>JAOTOM010004497.1:65000-317808 GCA_034440615.1 Ashinkailepas kermadecensis | reverse complement strand
CCGCGCTATCCGCCGCCGTACCCGCCGCCGTACCCGCCGCGCTACCCGCCGCCGTACCCGCCGTACCCGCCGCGCTACCCGCCGCCGTACCCACCGTACCCGCCGTACCCACCGTACCCGCCGCCGTGCCCGCCGTACCCGTCGTACCCACCGTACCCGCCGTACCCACCGTACCCGCCGCCGTGCCCGCCGTACCCGCCGCGCTGCCCGCCGCCGTACCCGCCGCCGTGCACGTGCCGTGTGGGCCTGACCCCGGTCACGTGCCGGGCCGGCAGCTCCACCTATCATGAGGTCACTGGCCGGGCGGCGTTGTGGGCCGGCTGCAGGCTCCGGCTGGCGATGCCCAGTGGCCGGTGGCGCCAGGCGATGCCCAGTGGCCGGGGGCGCCAGGCGATGCCCAGTGGCCGGTGGCGCCAGGCGATGCCCAGTGGCCGGTGGCGCCAGGCGATGCCCAGTGGCCGGTGGCGCCAGGCGATGCCCAGTGGCCGGGGGCGCCAGGCGATGCCCAGTGGCCGGTGGCGCCAGGCGATGCCCAGTGGCCGGTGGCGCCAGGCGATGCCCAGTGGCCGGTGGCGCCAGGCGATGCCCAGTGGCCGGGGGCGCCAGGCGATGCCACGCGCGCTGACGTGACGGCACGCCGTCTGGCCGGTCTACGCTGTGGCGGTTGTGCCTTTTCGACGCGCTCAGCAGCGGAGGCCATACGGCGTCGCCCGCCTCTCGCCCCGGCAGGAAGGGCGGGCACCGCGGGGAATCGAACAGCGTACCTCCGGCGTGCCAGACGCTCAGTTTAACAACCGAGCTACCGACGCCCCCCGGTCCCCACTGTCGAGTGGCCGTCCACGTGGGGACGTTCAGACCGTGCAGACGGCCTATGGTGCTGGTGCGGCCGGCTACGGTGGCTGTCGGAAGCACCTTCATAGTCTCGGTAGTCAAGCTTTCCTGCGGTGGTGTGTGGAAATAACCACCGTACATTAATATCGATTATGAACATATTCATGTACAGTTCTCGCAAGCGGGAACAGTTGAGTTCATGAGATACTGTACTTCTTATCCTTTCTGTTATATTCTCTCTTACCTTCAGCTGTCATGTGTTAGTGGATGTTTACTGTTGAAGGATCCAGCATACAATCCAGACAAATGATTCAGCATGCAGCTCAGAGCCGAGGAGCCACCTTTGGCGAGATCGTCACCCGCGTAAATCTGACTGAGATGCGAGTTCTGCGCACCACCCACCTGCATAGTCCGTCTGGGACATCTGTATCATCTTCAGCAGGTTCAACAGACCGGTAACTCCGTCATAGGGGTCCGATACGAACTCACGCACGAAGCTGAAATGGACACAAAACAACTGAGGCACGAAGCTGAAATGGACATGCATCAACTCACGAAAGAATCTGAAAGGACAGACATCAACTCACGAAAGGATCTGAAATGGACACACATCAACTCACGCACGAAATGCACACAGCTGAAATAGGTGCACACCCACACGCCACATTAAATGCAAGGTAACCACGCGCAAACATTGCAAGCATGTGCAGGGTAACAAAGTACTCTGGTACACTGAGCTTAAACACACCGATACCATAGAACACATTAAGTGCATTCCAGTTGACTGTAGTGAGCATAAATTAAAATAATGACATAAATAACCTGTCACCTTTATCGCGAACATGTCCTGCAAATTATCCTCCTGAACATCATGCCTGGAGACAAAACAACACTCCTTATATATGCTCCTGCACTCAATCTAATCGCTCCTTCTTGCAAAGCTTGGAACCTCGAGATCAAGCTTGGAACTTCGAGATCAATCCTAAACCCAATCAAGTCGGCCAACGGGGCCTGACGGCGCGCCAACGCTCACCTCGGATAGGACATGCGCAGGTCCTGGCGCAGCTTCTTCAGCAGCTCGGACGCGTCCGAGAACTGGCGCATCGACATCTCGGGCCTGCCGCCGCCCTTGTCCCGCCGCCTCTTGTCTCGCCTGGCGTCCTTGTCTCGCCTGGCGTCCTTGTCTCGCCTGGCGTCCTTGTCGCGGCCGCGCGCGTCCTCGATGTAGCGGCCGGCGCTGCTCTTGCGCCCCCAGCGACACAGAGCCAGGGCGTACGCCTCGGCGTTGTAGAGCGGCGGCCGCGGCTCCTGCGCGGGAGCGGAGAAGACGGGGGTTGGTGTTGGCGCCGAGCACGTGCCACAGAGGACGCGATGTTGAGTACGTGGTCGGCGTCTGGTGGACACACGTGTCGCGGATCTCATCAGCGAGTGTTGTGTCAGTCATCTCGGCAGGATTGGGTCAGTTTCCTCGCGGCTGGCATGAGGGTCAACTTAGCATCCACAGGTAGAAGGTCGGTGTTGGCCATACGTTTCCTTGTCGCTTGGCTCGGATCGGCAAGACGCCGAGCGCGACTGTTATGGCACGACTGATAACCCTGCACTACGCTCGTCATTATATCGTGTCGGTACGTCAGCCGCGGTCGCTCCAGTACGTCACGGTCGTCGATCATCTCGGCCAGTTCCAGCTGTCGTTCATCTCCAACGAAGCAGCACGCGTACTCAGTTCACATGTGCCATGTAAGCGTGCGGTCCACTGTGATGGCATTACCTTTTCCTTAAAGTGGGGGTGGCAGGCGAAGATGTCAACAGCCCAGACGACGTCGAAACAATTTAACAACCTGATATGAAAGTGTGCGCAAATTATGATATTAACAGATGAACACCGCATCTGCTGGCCAGATTGTGGTGGCGCGCATGCCAAGAATCGAGTGGGTGAAAACAGGGCAGCGACCACAGCTGTAGGTCGTCAAGCCTCATGGAAACCAAGTCAGGAAGTCCATTCCAGAACCGAAATGCTGTCCACAAGAGGTCAAAGCGAGCCTCTGTTAGTAGTTTTCTATACACACGCTGGAATTTAAGGACGCTGGTGCTGTCAGCTGGCTTCAATCTGTCGTGTTAAGAATCATCTATCCAACGTGCGCCTGATAGACAGACTGTCGTGGTAAGAATCACCTATCCATAGTGCGCCTGAGAGGCAGACTGTCGGGATAAGAATCACCCATCCACAGAGCGCCTGCCAGGCAGACTGCCGTGGTAAGAATAGTTAACTGCTGACAGATTGTGAAGCCTTGCAGAGCGTGTGTTGTCGGCTGGACCAGGGGACCGGCCGGGCCCTGGCCGACAGAGACGGACAGAGGCGGACAGCGGCGGACAGAGGCGGACAGAGACGGACAGAGACGGACAGAGACGGACAGAGGCGGACAGAGGCGGACAGCGGCGGACAGAGGCGGACAGAGGCGGACAGAGGCGGACAGAGGCGGACAGAGGCGGACAGAGGCGGACAGAGGCGGACAGAGGCGGACAGAGGCGGACAGCGGCGGACAGAGGCGGACAGAGACGGACAGAGACGGACAGAGACGGACAGAGGCGGACAGAGGCGGACAGCGGCGGACAGAGGCGGACAGAGGCGGACAGAGGCGGACAGAGGCGGACAGAGGCGGACAGAGGCGGACAGAGACGGACAGAGGCGGACAGAGGCTGACGACGGCGGACTGCGGCGGACGGCGGCGGACAGAGATGGACAAAGGCGGACAGAGGCGGACAGAGGCGGACAGAGACGGACATAGGCCGACAGAGACCGACAGAGACGGACGGCGGCGGACGGCGGCGGACGGAGGCGGACTGCCGGGCGGCGCGGGTTCAACGGCCCACCACGGGCCGTCGGCTACGGCGTGCTCAGCCAGCCGTGACGCGAGCTCTGCCGGGCCCGTCTCAACAGCACGTACTGTCGCCAATGGTACTGGACGGGGGAGGGGCAGGGGGCTGCCGGGCCCGTCTCAACAGCAGTCTGTCGCAGTGGTACTGGACGGGGAGGGGCAGGGTGCCGGGCCCGTCTCAACAGCAGTACTGTCGCCAGCGGTACGACGGGGAGGGGCAGGGGCTGCCGGGCCCGTCTCAACAGCACGTACTGTCGCCAGTGGTACTGGACGGGGGAGGGGCAGGGGGCTGCCGGGCCCGTCTCAACAGCACGTACTGTCGCCAGTGGTACTGGACGGGGGAGGGGCAGGGGGCTGCTGGGCCCGTCTCAACAGCACGTACTGTCGCCAGCGGTACTGGACGGGGGAGGGGCAGGGGTGCTGGGCCCGTCAACAGCAGTACTGTCGCCATGGTCGGACGGGGAGGGGCAGGGGTGCCGGCCCGTCTCAACAGCACGTACTGTCGCCAGTGGTACTGGACGGGGGAGGGGCAGGGGGCTTCTGGGCCCGTCTCAACAGAACATGGTGTCGCCAGCGGTGCTGGACGGGCGGGAGGGACCGAAACATCACAACTACGTCAACGCCAGGTGCGCTGTGATAAGCCGTGTCGGGGGGGGGGGGGGACCGCTGATCGGCGGCGCTTCAGTGTGAGCCTCTGTACCCTTCCAGCTGTGGCTTTCCATTCAGAACCAGACACTCGGCAAGGTCTCAATGGACCCGTCACGCACCAGGATGTGTCGCAGACGAGAATATGTCACCATAGAGGTCTACGGGACTTCTAGGAGTCCCCCAGCTCAACCTTCTCGGCCACTGTCCTCACTATGCCCATGTCCTCACCATTCAACTGATCTCACCTCCCAGCCGACCGCACCGCCAAGCTGAACCCAATGTCCCCATCCAGGTATGCCGCCAGGGAGCTGCTCTGGACCGAGATGTCAGTGTCTGGAGCTGGTCCGTGTTAGGGTGTGCCGACTGGAGCTGCTCTGGACCGAGATGTCAGTGTCTGGAGCTGGTCTGTGTTAGGGTGTGCCGACTGGGAGCTGCTCTGGACCGAGATGTCAGTGTCTGGAGCTGGTCCGTGTTAGGGTGTGCCGACTGGAGCTGCTCTGGACCGAGATGTCAGTGTCTGGAGCTGGTCCGTGTTAGGGTGTGCCGACTGGAACTGCTCTGGACCGAGATGTCAGTGTCTGGAGCTGGTCCGTGTTGGGATGTGCCGACTGGGAGCTGCTCTGGACCGAGATGTCAGTGTCTGGAGCTGGTCCGTGTTAGGGTGTGCCGACTGGAGCTGCTCTGGACCGAGATGTCAAGTGTCTGGAGCTGGTCCGTGTTGGGATGTGCCGACTGGGAGCTGCTCTGGACCGAGATGTCAGTGTCTGGAGCTGGTCCGTGTTGGGATGTGCCGACTGGAGCTGCTCTGGACCGAGATGTCAGTGTCTGGAGCTGGTCCGTGTTAGGGTGTGCCGACTGGAGCTGCTCTGGACCGAGATGTCAGTGTCTGGAGCTGGTCCGTGTTGGGATGTGCCGACTGGAGCTGCTCTGGACCGAGATGTCAGTGTCTGGAGCTGGTCTGTGTTAGGGTGTGCCGCCTGGGAGCTGCTCTGGACCGAGATGTCAGTGTCTGGAGCTGGTCCGTGTTGGGATGTGCCGACTGGAGCTGCTCTGGACCGAGATGTCAGTGTCTGGAGCTGGTCCGTGTTAGGGTGTGCCGACTGGAGCTGCTCTGGACCGAGATGTCAGTGTCTGGAGCTGGTCCGTGTTAGGGTGTGCCGACTGGAGCTGCTCTGGACCGAGATGTCAGTGTCTGGAGCTGGTCTGTGTTAGGGTGTGCCGACTGGGAGCTGCTCTGGACCGAGATGTCAGTGTCTGGAGCTGGTCCGTGTTGGGATGTGCCGACTGGAGCTGCTCTGGACCGAGATGTCAGTGTCTGGAGCTGGTCCGTGTTAGGGTGTGCCGACTGGAGCTGCTCTGGACCGAGATGTCAGTGTCTGGAGCTGGTCCGTGTTGGGATGTGCCGACTGGGAGCTGCTCTGGACCGAGATGCCTCAGTTAGGAACTGTTCTGTGCTAAGGTACCCTGACTAGGAGTTGTTGGGTAGTTCATATCTTTGTCGAGTGGTCTAGCGAAGAAAAAGTGGCGCGGTCGAGACTTCCTTGTTAAGCTGTTCTCGGTTGCTACATGTCAACATTTTCCGGAGTAGTTTAGTGTTTTTACAGTGCTACGGTCTACTGGGTTGGAACGTATTAATTTGCTGGTTAGTTTTTGTTGAGACTTTCACCTCCGACATGTGGCAAACTGAAGTTTGTTTTCCACAAAACTTGACCCCGGCTGATGTATAAAAACACAGATTCACACGCAGGCACACACACACACACATACAATCGACCTCATGGAAGCTTGACAAGAAGCTAGACTGCCAAGCCGGACTGAAGCTCATTGCTTTGTGTTGCTGAAACACAAAGGGACAATTCACGCCATTGCTTTTTCTTTTTGAATGGATTACTAATCGCCAATGCACTATTAAGACATGAAATGGCATTCTCGCACACTTCCTTCGTTGGATCCTACATTTTAATCAGATGAGATAATTACCTTTCGAGCTTATAGTTATGGAGGCCAACTTTTTGACATGTCTTTCGTCTATTTCAGGCCTTTAGTAGACGGGATTAACGGTGTCTGGCGTGACAAAACGGAGAGAACAGCCTTAGCCTGTTTGCACCAAGTACCAGTTTCATCATCAAAATTATCACAGTTTTTGCTCTAATACGCAGCTTTTCTCGACCTTCCACGGACAAGTAAAACATCCCTTGGTCACAGAAGACGACACGGGGCTGACGCTCGGACTTCGCGGCTGTATGATCTGCCATGTTCTACAGTCGTCTTCACGCTGTTAAATACACTATACATACACATGTAGAAACTTCCCCCCCCAGAAAAACAACAAGCATTGGCAGCAGTACAGCTACTTCAGGGGTAGCGGCCATTCCCATGCAGGTATTCACAAACCTGTGACTAGACGGCTACATTTCTCTATATAGCCGTTTCGTTACTGCATGCAAACACAAGCAGCTCTCCGGTGCGGTTTTTAAGTCTGGCGTTGCAATGCCACATGCTTCTGTAATGATCCAGTCGGTGTGCAACATGTAGCTTCATTCACGCATGTACTGACGCGACAAATTGGTCCAGTGTGTGCGATGTGCCTGCTGAAGGCGGTAGAAGAGCCCAGGGTGCCCGCGGAACTGCCTGATTACAGTGTGATACATACCATAGAGAACACAACTTGCAATTTGCTTGCAGTTCATGCTCGCTGATGAAATCCTTTCCGCCCTAAACACTTCCAGAAATTTCAGTTCCTGGCACGTGCCTTTCAGTTTCAGGCACGTGCCTTTCAGTTTCAGGCACGTGCCTTTCAGTTTCAGGCACGTGCCTTTCAGCTTCAGGCACGTGCCTTTCAGCTTTCAACACACGAACGCGCCGGCAGCGTTCGGGATTACGAATTTCCAAATATGCTCATCAATTTCCTGTGCGCCTTATATGAGCGGCGGCCGCCGACCTACCCTGTCTGTAGCATCAGCCTAATGCCATTACGGTCGGGGTCTACCTGATTGGCCGAATGAAGCGGTTTCTACTGCCATGATCGGCCGAATGAAGCGGTATCGACTGCAATGATTTGCCTGATGAAGCGGTATCGACTGCCATGATTGGCCTGATGAAGCGGTATCGACTGCCATGATTGGTCGAACGAAGCGGTATCGACTGCCTTCACTGGGTTGTGCCACAGTGTGGTTACATTACCAGAAATACACAATAAACACCAATTGCTAACGTCAAACAGCTCTATGTGATAGTCCTGTCGATGCTTAACACGCGCACTGGAGGGGGGGGTGAAATCCGCCCACCCCTCCGGTTTTTCGTACATATCTCCAGATTTTACCGGTCGATATACGCCATTTTTTGCGTACCTGCTTAGAAATGACCGGCGCGTCGTTTAAAGCAAGAAAAATGGAAATCGGTCGATTTTTTTTTTCTCGAGTTAGGGGCCGTTAAAGTAAACAAAAATCGTAGCGCCAGACCACAAAAAATCGATGCTGGTGCGCTTCCCGTATATCCGCAAAAGGGAAGTGTTGGCAACACTAGCGACTTCTTTGATGTATATTGATATGCTGTTTCAAAGTCATGGTAGGGCACCGAGGTCAAGTCAGGTCGAGTTCATGACAGGTTAATGGAACCAAACTTGGTCAACTGGAATGTTGTCATAAATGCACTACTGTTTGTCATTGTGTACCTAAGCGTTTCCATACTACTTATTCATGTACTTCACTCCTTTCTTCGCGAAGCCGATTGCGCCGAGCTGCCCGACGGAGCAGTCGGCCCGGTTCCGGTAACTGGAACAGGTAACTGACCAGATAAAGTGCTGCTATATAGGTGACCTGAGGTCAAATGCCGGGTCTAGCATCCGTATTGCATTATTAGTAATGTCCAAAACATCATTGATGCCCATTTTGGAGCATGTAAACACAATCACAGCGATCCATAACAATGACAAGCCAAGCCACGCAAAACAAGAAATTTTGACAAATGTGACCACATTTGACCTTGAAGATATTGATCTAAGGTCATGACATTTCCACACAATAGAGTTCACTACCGTACCCATCCACCCTGCGAATTTCGTTCCTCCAGCTTTAATAGGAGCCGAGATCGTAGGGGGGTGGGGTGGGTGGGGGGTGGGGGGGGGGGCGGAATCCGCCCCCCCCCCCTCCAGTGCGCGTAATTTTCAGAGGCCCTCCAGGGCGCGTGTTAACTCAAGTACAAGGTACGGCCAGCTAAAAGGGTAATTTTTGTTCCTTCATTTCTGGGTATGGCAGTGGATGTGGATATGCGCTTTTGAGGTATTTTTTAGATATGCGCTTCAATCAAACACCATTTATGCTTTCGGTGAATAAGATTGGACCCGATTCTTTGCATCCTACTTGCAAGGATTGTTCAATATCCCTGTGGGTGTCTGTTTTACTGACAGGAGTGACATGGCCAGAATCTTCGTAGGGGGCGGGGGGGGAGGGCGAAACAAAATATCATGTAAAAGTGAACGCTTTCGGTGCTTTTCTCGCGCCGAAAATGTTTGGTTTTCCGTGGTGAAAATATCAATTTCTTGTTTGATATAGTGTATTTTCGATTGCCAACTGGGGAGGGGACTGCTTGGTTGCGCCTCTGACTGACAGCATCCAGGGCCACACGACGGGTCGGCTGCCACACGAGTTGCTTGCCACTTGGTCGGCTACGCGAGTCTTACGACAGTGCTATCTGACTGAGGCATTGCACTGCTAGAAGTATTGCTGTACACAGGTGTGTTGAACGACACACGCCTGCATTCCACGTAACGCACAGGCACGGACAATGGCTCAAGCCTAACCGCCAACTCACAACGCGGTCCTTCACCGTGACTTCACTCCGTCACCTGCCCATGAAAACTGTTCTTTTCTGCCTGGACGCCGGCATGTTCCAGTCAGTCACCACAGTCGGCGCACCGACTGCGAGAACAAACCCGACAAACACCGCCGGTGCGGCGGGCTCTTGAGAACTCGGCGGTTGGGGCTCTCCTCGGTGTGAGCGTGTTGTTCTCACGCAGCACCGCACATCCCACAGCTGGCGCCGGCCGTGATGGGCTGACGCCGGCCGTGATGGGCTGACGCCGGCCGTGATGGGCTGACGCCGGCCGTGATGGGCTGACGCCGGCCGTGATGGACTGACGCCGGCCGTGATGGACTGACGCCGGCCGTGATGGACTGACGCCGGCCGTGATGGACTGACGCGGGACGTGATGGACTGACGCCGGCCGTGATGGAGCTGACGCCGGCCGTGATGGACTGACGCCGGCCGTGATGGACTGACGCCGGCCGTGATGGACTGGTGCCGGACGTGATGGACTGACGCCGGCCGTGAGGAGCTGACGCCGGCCGTGATGGGCTGACGCCGGCCGTGATGGGCTGACGCCGGCCGTGATGGGCTGACGCCGGCCGTGATGGGCTGACGCCGGCCGTGATGGGCTGACGCCGGCCGTGATGGACTGACGCCGGCCGTGATGGACTGACGCCGGCCGTGATGGACTGACGCCGGCCGTGATGGGCTGACGCCGGCCGTGATGGACTGACGCCGGCCGTGATGGACTGACGCCGGCCGTGATGGACTGACGCCGGCCGTGATGGACTGACGCCGGCCGTGATGGGCTGACGCCGGCCGTGATGGGCTGACGCCGGCCGTGATGGGCTGACGCCGGCCGTGATGGGCTGACGCCGGCCGTGATGGGCTGACGCCGGCCGTGATGGGCTGACGCCGGCCGTGATGGGCTGACGCCGGCCGTGATGGGCTGACGCCGGCCGTGATGGGCTGACGCCGGCCGTAATGGACTGACGCCGGCCGTGATGGGCTGACGCCGGCCGTGATGGACTGACGCCGGCCGTGATGGACTGACGCCGGCCGTGATGGGCTGACGCCGGCCGTGATGGGCTGACGCCGGCCGTGATGGACTGACGCCGGCCGTGATGGACTGACGCCGGCCGTGATGGGCTGACGCCGGCCGTGATGGGCTGACGCCGGCCGTGATGGGCTGACGCCGGCCGTGATGGACTGACGCCGGCCGTAATGGACTGACGCCGGCCGTGATGGGCTGACGCCGGCTGTGATGGACTGACGCCGGACGTGATGGGCTGACGCCGGCCGTGATGGGCTGACGCCGGCCGTGATGGCTGACGCCGGCCGTGATGGACTGACGCCGGACGTGATGGGCTGACGCCGGCTGTGATGGGCTGACGCCGGCCGTGATGGGCTGACGCCGGCCGTGATGGGCTGACGCCGGCCGTGATGGGCTGACGCCGGCCGTGATGGGCTGACGCCGGCCGTGATGGGCTGACGCCGGCCGTGATGGGCTGACGCCGGCCGTGATGGACTGACGCCGGCCGTAATGGGCTGACGCCGGCCGTGATGGGCTGACACCGGCCGTGATGGACTGACGCCGGACGTGATGGCTGACGCCGGCCGTGATGGGCTGACGCCGGACGTGATGGGCTGACGCCGGCCGTGATGGACTGACGCCGGCCGTAATGGACTGACGCCGGACGTGATGGCTGACGCCGGCCGTGATGGGCTGACGCCGGACGTGATGGGCTGACGCCGGCCGTGATGGACTGACGCCGGCCGTAATGGACTGACGCCGGACGTGATGGCTGACGCCGGCTGTGATGGGCTGACGCCGGACGTGATGGGCTGACGCCGGCCGTGATGGACTGACGCCGGCCGTAATGGACTGACGCCGGACGTGATGGCTGACGCCGGCCGTGATGGACTGACGCCGGCCGTGATGGCTGACGCCGGCCGTGATGGACTGACGCCGGACGTGATGGCTGACGCCGGCTGTGATGGACTGACGCCGGACGTGATGGGCTGACGCCGGCCGTGATGGGCTGACGCCGGCCGTGATGGGCTGACGCCGGCCGTGATGGGCTGACGCCGGACGTGATGGGCTGACGCCGGCCGTGATGGGCTGACGCCGGCTGTGATGGGCTGACGCCGGCCGTGATGGGCTGACGCCGGCCGTGATGGACTGACGCCGGCCGTAATGGGCTGACACCAGACGTGATGGGCTGACGCCGGCCGTAATGGACTGACGCCGGACGTGATGGCTGACGCCGGCCGTGATGGGCTGACGCCGGACGTGATGGGCTGACGCCGGCCGTGATGGACTGACGCCGGCCGTAATGGACTGACGCCGGCCGTGATGGGCTGACGCCGGCTGTGATGGGCTGACGCCGGCCGTGATGGGCTGACGCCGGCCGTGATGGGCTGACGCCGGCCGTAATGGACTGACGCCGGACGTGATGGCTGACGCCGGCTGTGATGGACTGACGCCGGACGTGATGGGCTGACGCCGGCCGTGATGGACTGCCGCCGGCCGTGAGGGGCTGACGCCGGCCGTGATGGGCTGACGCCGGCTGTGATGGACTGACGCCGGCCGTGATGGGCTGACGCCGGCCGTGATGGGCTGACGCCGGCCGTAATGGACTGACGCCGGCCGTGATGGGCTGACGCCGGCTGTGATGGACTGACGCCGGCTGTGATGGACTGGCGCCGGCCGTGATGGACTGACGCCGGCCGTAATGGGCTGACACCGGACGTGATGGACTGACGCCGGACGTGATGGACTGACGCCGGCCGTAATGGGCTGACACCGGACGTGATGGACTGACGCCGGACGTGATGGCTGACGCCGGACGTAATGGGCTGACACCGGACGTGATGGACTGACGCCGGCCGTGATGGACTGACGCCGGACGTGATGGACTGACGCCGGCCGTGATGGGCTGACGCCGGCCGTGATGGGCTGACACCGGACGTGATGGACTGACGCCGGACGTGATGGGCTGACGCCGGCCGTAATGGGCTGACACCGGACGTGATGGGCTGACGCCGGACGTGATGGCTGACACCGGACGTGATGGACTGACGCCGGACGTGATGGGCTGACGCCGGCTATGATGGACTGACCTGTGATGGACTGACGCCGGCTGTGATGGACTGACGCCGGCTGTGATGGGCTGACGCCGGCTGTGATGGGCTGACGCCGGCTGTGATGGACTGACGCCGGCTGTGATGGGCTGACGCCGGCTGTGATGGGCTGACGCCGGCTGTGATGGACTGACGCCGGCTGTGATGGACTGACGCCGGCCGTGATGGACTGACGCCGGACGGAGAGCGCGTGAAATGGGTGGCGGCGCCGTGACTAATCTCACGCTAATTGGTGGCGCTGGACCGCAGGTTACGCTGCTGTGCCCACAGTTCGCCTGTTGAGACACGGCTGCATGTGGGGACACAGCTGCTTGCGTATCAAATAACCGCTTCGACCAATGCCATCGACAGCCACACCAATAGTCCAGTTGTGGTAAAATCCCGTGCTGTACTTGTTCCGTGTACCGACAAATGCGTGGATTTGTTCCCCAGTCCAGATGTGTTTTGTCACCCCATTTAGCGTGAAAATGTTGGGCATGCGGAAAAAAATGAGCAGGAAGGAAACGAGGCGCAAATATCAGAAGCCTAATCGTACCATCTTAACCCTGACGGTGCTAAAGTATATACTCGTAACATCTTAATCCTGACGGTGCTACAGTATACCCTACCTCTCGCAGTGCAGAAGCGCAATATTTCCTCCTCCTCACCCTCTCCGCCTACACAACCTTATGCACTAAGCTGGATAAAGGATATCCAGATAGAGATGCGATAAATCACATGATATAGTTTTCTTCTTGAATTGAGTTTCTGGAAACCTACCTCTCCATCTTTTTTGTTTCACCTTCCAGCTTCCAGGTGAGGTCAAGCGAGTCCATGCTGGGGTACGGTCAGCCGCCAGGACCCCACCGTAGTTTTCGGACTCTGGCCGTGAAGGGAATGCGACTTCGCGCAACAATATCGCAGACATGCAAACTGTAGACTTATTAGAACACACCGACACGTACAAATGTCAAGGGCACCGATTAGGTCATGTATCTAGAAGAACGTGATGAACTGTTGAAGATGACTATTTTCTACCCAGATTGTGGGCAGGAAACGGCATCAAGTGTCACTAAAATAAGTGAAATATGTTCGACTTCTTTGAAAATTTATGGAACAAATATAAAATATTGGAGAATGATAATTTCGCAGTCATTGAGAACAAAATTCAACATTTTTCAAGCATGTCTGAGAACACACCGTATCAGAAGGAAATATGTGCGTCAAATTATCCTGATGTAGCTTTCATTACTTGTCAATAGTCCGTACTTTGGCCACCAGAGCGTCTGCAATGCGTGTACTGTGGGGACGTTTTAAGTTATATCTTGGCTGCACCTGATATGGACTTGGCACCAGGGTAAGTATTTTACGACGTAATTGGTCATGACATCACTTGAGCTTTAAGACCATAATCATTACTCGCAAAGCCATGTACACACCTTTTGTCCAGTTTCAGCATCCGTTCAGTCTGTGTCCTTGAACTCGGTCCATTTTTTGTGTATTTTATACTTTTCTTTCATTATCTATATCGTCATGATTCACTTTTCATCGCATTGATTTTGGATTTTTCCAGGACAAACATATCAATACTTTCAATGTACGGGTGCAAACGGCATTCAGACGACGTTGTTTCGGGGGGAAGCATGCGAGATGGAATAATACGGTTATGTTGGTTTTCAACATCACGCATCCAGCAATGATCAGGATTTCCGACCCTGCCCGATTACATCCATGATGTTCGCGCAAGTGCAAGAACATCAAAAATAAGTTTTTTTTCAGACAATTCGACACAGTGCAATCAAATTGCCGGAATCTATTCGATATATAGCGGGGAATCCGAATATGGAAATAGTGTCTTCAGCTTCAGCAAATGTCACTTCGAAAAACAATCTGTTTATGCTAAAAATAGCTGAAATCTTACTGAAATTGGGTTCATCTGCTGACTACGGTGTATGCATCTTAAACGTAACTATGTCGAATTTTCGAAATGGCATGGGTGTCACGCCGTGTCACGATCCCGGGCCCATTCCACGACAAATCGAAAAGTGAAAGGGCCAAAATAACACCTAATGTTTTATATTTCGATGAAAATATTTATATCTGGTTATCTGATGCGCCGAATCCAGCTGTGTCATTTTTAGAAAGATCAGGTCAACGGTCAAGGAGTTATAGCCTCGGGAATTTTTGAGATATCACCTAACAAGGGTGTCTTTTGAGATCTTTAACGCAATGTAGAACAATCTGAATTGTGCAAAAGTATATATCGGCGAACTCACAATGATCCACTGCATCTTTTGTCTATTTCAAAATGTTCATTTACGGGATATTTAAAATCGTGACTTCGTGACCTAGGGTCACGTGACCTATTTTACCTTTCGGGACAGTCATAATCCGATTTGAAAAAGTGCAGAAATGAAGTTCGGTGTCTTATCTTTCAAAGCAAAAAAAAGAAAAAGAAAAGGGTTTTACTCCTAAAACTCTACATATCCGTTCAGAATTAGGCATGCATGGTTGTTTTTGCGCTAGTTCATCGTGGCCTGTATAAATGTGTACTTAGAACAGCATATTACTGAAATACAAGGCTTTTGACGTTCGAGGCACGTGATGGGATGATAATGTTAGTCATCTGATCTTGAATGTTGTGTTGCACAAGTGTTCTAACTCGTGACGTAAATGGTTAAACAAAATTACAGAAATGTCTCTAAATTGTGGTAGTAGATGATTTATGAGTTCTACCTTACCATGAATTGCAAGGAGAGAGAAGCATCCACAATATAGCAATCGCATTCCGATTTCCGAAAAACAATTCGCACAACCATTTATTCCTCGCGAAAATAAACATATGTCAATGCAGTGAAATATCAGAAAGGGCACAAACAAGGGGAAGCACCGTGTTTGGGAGCCCAATGCTCACCGCTCACTCTTGCTGAACGTGCTGTCTGTGAAGCGAGGAAATTTCGGAGGGTGTCGGACGCAGTCAGGGTGAAAGTAAAGCTATTTTATGAGTCGGACCAGAACAGCCGGATGTGTCTCGGCAAGACCGACCGTGTCACGGTGCGACAGGTTGATGAAACCAAAAGTAGAGTTCGAAAAGGCTTGTTTTGGGAAATTTGTGTGAGATATATGATCTATACAAGCAGAACTCTGAAAACCCTCGCACCGGCTTCTTAACCTTTGCTGCACTTCGTCCGAAGTATTGCGTCTTGGCAGACAGCAGTGGGACGTACTCGGTATGCATGTGCACTTATCATCAAAACCCAAACTGCTCATATCCGCTCCCGACCATCCCGATCTCAAGTACGGTAACCTCCTCGATCACGCTGTATGTGGCACGACAAACTGTGATTGCATGATGCACAACTGTGAGGACTGCCCTGGTGAAGTGGGGTGATTTCTGAGGATTATCCTGGCGAACAAATCAGGAGAAGAGAGTGAAGATGATTTAGCCCCAGATGATGACATGGATGATGAGATTAGGTACAAACAGTGGATGAGCACGCATCGTTGTACACTCGCAGAAATAGTCTAGAACAAAAAGCCTGCATGCAAGAGCAAGCATGCGTTATTTGAGCCAGCAAACCGTGAAGCTGACCAGACACCACTTTGTACCTGACAAACAAGGTCAGCACTTCACCTTCGAAAAGGCTACTGCCAAGGAGGGCGAAGTGATTGTCTAGTACGATTTCAATGAAACTTATTCATTTGTGGCGCAGGATGCAGCACAAGGCTTACACTGGGATCCGTCCCAGTGTACGGTACACCCGTTTGTAGTGTACTGGTGTGAGGACGAGGTACTGTGCGATCAGAGCTACTGCTATATATCTGACGGCACAAAGCACAACACCGGCATGGTGCATGCGTTCCTGCAACGGCTTATCCCATAAATTCGGACCGCAGTACCTGACCTAAAAAAAATAATTTTTTTTTCACAGACGGCAGTATACGAATAAGCATGACTTCCTCAATGTGTGTCACCATCAGACAGATTTTGGAGTGTCCTGTGACTGGCATTTTGTCACATCTCATGGCAAGGGCACTTGCGACGGCATCTGGGGCACAGCCAAGCGTGCCGCGGCTCAAGAGAGCCTCAAGCGCCCGCTTAACAACCAGATACTGACGGCGGAGGACATATTTGAGTATCTGTCGCACAAGCTAGCCAGCTGCATCAAATTCATATGTATATCAAAGCATGAGACAATGGACGTCACGACCCACCCCACCGAGCGCTTCTCGAAAGCCATCACGGTGAGGGGAACACATGGGTACCACAAGTTCGCATCAGTGACCCACAACACCGTAATAGTTCATGAACTGCTTACCGATGCGGGGCATGTGTTAATGGTAGTTGGGTGAAGTGAGACGTGTTAGTGTGTGCGCTGATACAGATTGTGTTGATTCATATTATCGCAGTGACAGATCATCAGTCTGAAAGGGGAATCTGACAATGTATAGGATGATCTGCAGATCTGTAGATCATTACATTGCATTGCATTATAATACTGTACTGCAACACATTATTGTATTGCATCGCATTGTGTAATTCTGTTACATTATTTTAGTACACCGATGTAGACGGCTCATGATCCAATGCGATTCATTTCATGCTCAGCATGAAATTTGGTTTGGTGTCCATGGATGCGTCAACACCAAATTTGTTCTCAGTGAGTTCAAGATGAATGCGCTTACTCAGTCAATGAGGTTCATCTTTTCGATTCCAGAGTGTGGGGTTTGAAACGTCAGAATGTTGATATTACAGTGATTGACGGTGATAAAAAGAAACCCTTCAGTGTTGTCGGTGAAATATGATCGCACATTTTTTAGATGATGATATTGAGGCAGAAATGTATTGCATAACGTGAAAACATTTATTTTACTTTTCTCCTTATAAGTGACGATTTAGGATTTCGCAAATTACCCTTCGTCGCTTCTGAATTTCCAAAATAGCATTGTGACTGTCTCGAAGGTCAAACTAGGCCACGTTATCTTAGGTCACAAGATCACGATTTCCAAAAACGCATGAACAAAAATTTCAATATTGACACAAGATGCAGTGGATCATGACGAGTTCAGCGATACATAGCTTCGTGCAATTCGTGTTACTCTTCATTGGGTTCCAGGTCTCCAAAGACTCAGATGACCCCTCAAAAATGTCCGATGCTATAACTCCTTAACCGTTGCTGATATTTCCCAAAATTGCACAGCTGGATTATAGAGACAAACTAACCCTATAAAAGTATTTTCATCGAGATATAGAGTGTAATTTGGCCCCTTCACTTCTCGATTTGTCGTGGAATGGGCCACCTACCACAATTCGGAGACATTTCTGCCATTTGTTTAACCCTTGACCTCACAACCAGTTTAGAACAATTGTGCAACACAACACAAAAGAACAGATAGCAAACATTATCATCCCATTACCTGCCACGAACATCAAAAGGCTTGTATTTCAGTAATATACTGTTGTAAACAAGTATTAAAACAGGCCACGATAAACTAGCGCAAAAACAACCATGCATGCCTATTTTTGAACGGACATATAGATGTTGAGGGGCAAAACCCTATTTTATATTTTTTGTTTCGAAAGTTAAGATGTCAAACTTCATTTCTGCACTTTTTCAAATCGCATTGTGACTGTCCCGATAGTTAAAGTAGGCCATCATTGTGACCTTAGGTCACGATGTCACGACTTCAAATATCCCGAAAACGAAAAGTTCGAAATAGCCAAAAGATGTAGTAGGTCATTTTGAGTTCACAGATATATACTTTTGCACAATTCGGATTGTTCTTCATTGCATTAAGGACCTCAAAAGAAACCCTTGTTTGGTGATATCTCAGAAATTCCCGAGGCCATAACTCCTTGACCGTTGACCTGATCTTTTTTGAAATATCACAGCTGGATTTGGCGCATCAGGTAACCCCACACAAATATTTTCATCAAAATATACAATATTGGGTGTTATGCCCTTGTCGATCTGTCGTCGAATGGGCCCCCTGTTATTTCACAGCCATCTTGTTCAGTGTATTGCCGCACACAACCATTGAACACCACAGATGACCGGCAACTGACACTACCCGGAGTGGGGAGCGCAAGTCACGTGGTGTGGTGACGCAGCAGCACATAGCCGGCTCCTCACCGGTCTATAGTTAGTCGCAAAGCCAACGCCGGCTGGACCGACACCGACTAAGTTCCATCAGCGTCGGTCCGCCGCCCACCCGGCTTCGGGATACAACTTGGTTCTTGAATCGAAAACAAATGTGACCACTTCAAAGACAATATTGTGTTGATGACCTGCTAGAGATCCAAAATCATGACGGACCGGACCTGCTGGGTCTGAACGGGCTGGACCTGCCGGGTCTGGACGGGCTGGACCTGCCGGGTCTGGACGGGCTGGGACTGCCGGGTCTGGACGGGCTGGACCTGCCGGGTCTGGACGGGCTGGACCTGCCGGGTCTGGACGGGCTGGACCTGCCGGGTCTGGACGGGCTGGGACTGCCGGGTCTGGACGGGCTGGACCTGCCGGGTCTGGACGGGCTGGGACTGCCGGGTCTGGACGGGCTGGGACTGCCGGGTCTGGACGGGCTGGGCCTGCCGGGTCTGGACGGGCTGGCTCCGGGTCTGGACGGGCTGGGACGCCGGGTCTGGACGGGCTGGGCGCCGGTCGACGGCGACTCCGGGTCTGGACGGGCTGGGCCTGCCGGGTCTGGACGGGCTGGGCCTGCGGGGTCTGGACGGGCTGGGACTGCCGGGTCTGGACGGGCTGGGACTGCCGGGTCTGGACGGGCTGGGACTGCCGGGTCTGGACGGGCCGGGACTGCCGGGTCTGGCAGCTCAGATGAACCTTTACATCACGTAGGCTCGCACACAGGTTCGCGGGAGCAGATTCGCTTGGGCTTCACTTTCGATCACAATACAAACTTGCAATCAGTTCAGAACGACTGAGGCCGTAGCATGCCAGTCATTGTCTTCATGAACAGTTTGGAATGCTCCTGTATTGTGTCACAGTGAGATGACCTCTGAGAACCTGCGTGGACCTGAGTACTAGGGCCGCACACAGCAGGCCGAAGGTGCCGTCACCAACATGTCAGCTGACGCCAAGGTTGATCACCGTTCCACAGCTGTTGTGTTCACATTCTGACAGGTCAGCTGTCGCCGGTTCAATGCCCGTACTTCCACTGGTCGGCTATTGTTATTGTGATGAGATCAAGTCGTCATCTGCATGAGCGGTTTATCATGGAACGACAAGAATGGATAAAATAATTAAGTCGTCCCCAGCCAATTAGAACTACCATCAATCAAACTGGCTTGTTACAAGCATTATAATCGGAAGATCATCGTCAGAGAGCATATCACATGGGAACTGCAACGCACACCGGGATCATAACACCAACAATATCGCGTTATAATTGTTACGCGTACAACCCGGTGGTTGCCCAATGACCTGGTTTTCGTAATTGGCACGCACGAGATGGGCGTCCGTTGCATGCCGCATTGTAGCTACATGCTATACCCATGTAGCCTTGGCCTGATAATTAACGACCATGATGAGTGCCCACACCAAACGACACACCAGCCTACAACAGGGTCACGTGAAAGGCCCTCATCAAAAGCAGAGTGCTCCATCCAAGTAGGTACAGTTCCCACGAACTATGACGTACATGACAGCGAACTCGTTCAGCTCACATGTCCTCGCTTACTTACCACCACGTCGTCCAGGTCGGTGACTTCTCGTATGATGACCATGTCGTGCGGCGTCAACGCCCACCACGCAAGACCACGATGCACAGCGAGTTTAAACTACGGCAACATCGCCTCACGTGCAGACAATGTTTACAACCAGCACAGTATCGCCTTCAGCAGCCAATGAGCAGCTTCAAGGACGCACGCTGGAGCGCGCGCTGACCTTCCGTCCGGCACCTCCGCTCTGCAGAGACTGCCGCTCGCTGCCGGCCCGCGTGAGGAGGCGAGCTGGCGGAGCCCGGCTGGAGCGCGAGCCAGTGACGGCCAGGGGCGCCACTGTGCACAGTAGCTGACGCTGCTGCATCGTCCCACGGGGAGGACGCCGGATTGCATCGTCCCACGGGGAGGACGCCGGATTACATTGTACCATGGGGAGGACGCTGGATTGCACCCTCCCACGGGGAGGACGCCGGATTACATTGTACCATGGGGAGGACGCCGGATTACATTGTACCATGGGGAGGACGCCGGATTGCACCCTCCCACGGGGAGGACGCCGGATTACATTGTACCATGGGGAGGACGCCGGATTGCACCCTCCCACGGGGAGGACGCCGGATTACATTGTACCATGGGGAGGACGCCGGATTGCACCCTCCCACGGGGAGGACGCCGGATTACATTGTACCATGGGGAGGACGCCGGATTACATTGTACCATGGGGAGGACGCCGGATTGCACCCTCCCACGGGGAGGACGCCGGATTACATTGTACCATGGGGAGGACGCCGGATTGCATTGTAGGGATTACATGGAGCTCTAGGGCACTGGCAGCCAATGCCATGGTAGGTAGGCTCTGCAATGAGTTAGGTTTGACCTTTGTGGACAAGTGGTGCAGGTTTTATGGCTCATCTGACCTCTATCAGAGGGATGGCCTGCACTTCTCCGAGAAGGGGGTGCAAGTGTTAGGCAAAGTATATGAACATGTCCTTCAGGGAAACTAGATAATGGGGTGGGGAGGGAAGAATTGGCATTGCCATCTCAGGGATATGCCAATAGTGACAGCACAGGCAATAGAACCTCACAGTCAGCAAATAGGGGTAGCAGTAGATCAAGGGGGCAGAGTGGTAGCTTATCCAGAGATGATAGAGCTACTCAACATGAAAAAGCCAAAGAGGGTTATGGAACTTTTGTTAAATGTATGATGCTTAATGCTCAGAGCATTCGATCCAAATTTGATGAGTTCAAGTGTTATGTTGCTGAGGAGAAACCAGATTTTGTTTGCATCACTGAGGCATGGGTCAGTGAGGGATATTTTCGGGATAACTTACAGGACTATGAGATCCAGGGATACAATATGTTTTCATGCAATAGGGGTCCAGCAGTGAAAGGGGGTGGTGTAATGCTCTATGTGAATAGCTTATACAGTTCTAAAAAAATAGCAGATGGGGTAAAAAATGTGTCTGTGGAGTCCATTTGGCTTGATGTTGCTGTGGGAAAAGGCAACAGCAATAAACTGAGGATAGGAGCTTTGTATCGATCAGGAACCTTGCCACATTCTCAGCAACTGGAGCTCGATAAAGTGATTTGCGAGGAAATCAGTAGAAACTTTCAGAGGAAATGCCTTATTCTTGGTGACTTTAATCTAAAAGGATATGAAAATGTTGGTGTTGGCTCCCCATCATGTAAACTGTTTAGGAAATGCCTTGAAGAGGACTCGTTCTTACACAAGTTTGTAACGGAACCAACCAGACAGGGCTCATTCTTGGACCTTGTCTTCTCAGATTTAAGTGATTTAGTTCAAGACTTGACTGTAGGAGAAACTCTGGGAAGAAGTGACCATAACATAGTGCGATTTAAGGTACAAATAGCGGGGACAATCAAGGATAATTTGGCAAAGATTCCAAATTTTAACAGGGCAGACTTTGACCGCATGAGAGAGGCTTTAAGTGCCATAAAATAGGAAGAAGAATTTTTGTATTTAAATGCCTGTGAAATGTGGGAAAAATTCAAATCTTACTTGAGGGAAATTCAGATTAGACGTGTCCCCTAAAAGCAAAGGCGCAAAAGAAGGGTAGGAAAGCCAGCGTGGCTTACACCAGATTTGATGAGATCAATTAAGGCTGAGAAAGATGCATTTAGAGTATTTAAGGAAGCTTCAAATATCGTAAATCTAAGGTCATATCAAAAAGCTAGAGATCCTGTGAAGCAGAAAACCAGAGCATCAAGGCGAGCAAAAGAATTGGATTTGGCTAGGAACTGTAATGGGGACAGTAAA
Organism: Ashinkailepas kermadecensis; assembly: GCA_034440615.1. Classification (NCBI taxonomy): domain Eukaryota; kingdom Metazoa; phylum Arthropoda; class Thecostraca; family Neolepadidae; genus Ashinkailepas; species Ashinkailepas kermadecensis. The sequence goes on along the minus strand of JAOTOM010004497.1, from coordinate 295,568 downwards.
AGTTCTTTAGTTTCTACAAGCTAAGTAAAGTTTCAAGCACAATTTGTCCACTGGAAGTAAATGGGACTATATTGAGTGAGGATGGTGAGATGGTTGAGGAGCTGAGCAAGCAGTTTAAATCAGTGTTTACAGTGGAGGATGTGACAAATCTGCCAACCGTGAACCACAGTTCAGTGACAGGTGATCAGATACACGATATTGATTTCATTGATAGTGATGTTGTTTTCAATTATATCAGAAAAATAAAGCCAAACAAGGCAGCAGGACCTGATGGAATTTATGCTAGCGTATTGCGGGAAGCTGAAAAGGAACTGGCAATTCCACTTTGTATAATATTTTGTAGATCAGTTTCACAAAATGAAATTCCAACAGATTGGAAAAGGGCAAATGTAGTTCCTATTTTCAAGAAAGGAGAAAGAGGGAAAGTTGAAAATTATAGGCCAGTAAGCCTCACATCCCTAGTCTGCAAGGTACTCGAATGAATTATCAAGGATAGAATGGTTAGTTTTCTGGAAGGAAACAGATTGATTCAAGATACTCAACATGGGTTTAGAAAAGGGAGATCGTGTCTCACAAATCTCTTGGACTTTTTTAATTTTGCCACAGAACAATTTGATCAGGGAAATCAGGTTGATGTAGCATATCTTAACCTTAGTAAGGCCTTTGACAAGGTACCCCATAAACGGTTAATGATGCAGCTTCAGGTCCATGGCATTGCAGGTAGTATCCTAAAATGGATAGAGTTGTGGCTTTCAGATAGACAGCAGAGAATAATGCTAAATGGTACAAAGTCATCATGGCAAAATGTTCTTAGTGGAGTCCCTCAGGGGTCGGTACCGGGGCCACTATTGTTTATTATATTTGTGAATAGCATTGAATGTGGCCTAAGCTGTAAGGTTTTGAAATTTGCGGATGATTTGAAGATCTTTAGGGCAATAACAGGGCACAATGAGCAGGTTTTGCTGCAGAACGACTTAGACGAGCTTGTGAAGTGGTCCGAAAAATGGCAAATGAAGTTTAATTTTGATAAGTGCAAAGTCATGCATGTAGGTAGGAGAATATGAAGGTGCCATACTTGATGGGTGGCCAAATACTATCTGTGACTCAGCAGGAGAAGAACTTAGGTGCTATTTTGAGCACAACATTGGGGGCATCAGAACAGACCAAAGAAGCCAGGAAGAAGGCACTAAGAAAGCTTGGGGCAATAAATAGGAATGTATCATACAAAAGTGAGGAAGTCATCAGGAAGCTTTACTGTGCAAATGTCAGGCCACCTTTGGAATACTGTGTCCAAGCTTGGTCCCCTAGTTATGAAAAAGATTGTTGGCTTTTAGAGAGAGTACAAAAGAGGGCAACACAAATGGTTAATGATATAGGCAACCTGGCATATGAGGAAAGATTGAAGAAATTGAATATGTTTTCACTTAGATATAGAAGGCTGAGAGGAGATATCATCGAGGTCTTTAAATTTGTTCATGGTCAGGAACAGGGATATTTCGGGGAAATGTTTGAATTGAACGGAAATGATGCAATTAGAGGTCATCAATTAAAAATTAAAGTAAATGAAAGCAGGACAAGGTTAAGACAGTCTTTCTTCACCAACAGGGTAGTAGAACACTGGAACCAGCTGCCAGAAACCATTGTCAGTAGCAGCACACTGAACATCTTTAAAAACAGCATAGACAATCATTATCGGAATAGAGGGATTGTTTTTTTCTGTATTCCAGGGAAGGTTGATCGACGGATTCGGTGGGCAACTGGTTCAGTGTCCAGAGTGCAACCAAGAAGGGCAATTGTGGCTCATAGTTGCACTGATCTTTTATGTCTTTATAACTTAACCTAGGGAAATTAAGGCACATTGACCTAATTCCTCGAGTACTGAAGGGGAAATTATTAGCTAAGTAAATCTAAGTCCCTTTAGTGGTTAGTTAGTGTTACGTCTGTTTAGTCTTTAAGTGGAATAATCAGCCGAAGAGACTTAAGTCTATGCAGCTAATGTTCCCCCTCAGTACTCGAGGAATTAAGCCACTGTGCTTTGCTTTCACCCTTGTGCTCTCCTCGCTTCAGCACATGCAGCAACCATCAATCTAATATCGTTATTTAAGTATGAATATGCCATCAAGTGCTGACATATTCGCGAACTCGCTGAACGTATTTAAGACAGGGACGACTCCAGGAATTGTCATCGGGGAACTTGCCTGGAGGGGCGCAATTTCTTCGGAAGGGTGCCACTGTGAAAGTACCTTTAGGGCGCGTTTTCCTTCCGAGGGGCACAACTGGCTGGAAAAAAATCGAATGCGCGCGCTCGAGCACACTGAAGGGACATAGTTTTATTTCAAGGGCGCCTCTGGCTGAAAACTTCTAGGGGAAGATGCACTCGAGCAAACGTAAATTTAATATATTCCTTCAAGGGGGGCACCTATGGCTGGAAAATTCGAGGAGATTCGAGGGGAACATAATAGGACATAATGAAACTGGAAGCCAACAACAAAGTCACAGTAAACCCCAACTTGAAAAGCCAGCTTCTTGCCGAAAGCACAAAGTCCAGAGGGAAACATAATCACAAGCCATTACTCAGTAAAGGTCTCCGGCTAGCTGCCAAAAACCTTAGGGAAAATGAAAATATCATAATCAGACGAACCGACAATTCGTCAAACTTTGTTATCTTAGACAAGGAAGAATATCTGGATAAAATGAGTAATATCCTCTCCGACAAAACCAAGTTTGTGCGCATAACCAGAGATCCTACTCAGGCACTAAAAACGAAGATCAACAAGTTGATAAACACCGTCAATGCCGCCAAAGGTGATATCAACCTGAAGAAGATCACCGGCGAATTTTCCCCAGGATATGCCTACGGTACCGTGAAAACGCGCAAGCATGGGCGACCACTCCACCCAATCATATCACAAATACCGACGCCAACATACCAGCTTGCAAAAACCTTAAATAAACTCATAACGCCTTACACGCCAGAAAAGTACAATCTGAAGTCGCGACCGACGAATTCCTTGATATTATCAAAACCAACCCACCAACAGGACTCCTGGTCTCGCTGGACGTGGAAAATGTATTCACCAACGTACCTGTCAAACAAATAATTCAACTGATACTGGCACTCCGTGTACCAACATCGCATCCTGCCTCCCCTGAAGATCCCAAAACCAATCCTGGGAAAACTTCTCCACATGTGTACCACCGAAGCACCATTTCGTGGACCTGATAGCAACCTGTACCGGCAAGTCTCGAAGGAGTGACCATGGGCTCCCCTTTGGGATGCCTATTTGCTAATATGTATATGTGCCACCTGGAAAGCAAGGTCCAAGGAAAACAACCCTAACCTGAAGCCTAACATCTATTATCGTTATGTCGATGATATTTTCGTCGACGTGCGAAACGAACCACACCTTTGTCAACTTCAAAGCGCACTGAAGTCCGAGTCTTTACTCAATTTTACCACCGAAGTCAGCAAGTCCAACCGAATCAGCTTTCTCGATATTGACATCAATTGTACAGACGGCACACTTAAGACAGAAGTAAATCGGAAGAAAACCAATGTAGGTAAATGCCTCAATGCCAACAGAGAATGTCCCGACCGCTACAAGTTAAGCGTCGTCAGGGCATTCGTGAGACGGGCCCTCAATCACTGCTCAGACTGGCAGTCTATCCATGCTGAATTGTTACGATCAAAACAAATTTTAGCCAACAACGGTTTCAGCAATACCATAATCGACAAAGTGATCGGTGTCTATGTTAACAAGGCGAAGCAGCCACCTATCAGAAGTCAAACATCCAACGTGAAGCTGTTTTACCGCAACCAAATGTCGACAGCATACAAAGTCGACGAGCGCATCATCCAACATATCGTAAAGCAAATGTCAAACCAACCGACAAGTCTGACAAACTACAACTCTGCATATATTGCAAGAGCAAGAACATCGGTAGCCTCGCAATGAAAAACAATCCAACCAACAGCAACAACCAGCTTCAACGTACCAATGTAATCTACAAAGTATCATGCACTCACACAGATTGTAGACTTAGCCGCGTAGATTACATCGGTATGACGACAACTACTCTATCTTGCCGTCTCACGATGCACCTACAGGAGGGAGCACCATCGCAGCACATGCTCCAAGAACACCAAGAGCGACTAACACGAACAGATCTGACACGCAACACCGTAATCCTTAGAACAACATCGGACAAGCGACGTCTTAGAGTTATCGAGGCAATTTTAATCCGGGAACAAGAACCTGTCCTCAACGTGCACACACGGTCATGCATAACGCTTGAATTGTTCAATAATTCCATCCGGTGAATAGTTGTACAGTGTGTGCTATGTGCGTGGTGTATTTTTTTCGAGATGCAAGCCAAGATTAGCATTCCTTTCCAGAAGCGATTGTGACAACAATAAGTGTGATCTTTAACTTTAAAATGATTTACTTCTGACCACTTCTTCTTTTTGCTGCAGATTGGTGTGAACCGTGATGAATGCCGCAAATAATCTTTTGAAAACGGTGAAAGTACACCGAAACGCTAAGAATAAATGAATGATATCGGATGAAGACCTAAAAGAAGAGCAGAGACGAACAATCCAGGAGTTGGAAAGATGTACGAACAGCTTATCAAAGCAAGATATGCTGTGGTCTTTAACAAACTATTTATAGTTATATATATATATATATATATATATATATATATATATATATATATATATATATATATATATATATATATATATATATATATCTCTCTCTCTCTCTCTCTCTCTCTTGAAGAGTGTGAGTGGATGGGCGAGTCATTGAATCCAATGCACCTCCTCAAGTGTCGTTTTACCTGTAAATGTAATTATGGATATTTGACAGAAAACAATACTCTGTTGCTTAAGCCCCGTCGTTCATTTCTGGCCACCAAGTTAACTCCAGCCAACACTGGGAGCTGCTTGACCGCTTGACATCGATATTTTTCTCAAATCTGCACCTGAGACTTACCAGTACCATGGTAGTGACAGTACAAGGCCATGCAGGTAGTGCAAGACCATGGTAGTGACAATTAGCAGAATCCAAGTATAAAGGTGGGTAATACGGCCTTTAAAAATCATATAAAGGCCTTCAGTAACAGCGAAAAGTAGAAGGCATTTCGGTGTGTTTGGCATGATGTGCTAAATTATATGACGGTATGTTTGACCTGTGCTACGACACTCCTGACGATGGTCTAGAACCCAAAGCTCGAGTTATTAATAAAGTGTATTTTGCCATATTTATCGTTTCACTGTCAATGCAGGCAAACTTAATTCTTGGCTTCTCCCTAAACTTCACCACCATCAGCATTAGAAAACATTGAACAGATTTATCTCGACGTTTGCATGGACAGCAGAGCACCTTATTTTTATTACGGTCAGATTTTATCAGATTACTGCGCACCTGAAATGAATGAAAATGAAGAAATGAACTTGAACGCTCCTGGGAGGTTGTGTATGAAATCGCGGAAAATAACCATTTAGCCTAGCATGAAGTTCGCGAATGGGCAATGCCGACTGCTTCTGTGTGAGTGACACACTCATACCGAGTAACTAACACTGTCGTGAGCCGTTCACATATCTATTGTCACTTGGGTTCATTGACCTGAACTGACCTCGGGTGACTTGCATTCGACATGCGGATGTTCTGTGCTCATTCTAGGCTTCGAGCGTTCACCAAACGTCAATTGTTGCCTCTGATTCCCTGATAATAATGGCGCCGGACACAATTTATAGTATGATGACGGTGACTTGGCAAACGTCGCCTGACCCAATCAGGGGCCAGTGTACTCGCACGTGACCGATGACGCGACACCAGAATTGCCAATCATCGAGAAGCATTCTGGTGATTTAAGTGGGTGCAGATTGCACTTCAACCGGAATTTGCTATATAATATAAACGTAAGCATTTCTAACTTCTGTCAAAATACGGCCTTTCATTAGGTTTATAACGCGAATCAATGACCAAAGGCACACGAATCGAGTGAAATATTGTCATCTCGTCGCGCGCATAACAGATGTTTTGTTTCGCTAATGCCAATGGCTATCGCTCATTGGCTGTCAAGATCACAAAGCCTGCAGCATACGAGTGGATAGACGCAGAGGAAAGCCTTCGCTTCTGTTTATAACGAGTGGGCAGTAGGGTCAGCCGGGCTCTGTCTCTCCTATGGCTGTCGCCAATGCCAATGGCTGTCCTCCTATGACACATATATTTTTCCATGGATGACCGTCTTCGAACAATTTCTACGCCAGCGTCTCTGAAGCTTCCGGTGACGCTCCTCTCGCTTGTGAGTGAAATCCACACCCAACTCCTTTAATTCACAAAGCACACCGTGCAGCAGAAATACACATTGGTGTGTCCCCTTCAGCACATGCATTCAACGCCGCGATTGAGAGCCTCGTGCTGGATGTCGGCGTGGGCCAATGCATAATAGGCCATGGTACTTCGCTATGGCTGGATTGCATACAACACCCCCGTGCCCGAAGTCATGTTCATATTGCGCTCCGAGCAGCGGGCTGTCATCACTTCTGCCCTCTGCGCAGCGGGCTCTGGTCGCTCTGCTCTCTGCGCGCCGAGTTGCCGCCCGCAGCGACACCTATATCACTAAGTTCGGCACGACCACCGTACTGCCACCTACCTGAGATTCGATGTGCTGCATGCTGCCATCTGGCGGCGATTTTCGGAACTCTTTCTCCGGCGGTAGGTCCAACTCATCGTCGAGTCCACTGAGGCAGAAAAATAGGGTCACCACTATTATTAGCAGGTAGGGCGGGTGCCGTGAAAAAGGGACGGGTCAGTAGGCGGGGCGTTCGTAAATCGGCAGAGGAGCAAACACCGCACACTGTCCCAGTGGTTTCGGCTCGTTTGTGAACTACTTGCAGACGAAAACCAGCAAGCGGTGGCGGTGCGCGTTAACGGCGACTTCGATTCAAGTACTTCAGCATTTCTAGAAGCAGTCTGTTCTTGGGCGTCGCTCAAGATAGAATTGCCGATATGTGTCCAATAATGCGGTTCATACGCAATGCTGTGAACATTGCTAAGTCGAAGAGAGGACGAGAGGCGAGGCCCCACCTAAACAAAAACAGCTGGGGTTACTGTCATTGACTCCAATGGGAAAATCCCATCCTTTTGAGCTCCTTCTCTCCACCCGCTGTATTGCTTGAGGAATAGGAAATACGAGTTGACGCGAGACGCATTAATCACGGGTTGAAGGGCCACGCCTATACCCCCCCCAGTTATCATGTCACGAGCGGTCGTGTGGTCAGTCCGTGGAGACAGAACAAACGGAACAATATATTTGCAAGCTTCATAAATGAGAATATTTCGGCCAGATTTAGCTTCATGGCAATACGCGGAATCAATGCATCAGCCTGACTCAGCACAGATCCGGGTGGCACTTTATGCCCGCAACTCATGTGCTGGCATAAGACGCACTTTAGCAAACACGTGCGTATTTTACTACTGACGGAGTATTGCTGACGTAGTAGTTGATGTGTATTGTAGTCAGTCGGATAGTCACGCCGGTTGGCGAAGGATAGCTCTGTTGCACGCGCAAATGAGGGATGCGGCGTGTAGTTCAGATAAAACATACCACACAGAAGGGATGGAATCTTCCACGCCAAAGGTGTCTGCAACTAATAGAAGATCACATTTTCAGGATAGGCCGAGCCCGAGGGAATGGATAAGATGCATATCATGCAGCCACAGGTCAAAGTCAGCACAGATCAGTCACTGCCAACCTACCAAAGTCAGCGCAGATCAGCCACGACCAACCTACCAAAGTCGATACAGATCAGTTGAGACAAGCCCACCAGCCAGTACAGATCAGTCACGGTCAACTGACCAAAATTATATATTGACAGGAATTGACATCGCCTGGTCAGACTTCCTCCCAACTGGCTTTGGTTGTGTGCCAGAGCCTCGGACATCAAAGCTGTCAGGTAGAGTGGAATCTCCCCTGAAGTCAACAGCGTGAGGAGTGACACGACAGGCGCGAGCTGTCAGGTAGAGTGGAATCTCCCCTGAAGTCAACAGCGTGAGAAGTGACACGACAGGCGCGAGCTCACGCATCAGGGCATAAATCGCGGCAGCTCAGCTGGAAGGGCGTTGACATTTTGCTCGCAAGATCGTGGACTTAAATCCCACAAAAGGCGGGGTTGTCGAGTCCACCCGCCAACAATCTGCGCGGGAGCTGGCAACGTGCAACAGGGCGAGTGGCTTGACGGCGTGCCTCCTCTACCCCATGTCATAGGTGTGGTAGCCGGGCTCGGCATAGGCACCGGTGAAAGGCCGGTGGTCCAGCGTCCGGTCTGGACGCCAGCTGGACGACCAGGCCGTGCCTCCTCTACCCCATGTCATAGGTGTGGTAGCCGGGCTCGGCATAGGCACCGGTGAAAGGCCGGTGGTCCAGCGTCCGGTCTGGACGCCAGCTGGACGACCAGGCCGCACGGTCTGGACGCCAGCTGGACGACCAGGCCGCACGGAACGCTCGGCTGGGCTTCAGCTGATCAAATACATCCATCCATTGAGCACAACTCAAACTCGACTACTAGGGTACCAAAGTGGTACTAAAGTAGTACTAAGATGGTACTAACGTACTCGACTGGTACCGAGTCGGCCATGTTGGTTCTATGGAGGTGGGATGGGTGGGGAAGGTGGATGGGGGATGGGGGTGTCCTCTTGGTGTGCTCTGTGTGTTCAACACCACGCCTTTACCCGGACAGTGCACGAGCAATAATGGCACCGATATCCTCTGCGAACTTTCATCACCAGACACCGACAGCCGTGAATCCGCGCCATGTTTTCCCGCCATCCACAGCGTGCAATTATCTGAGTCAATCAGCGACTTTCATCTCGCGTGTGTTGCACACAGTGCGCCGCTTCGACACACTGATAAAGAGGCTCAGAGAACGGCGCGGAGTTGTTCAGATAAAGATGTGCGAATGGTGCACAGGCAGTTTACCCAACGTTTGCATCAGATCGGGGCCCATGTAGCAAGCGAGATGCTGATACATCGCTGGTGATGCATACATACATATGCACACACATATGCGTAACTTATGGGCGGATCCAGGAAGTTTGCTCGCAGGGAAGGCGCTTGGTTCTGGAAATGTTATTTTTCAGCAGAGGGACGCCTTCTTTGCCATGAGGGGCGCCATAGGCTGCACGACTCGTTGAGCGTGGGATACGCACTCGAGCAGCCTGGAGGGGCGCCACATCCCCATAAAGGGTGGGGTGGGGGTGGGTGGGTGGGGGAAATAGCACCAGTTGCGCTCTGGATACGCCAGTGATACATACGTATGCAGATAGTAGTAAATATATATATATATATATATATATATATATATATATATATCTCTCTCTCTCTCTCTCTCTCTCTCTATCTCTCCATATGTATATTTATATTTATATATATATATATATATATATATATGCATATAATACATGGAATTTAACTTTGCCAACAGTAATTTTGTCCAGTGGAGGGCAGTGGACACATGTGCACATCCGCACGTCACAAGATGCCTACGTTCACGGACCTGCAATACCACCCCCAGCACTTGCGACCCCTCCCCTCCCGTGCATGGGAAGCATGGGTCGCGGAAGTGCAAGCGCCGTGGACAGTGTGGGATCAGCAGCTCGTGACAAGGCTTCATGACGGCATAACAACTATCAGTTTGAAACTAAATTCGCGACCAATGCTTCTCATCCGTTCGTGGCCGGCTCCACTGGAGATCCGCGTGGCCACGTGCGGTCGCGAGGGAAACTATTCGCAAGCGTTTTACTCACGGTGCCACCAAAGCGTAAGCTATGAATGCAGGCATGCATGGATATGCTTCCCAGCGCAAACCCCCAAAACCCACAGGCTGGCTTTCAAGAGGTGGACTTGGCTTCTCAACTGGGAAATGTACATTCAGCAGCCATGGACATTGTGGGCAAACAGCTCGGGCGCACGGATCTTATGATAATTTGTTTCACACAGTGGTGGCTTGATTTTATTCGGAGACGCAAATGGGCCACGCAAGCCTTGGAGCCCAGAACAGATAGTGCTGCAAAGTTAGCTCAGTAAAATGACAGGTGCATAGTGAGTGAGTGAGTGAGTGAGTGAGTGAGTGAGTGGGCGAGTGAGTGAGTGAGTGAGTGTGTGGGTGAATGATTGGGAGTGTTTAGACACGCCGGATCACAAAAGTCATCTGCACCGCCTGAAAAGCGTGTTCTGTCGACACGGTGACTCCCCACTTTTGCAAAACCGTCTTTCCGAAACTACCGCAGTCGTGTGCCGAACATTTGCTCGACAAGCGACACACGACTGAATGACCAGCGACACACGACTGAATGACCAGCGACACACGACTGAATGACCAGCGACACACGACTCAATGACCAGCGACACACGACTGAATGACCAGCGACACACGACTGAATGACCAGCGACACACGACTCAATGACCAGCGACACACGACTCAATGACCAGCGACACACGACTCAATGACCAGCGACACACGACTCAATGACCAGCGACACACGACTGAATGACCAGCGGCACACGACTGAATGAGCAGCGACACACGACTGAATGACCAGCGACACACGACTGAATGAGCAGCGACACACGACTGAATGACCAGCGACACACGACTGAATGACCAGCGACACACGACTGAATGACCAGCGACACACGACTGAATGACCAGCGACACACGACTGAATGGCCAGCGACACACGACTGAATGACCAGCGACACACGACTGAATGAACAGCGACACACGACTCAATGACCAGCGACACACGACTGAATGACCAGCGACACACGACTGAATGACCAGCGACACACGACTGAATGACCAGCGGCACACGACTGAATGAGCAGCGACACACGACTCAATGACAAGCGACACACGACTCAATGACCAGCGACACACGACTCAATGACCAGCGACACACGACTCAATGACCAGCGACACACGACTCAATGACCAGCGACACACGACTCAATGACCAGCGACACACGACTCAATGACCAGCGACACACGACTCAATGACCAGCGACACACGACTCAATGACCAGCGACACACGACTCAATGACAAGCGACACACGACTCAATGACCAGCGACACACGACTCAATGACCAGCGACACACGACTCAATGACCAGCGACACACGACTCAATGACAAGCGACACACGACTCAATGACCAGCGACACACGACTCAATGACCAGCGACACACGACTCAATGACCAGCGACACACGACTCAATGACCAGCGACACACGACTGAATGACCAGCGACACACGACTGAATGACAAGCGACACACGACTCAATGACCAGCGACACACGACTCAATGACCAGCGACACACGACTCAATGACAAGCGACACACGACTCAATGACCAGCGACACACGACTCAATGACCAGCGACACACGACTCAATGACCAGCGACACACGGCTGAATGACCAGCGACACACGGCTGAATGACCAGCGACACACGACTCAATGACCAGCGACACACGACTCAATGACCAGCGACACACGACTCAATGACCAGCGACACACGACTCAATGACCAGCGACACACGACTCAATGACCAGCGACACACGACTCAATGACCAGCGACACACGACTCAATGACAAGCGACACACGACTCAATGACCAGCGACACACGACTCAATGACCAGCGACACACGACTCAATGACAAGCGACACACGACTCAATGACAAGCAACACACGACTGAATGACAAGCGACACACGACTGAATGACAAGCGACACACGACTGAATGACCAGCGACACACGACTGAAGGACCAGCGACACAGGACTGAATGACCAGCGACACACGACTCAATGACCAGCGACACACGACTCAATGACCAGCGACACACGACTCAATGACCAGCGACACACGACTCAATGACCAGCGACACACGACTCAATGACCAGCGACACATGGACGAATGCCTTCCACAAAAACCGGCACAGTCTCGGCCAAAGCTGAGCATGGTTTCAAATGATTCGCATCGAAACACCAGACGAGTTCACATCCGGTTGCGCCTATATTTACGTGCAGCGATATCAATAACCAGCGTCTCACACGGTCATGAATGAACAAATGTTCACCACCGGCATAGGCTACGGCCACTTCTGACTGAGCCACAACAGCAGAGCATTATCCACGCCAATGCCTCGATCACTCGGTTGGATGCGAATCGCTGGATGGCGACGGCCGGAGGGGTGGTGGTGGATTGGTGCTCCGGGGCGTGCCGACTACGTGATGGATTGGTGCTCCGGGTCGTGCCGACTACGTGGTGGATTGGTGCTCCGGGGCGTGCCGACTACGTGGTGGATTGGTGCTCCGGGGCGTGCCGACTACGTGGTGGATTGGTGCTCCGGGGCGTGCCGACTACGTGGTGGATTGGTGCTCCGGGGCGTCCGACTACTTCGGTCATCCGGCGCCCATTTGGAGCCGCTGGATCACGCGAGGGACGGTGTGGTGACACGCCGCTGTTCCCAGGCGCTTGCGGCACGGCACGGCACTGCAGAGCCAGCCATGCCGCAGCCACAGAAGCGGCCACAGAAGCGGCCACAGAAGCGGCCACCGCCGGCACACACCGCACAGCCGCTCCGCCACAGAAGCGGCCACAGAAGCGGCCACCGCCGGCACACACCACACAGCCGCTCCGCCACAGAAGCGGCCACAGAAGCGGCCACAGAAGCGGCCACCGCCGGCACACACCACACAGCCGCTCCGCCACAGAAGCGGCCACAGAAGCGGCCACAGCCGGCACACACCGCACAGCCGCTCCGCCACAGAAGCGGCCACAGAAGCGGCCACCGCCGGCACACACCGCACAGCCGCTCCGCCACAGAAGCGGCCACAGAAGCGGCCACAGAAGCGGCCACAGAAGCGGCCACAGCCGGCACACACCGCACAGCCGCTCCGCCACAGAAGCGGCCACAGAAGCGGCCACCGCCGGCACACACCGCACAGCCGCTCCGCCACAGAAGCGGCCACAGAAGCGGCCACCGCCGGCACACACCGCACAGCCGCTCCGCCACAGAAGCGGCCACAGAAGCGGCCACCGCCGGCACACACCGCACAGCCGCTCCGCCACAGAAGCGGCCACAGAAGCGGCCACAGAAGCGGCCACAGCCGGCACACACCGCACAGCCGCTCCGCCACAGAAGCGGCCACAGAAGCGGCCACTGCCGGCACACACCGCACAGCCGCTCCGCCACAGAAGCGGCCACAGAAGCGGCCACCGCCGGCACACACCGCACAGCCGCTCCGCCACAGAAGCGGCCACAGAAGCGGCCACAGAAGCGGCCACAGCCGGCACACACCGCACAGCCGCTCCGCCACAGAAGCGGCCACAGAAGCGGCCACTGCCGGCACACACCGCACAGCCGCTCCGCCACAGAAGCGGCCACAGAAGCGGCCACAAAAGCGGCCACAGCCGGCACACACCGCACAGCCGCTCCGCCACAGAAGCGGCCACAGAAGCGGCCACCGCCGGCACACACCGCACAGCCGCTCCGCCACAGAAGCGGCCACAGAAGCGGCCACCGCCGGCACACACCGCACAGCCGCTCCGCCACAGAAGCGGCCACAGAAGCGGCCACAGAAGCGGCCACAGAAGCGGCCACAGCCGGCACACACCGCACAGCCGCTCCGCCACAGAAGCGGCCACAGAAGCGGCCACTGCCGGCACACACCGCACAGCCGCTCCGCCACAGAAGCGGCCACAGAAGCGGCCACCGCCGGCACACACCGCACAGCCGCTCCGCCACAGAAGCGGCCACAGAAGCGGCCACAGAAGCGGCCACAGAAGCGGCCACAGAAGCGGCCACAGCCGGCACACACCGCACCGACCATCCGCCACAGAAGCGGCCACAGAAGCGGCCACCGCCGGCACACACCGCACCGACCATCCGCCACAGAAGCGGCCACAGAAGTGGACACCGCCGGCACACACCGCACCGACCATCCGCCACAGAAGCGGCCACTGCCGACACACACCGCACAGCCGCTCCGCCACAGAAGCGGCCATAGAAGCAGCCACCGCCGGCACACACCGCACAGCCGCTCCGCCACAGAAGCAGCCACAGAAGCGGCCACCGCCGGCACACACCGCACCGACCATCCGCCACAGAAGCGGCCACAGAAGCGGCCACCGCCGGCACACACCGCACCGACCATCCGCCACAGAAGCGGCCACAGAAGCGGCCACAGCCAACAAACGCCGTACCGATCCTCCGCCAATGTGCCTTGGCAACTGGAAACTCCTGTCACACGCCCCAGCGCCCGCGTCAGATCCGCACACCAGGTGCTGGCCGCGGTGCAGAAGCTGCCGCCACGCCAGAGGAAATGCAGTTTCTTTTTATGGTATCACGACATGCATAACTCGGTTGGAAAGTGAGGACATGAAAACTGTTGAATATGAGAATATGAACACTGAACACTGTTTTCCTGTGCGCAAGCAGCGATCGAATCTGGTTGCCTGCGGTGTTGGGTTTGCATTTCAGAGACATGCGAATAAGCCGGATAGCCAGGTGGAAAGTGTACTCCATGGAGACATTTGAATACCTTCCTAAGTGCACGGTTCTCCTGTGGTCCAGTATAAGTTGTTTCCATCAAGTGGAGAAGTGCAACTTTGATACAATTCCCCGATACCCCCTCCCCACGAACAAAAAAACGATCAGTTTACTGGCATGCGTTATTAAGATCAATCTTCCAGCCGCCAGCCACACATATTGCTTCAATTTGACACAACCTCTCGTTCTCAGTACAGTAATCAACCAATAATATGCATGCGTAGTGATCGTTGCGTTTCTAGCAGCAGTTCCATCACCTCACATTTCATCGCCTTCTAGTATATCCGTATGTGTCGCTGCCATCACTGTCATTGCACTAGATGACTGCGCAATGCAGCGGACTTTCATTCGTGTCAACATGGGCGGGACACTGTTCCAGCATTGCAAGTCAAGCAGGGCTGCTGAGTGCTTCGTCAGATCGTACAAAGATGAGATGCAAATATACAATTTACTGTCACAGGTGCTGCACCGAGACACTTTTCGTTATTGTAATCGCACACTCGAGGGACGCCGGGAATGCTACCGAGCACAAAACTCCCCTGAAAACTTGAGGCGCCGTAAATCAAGCGCTGGACAAGTGCTGATAAACCATGCGGTGTGATCATTGTAATCCAGCACAACAGCAAGCAGCTGGAGGATGGTGAAGAGGTCTGGACTGTCAGCGGGCCTGGACTGTGAACAAGCTTGGACTGTCAGCAGGCCTGGACTGTCAGCAAGCCTGGACTGTCAGCAAGCCTGGACTGTCAGCAGGCCTGGACTGTCAGCAAGCCTGGACTGTCAGAAAGCCTTGACTGTCAGCAAGCCTGGACTGTCAGCAAGCCTGGACTGTCAGCAGACCTGTACTGTCAGCAAGCCTGGACTGTCAGCAAGCCTGGACTGTCAGCAGGCCTGGACTATCAGCAAGCCTGGACTGTCAGCAGACCTGGACTGTCAGCAAGCCTGGACTGTCAGCAGGCCTGGACTGTCAGCAGGCCTGGACTGTCAGCAGACCTGGACTGTCAGCAAGCCTGGACTGTCAGCAGGCCTGGACTGTGAACAAGCCTGGACTGTCAGCAAGCCTGGACTGTCAGCAGACCTGGACTATCAGCAAGCCTGGACTGTCAGCAGGCCTGGATTGTCAGCAGACCTGGACTGTCAGCAAGCCTGGACTGTCAGCAGGCTTGGACTGTCAGCAGACCTGGACTGTCAGCAAGCCTGGACTGTCAGCAGGCTTGGACTGTGAGCAGGCCTGGACTGTCAGCAGACCTGAATTGTCAGCAAGCCTGGACTGTCAGCAGGCCTGGACTGTCAGCAAGTCTGGACTGTCAGCAGGCCTGGACTGTGAACAGGTCTGAACTGTGAACAGGTCTGAACTGTGAACAGGTCTGAACTGTGAACAGGTCTGAACTGTGAACAGGTTTGAACTGTGAACAGGTCTGGGTCGCCGGGCCTTTCCAGTTGGTCCGTGGAGTTCTGAATCCAAGCTGGACAGTGGATACACTACTACTACTCAAACGATCTTTCATGATGTTTTGGGTTGCAATGGTTCAGAGAATCAGCATTGAGCCACCAGAACAGCCACCAGATCAGCTACCAGAACAGCCACCAGAACAGCCACCAGAACACTCACCAGAATAGCCACCAGAATAGCCACCAGAACAGCCACCAAAACAGCCACTAGAACAGCCACCAGAACAGCCACCAGAACAAAACGAGTACATTAATAATCTTAGCCCGCCCAGTCTCTCCGGTCAGATCCTCACACCCCGCCTCAGGAGTGGGTTTGTTAAGGACACCCCCACCTATCTTTTAAACTAAGTGGTACATGGACACGAACCTGGTATCATTGGAAAGCCCTCGACGAGCATGGTCCGAAAATGGCCCCATGTTTATCTTAAAATAAGCTTGGACTCAAAATGACCGTTTTTGTTCTGGAAAAATTACTTAAAAGACATTTCATATCTCAATTTCTGCTAAAACACAGAATTCATCAGCACGCCATTTGAGAGCTAATTACACAGCTAATTACACAGCTAATTACAGAGCTAATTACACAGCTAATTGCACAGCTAATTACACAGCTAATTACACAGCTAATTGCACAGCTAATTACACAGCTAATTACACAGCAAATTACACAGCTAATTACGCAGCTAATTACACAGTGAATGTTACAAAAATAGTCACACTGGTTCATCATGGGCCAAAATGGGCAGTGACCTTTGGTCACTGACCTGACCACAATCACAAATCCAAGCCATAAGTTTTGTAAGCACTGCTAAATTGTAATCATGTGGTAGGCTTCATTTTAATATATTTCACGTCAATGAGCATACACATTCTGTAAATTGCTATAGTACAATGACCTAGGATGCCCTTGGTCTATATTAAGATTCATTGTTTTAGTTCCATGGGGTAATTTGCGTCGTGGAATACAAGTTGGATACTATTAAGACCATGAAATATAGAAAAAAAATAACGTAAACTGGGGAGTGTCGAAATACGTTTCGCACACTTGACGCACTTTGTCTTGACGTGGCCTCAGGTCACCCGGCGGAGGTCAATCAAATTAGACGGAGGTCAATCAAATTAGAAAAGGAGCTTGTTATATGTCTGCATATATACCAATTGAAAAGTTCTGGTTAGAAGAACATGCATATTATAAAAATACAAAAATTAGGTCCAAAACCAGTCGTGACCTCAGATCATTGACCTGACCTGAAACAGAAATCAGAGATTCAGGTCTTCTATGCACTAATGCTTAGATCGTTCAGTGCTTGTTGTATGTAATGGGCACAAGCACTTGTTGGTCACTGTTCGTTGCGATGAGGCTTGTCACTTGTCTGAATGTATGTGACCAAGGGTTGTGCCAGAAATATAATACGCGTGATTTCAAACTTCCGAATCATCGTAAGGAGCGTCAATTAAAAACTACATGCTGTCTTCTATGCACTGCCTAGGTATACTCACGTTCCAAATTTCATTTAAATTGCTTTCCATGTACTTGAGTTATACATCCTGAAACATTTTTTGAAGGTGGTCCTCTTTGACCTGAGCTAGGTCAATGACCTACACATGATCAGAGGTTGAAACTTCCACATCCGACGCAAAACAAAGATGAAGGAAAGGTTGTAGGCGCATGACCTCGGCGGCCAGATATGACGATACATAGCCGTAACTCGTACGATGATGTATTATGCCAAAATTTAGTGTGGTTTCTAAAAACGTTTCAAAATCAAACACCGACTACAATCAAGCAACCAGTCTAGGGAACAACGAACACAGCATAACTGACCACAGGCGCAATAAAGTGTAAAGCATAAGTGGTGCAGCAAGGCACACAGTGCTACCCCAGGACCCGAGCCATGGTACAACAAGACACACCGTGCTACCCCAGGACCCGAGCCATGGTACAACAAGACACACCGTGCTGACCCCAGGACCCGAGCCGTGGTACAACAAGACACACCGTGCTACCCCAGGACCCTAGCCGTGGTACAAGGCACACTGTGCTACCCCAGGACCCTAGCCGTGGTATGTACAACAAGATACCGTGCTACACCAGGACCCGAGCCGTGGTACAACAAGACACACCGTGCTACCCCAGGACCCGAGCCGTGGTACAACAAGACACACCGTGCTACCCCAGGACCCGAGCCGTGGTATGTACAACAAGACACACAGTGCTACCCCAGGACCCTAGCCGTGGTATGTACAACAAGATACCGTGCTACCCCAGGACCCGAGCCGTGGTACAACAAGACACACCGTGCTACCCCAGGACCCGAGCCGTGGTATGTACAACAAGACACCGTGCTACCCCAGGGCCCTAGCCGTGGTACAACAAGACACACCGTGCTACCCCAGGACCCGAGCCGTGGTATGTACAACAAGGCACACCGTGCTACCCCAGGACCCTAACCGTGGTACAACAAGACACACCGTGCTACCCAGGATCCGAGCCGTGGTACAACAAGACACACCGTGCTACCCCAGGACCCGATCCGTGGTATGTACAACAAGACACACCGTGCTACCCCAGGACCCTAGCCATGGTATGTACAACAAGACACACCGTGCTACCCCAGGACCCGAGCCATGGTACAACAAGACACACCGTGCTACCCCAGGACCCTAGCCATGGTACAACAAGACACACCGTGCTACCACAGGACCCTAGCCGTGGTACAAGGCACACCGTGCTACCCCAGGACCCTAGCCGTGGTACAACAAGACACACCGTGCTACCCCAGGACCCGAGCCGTGGTATGTACAACAAGACACACCGTGCTACCCCAGGACCCTAGCCATGGTACAACAAGGCACACCGTGCTACCCCAGGACCCTAGCCGTGGTACAACAAGACACACCGTGCTACCCCAGGACCCGAGCCATGGTATGTACAACAAGACACACCGTGCTACCCCTGGACCCGAGCCATGGTACAACAAGACACACCGTGCTACCCCAGGACCCGAGCCGTGGTACAACAAGACACACCGTGCTACCGCAGGACCCGAGCCGTGGTATGTACAACAAGACACCGTGCTACCCCAGGGCCCTAGCCGTGGTACAACAAGACACACCGTGCTACCCCAGGACCCGAGCCATGATATGTACAACAAGACACACCGTGCTACCCCAGGACCCGAGCCGTGGTACAACAAGACACACCGTGCTACCCCAGGACCCGAGCCATGGTATGTACAACAAGACACACCGTGCTACCCCAGGACCCTAGCCATGGTACAACAAGGCACACCGTGCTACCCCAGGACCCGAGCCGTGGTATGTACAACAAGGCACACCGTGCTACCCCAGGACCCGAGCCGTGGTACAACAAGACACACCGTGCTACCCCAGGACCCGAGCCGTGGTATGTACAACAAGACACCGTGCTACCCCAGGGCCCTAGCCGTGGTACAACAAGACACACCGTGCTACCCCAGGACCCGAGCCATGATATGTACAACAAGACACACCGTGCTACCCCAGGACCCGAGCCGTGGTACAACAAGACACACCGTGCTACCCCAGGACCCGAGCCATGGTATGTACAACAAGACACACCGTGCTACCCCAGGACCCGAGCCGTGGTGCAACAGTCCATCGTCTGTCAACTACTACGTCTGCGAGGGATGAAAAGTTATCAAGGCAGTAATATAATAGACGTTATTAAGTCTTCAAAAGCCAAGTGACGGCCCGGCAAGGTCGGGTCGCTCAGGTTAGCTGTTCAACCATACCATACAAGGGAAGACTCGCTGAGGCTTTGCTCTCGCTCCCAATAGCTAACATAAGGCCCCTATGGCGACTCGGAACATAAGGCCCCTATGGCGGCTCGGAACGAGCGAGGCGCGTGCTAAAGGCGCAGGATAGTCGAATCTCCATGTGTATCAGTAATAGGTGCATTGGCTGGGTGTTTATGCAGTTCTTGTGTTTATGCAATGCAGTGTCTTCATGCATATGTGCAGAGCAAGTGATTTTGTGCACGAAGTTTTCGCCTAGTTGCATCACTAAAAGCAGCCATAAATAACTGTCATCCATCACCGAGGCTGAACCCGGATCCTCGGAGGACTGGCCAACCGCTACACCACTGAACTAGGGGGCACGACGTCAGGTGTCGACCAGAGGTGTAGCTTTGTATGGTTTTGGGAGGGCGCTCTCGCACCTCTGAATGTCGCCTTTGCGCCCCCCCCCGCCACACTAATAACTTTTAATTTAGATAACTTTTACCATGGAATCCCATATAATATGCTCCTCCCTTCCCAATCGATTTGGCCCGCACATTGTCTTCATGTATTGGGTCATCCGAATAATATTCAGGAACGGACAGCTATGGTGGCGACTACTGTGAGAGACTGCTGCTGTGAAAGACCCTTAGCTGCTCGTGCGTGGGACGTCGCTGCAAATTGGCTCCTTTGAGCAATGTTTGAATGAATTTCATGCGAAATAGTGTGGATCTGTTTGCTGCAAACCTCTTTGAACAAAGATTGGGATACACGTGGAGAGGAAGAAATGAAAGGACAAGAGCACATCTGACTCTAAGGAGAAAAATTTGAACGCGAAGCGCTGTGACGCAAGAAGTAATTACAGTTTCGAAAGCGTGACGGTCGGACTGGGCCAGCTTGGACGGGCTGGGATGGGCCCGGGCAGCTGGGAAGGGCCGGAACAGCTGGGATTGGCCAGAACAGCTGGGACTGACCGGGACAGCTGGGATGGGCCGAGACAGCTGGGACGGGCAGGAACAGCTGGAACTGGCCGGAACAGCTGGGACAGGCCAGGACAGCTGGGACGGGCCGAGACAGCTGGGACGGGCTGGAACGGGCTGGGCCAGCTGGGAAGGGCGGAGACAGCTGGGACCGGCTGGAACGGGCTGGGCCAGCTGGGAAGGGTGGAGAGAGCTGGGACGGGCTGGACCAGCTGGGAAGGGCCGGACAGCTGGGACGGGCTGGAACGGGCTGGGCCAGCTGGGAAGGGCCGGACAGCTGGGACGGCCCCTGCCGGCCGGGCCGCTCACCTGAAAATCGGCGACTCCAATGCCTTAAACACGCGAGTCGGCTTGCTCAAGCTTTGCCCTCGTTCGTAATCAGGCATACGACGCCTGTAGGGCGCTGGGCGAGTGGGGGCCAGTGCTAATACGACGCCTGTAGGGCGCTGGGCGAGTGAGGGCCAGTGCTAATACGACGCCTGTAGGGCGCTGGGCGAGTGAGGGCCAATGCTAATACGACGCCTGTAGGGCGCTGGGCGAGTGAGGGCCAGTGCTAATACGACGCCTGTAGGGCGCTGGGCGAGTGAGGGCCAGTGCTAAATTTGCGAGTGAAGTCGAATGTTCGTGCATACCATTGAAAGGCGACCGAATCCCGTTTGGCTAGAGGACACCCACTTTAAACTCAATAATTACCATGAAACGCGATATAATTATTGCTAAAATCCACAGTTTTGTGCGGGGTGGTGCGCCTTTCTCCCCCTACCTCCACTCTAATCTACCGCCACCGATATCATTCACCATACGCACATTGCCTTGAGTGTTTATACAGTCACGTGCCTTCAAACATGCATGCAGATATAAAGTGATCTCTGATACGATGCATTCACGAAACGGAAATCAGAAATTAAAGCGTCACCCCTCCCTCGGGCACGAATTCGAGAACTGGGGACACAAACCAAAGACTGTGCTCATTTGCTCCCTGGACAGATGACGGGTGTCGGCCGCAGCGTCAGAGCTATGCCTAGTTACCCACACTCCGGAATTGCGCCCAAAACACATTACTTGACCAAATATTGAGAGTACGTCAGCAGGAATATTGTGATGGAAGGTGATCAATGTCAAACTGGAAACGGCAGATGTCCCTCTGATTGAGAACATTGGAACTTGAAAACGTGAAATGCTGCCCTATGCTGTAAATCACTGTTGATGATTGCACGCTAAAGGAATCATCGTTTCTGCGTGTGAACACAGATGTAAAGGCACTTCACTAAGAATATTGGGATTTAGATGGGCAAAATGAAACACACATCTGAAATAAAACGAAGAAATTAGAACGCGAAATGTTGAAGGAAAAAAGTTGTTACATCTCCAACAGCGTGACGATAGGGCGGCTTAGATGAACTTTTGTATCGTGTGCACAAGAGCCGACTCGCTCAGACTTTTGTAGCGTGTGCACGTGGGCCGACTCGCTCAGACCTTTGTATCGTGTGCACAAGAGCCGACTCGCTCAGACTTTTGTATCGTGTGCACAAGAGCCGACTCGCTCAGACTTTTGTATCGTGTGCACAAGAGCCGACTCGCTCAGACTTTTGTATCGTGTGCACAAGAGTCGACTCGCCCAGACTTTTGTAGCGTGTGCACGTGGGCCGACTCGCTCAGCTTTTTGTAGCGTGTGCACGTCGGTCGCCTCGCTCAGACTTCGCACTTGCTCGTCACTTTGAGCGCCAATTTGAGCACTAAGCCATGGGGCTGCCGACCCAAAGCCGTAACCCATCGGCCTGCTGAGCGATCAGTCGCAGTCGCACCGCTTACCACCAGGTGCAGACTGCTTACCACCAGGTGCAGACTGCTTACCACCAGGTGCAGACTGCTTACCACCAGGTGCAGACTGCTTACCACCAGGTGCAGCCTGCTTACCACCAGGTGCAGACTGCTTACCACCAGGTGCAGCCTGCTTACCACCAGGTGCAGACTGCTTACCACCAGGTGCAGACTGCTTACCACCAGGTGCAGACTGCTTACCACCAGGTGCAGACTGCTTACCATCAGGTGCAGACTGCTTACCACCAAGTGCAGACTTTCCGCAGCGCCAGCATCATCTGTGCCGTGGCGGCGGCTGGTGTCAGAGCCGGCTGGTGTCAGATTCGGCTGGTGTCAGAGCTGGTCGGTGTCAGAGCCGGCAGGTGTCGCGGCTGGTGTCGGAGCCGGCTGGTATCAGAGCCGGCTGGTGTCAGAGCCGGCTGGTGTCAGGGCCGGCTGGTGTCAGAGCCGGCTGGTGTCAGGGCCGGCTGGTGTCAGATTCGGCTGGTGTCAGAGCTGGTCGGTGTCAGAGCCGGCAGGTGTCGCGGCTGGTGTCAGAGCCGGCAGGTGTCGCGGCTGGTGTCAGAGCCGGCAGGTGTCGCGGCTGGTGTCAGAGCCGGCTGGTGTCAGATTCGGCTGGTGTCAGAGCTGGTCGGTGTCAGAGCCGGCAGGTGTCGCGGCTGGTGTCAGAGCCGGCTGGTGTCAGATTCGGCTGGTGTCAGAGCTGGTCGGTGTCAGAGCCGGCAGGTGTCGCGGCTGGTGTCAGAGCCGGCTGGTATCAGAGCCGGCTGGTGTCAGACGGCCGATGTCAGAGCCGACAGGTGTCTCGGCTGGTGTCGGAGCCGGCTGGTATCAGAGCCGGCTGGTGTCAGACCCGGCAGATGTCAGAGCCGGCCGGTGTCAGAGCCCGCTGGTGCCCAAGAGGCAGCACGTCTCGACCTTGATGTCTGACAGCGCGGTGACATCACCCATCGCAGCCGCACCGGCCGTAACGCCGACCACCCGCGTCACGCGTCACGGCGTCACCGCCAGTCTCAGCTGCGTGACGGTCCCGAGGAGCAAAATCACACACCTTGTCGCTCGGTGTCGCCCCTATGGCACCGCACTCGCAGGTCGCGCTGTCGAGATCAGCGTCCTCCCGACAACCGAATCGCCATCGTACGGCAGTCCATTCGCTAACCTCGGGTCACCACGTGCAGACAGGGGTCGCCGCGGCGAGCCGGGAGGGTGCCGTCAGCCTCGTGTGACCTGACGTCAGGTCAGGGCTCGAGTCACCTCGCGACTCGCCCAGCAGAGCCGAGCTGACTCGCCCGGCGCCGGCACGACGAGGAGATGCTGCCCCGAGCAGTCTCTCGGAGCGACTGCCGGCCGGTATTCAGCACAGCGGCCACTCGGCTTCTGCGCCGGCACCAGCAAGGGCGCCGCCAGGCGGTCAAGAGCGGAGACAATCGGCACGATCGCAAGTGCTGCTGATCCGGTGAATGAAATCATTGGTGGCGTCGGAGACTCGGTACCAGCATACTGATACGTAAAGCATAATGATCAGTGGCGGTGGCAGATATGGTTTGTTGAACATAGACTGACAAATACATACATACATATATATATATATATATATATATATATATATATATATATATATATATATATATATATATATATATATATATATATATATATATATATATATATATATATATATATATATATATATATATATATATATATATATATATATATATATATATATATATATATATATATATATACATATATACATATATATATATATATATATATATATATATATATATATATATATATATATATATATATATATATATATATATATATATATATATATATATATAAGCATATATATATATATATATATATATATATATATATATATATATATATATGCATATATATAGATATAAATATATGTCAATCATGTTAGTTAGTTCAGGCAAAGACGGTACCAGCCAAAAATATGGAAGCAACCAGGTGCATAACCACATCGGTGTCTCAGATTGTATCTGTGGAATCTGGTGCCGGCAGATATCAAGGAAGTGAGATTAAATGATGCGACAGTGGCAAATTATCCATCGGTCACTTATCATGCACAGCCACTGATATGCATGCAAGTGAGCAACGCTGCTTGACAGATAATAAACCTGCAAGTGGTAGCAACTGGGTGATGTAGGCCGGTGTAGCTGCGGTAAATAGGAAATGCATTGGGGTGTAGCTGGGGTAAATGGGGATGCATTGGGGTGTTGCTGGGGTAAATGGGGATGTATTGGGGTGTAGCGGAATGAAGCATATGGAGTGCGTGCACTCCAACAGGCGGCGATTTACCTACCTAGTGGTGACTTAGGTCGCCAACGTGGACCACTTTCAGTCTGCTTTGAATTATGATTCAGGGAACTGTCTGTACCTCCATATTGCAGGTGGTCCTAGCACTGATGAAAAAAAGAAGGGTAAAATCAAGTAGTTTTTTTTGCAGACATCAGCTGAACAGAATTCCCAAGTGCATTTGTGCAACTGATGAAGGGTCTATGGTGTCCTTAACCCGTCTCCCCGATCAGATCCTCGCACCACGTCTCGGGGAAGGGGCTGTTAAAGACCTCCCCATAACGTCCGCACTTAGTGGTGCTTAAACGCTAAACGGGTACCATTGGAAAACTCTGGACGAGTAGGGCGCGAAAATGGTCTTATTTGAAGATGCATTTGAGACTCAAAATAGCGGTTTTTCGCTACAAGATTGATTTTTCAATCACATTTCATATCTCTATTTCTGGTAAAGACGCAGAGTTAAAACGCATGCCATCTGGGACCTAATTACACAGATAATATTACAAGACTAGCTACACTGGCTATCATGTTTCCAAAACAGATAGTGGCCGTAGGTCACTGACCTGATCTACAGCACAAATCCAAAACATACGTGTTGTGAGCACTGCCAAATTGTAATCATGTGATAAGCTTCATTTCAATACATGTTCACATGTATGTGCCCAAGACAATTTTTCTAATAATTTGTTATAGGACAATGACCTAGGACGACCTTAAGCTTGACTATGATTCATTCTTTTGGTTGTATTCGGTAATTGTTGTGCAATGCACGTGTACTATTATCTATGTCATGCAAACTCGAAATAAACCATAAAACAGGAGCATCTAAATAGGATTTCCACACTTACCGCACTTTATCTTGGCCTGACCTCAGGTCAATCGATGGAGGTCAATATAATTAGAAAAGGAGCTTCTCCTCATATGTATGCATGCATACTAGGGGCAAAATTCCGGTTAGGAGAGCATACCTATTACAAATATATCAAAAGTGGTTTAAAAAATGACCGTGATCCCAGCTCCCTGACCTGACCCCAAACATAAATCCCAGATATGCGTTGTGTAGGAGTTGCCTAATTGTACTCAGACCCAATTTTCATTTGAATATATTTTCACTTAGATTAGCTATGGATCCTGAAACATTTTTGGACGTGGTCCTGTTTGAACTGAGTTGGGTAAATGACCTTATATGACCCAAGGTTGAAACATCCATATCAGGCGTGAAATAGACGACGGAAGAAGTGACGAAACTTTCGCGCCGTTGCGCGCCGCCGCCTTCTCTCTCTCGCGGAAAATTCTTATGAGGGACGTGGGGCGAAAAGACCCATCAACGAGACTGGGCAGGTTAACCCCCGAGGACGTGATACCACAAGTACCACAGGTACCACACGTGATACCACAGGTTCACAAAACTCTGAACGTGCTCGGCACTGGTGAATTATCCGCCGGCATCGGGCTCTACCGCGTTTAACAAGGATCAAGGCATCAATCAAGATTCGGAAGGTGCTTTACTGTCTTGTGCACCGCACATTCTTCGCCGCACCGTATCGTTTGCTTGCTGCAAGCCACACAATAGATCCACTGCAGTGTGACCCACATAAACCTAGTGTAAAATGTACACCGTAGCTCTCTGCGACTCACTTTTCACGCCTCATGACAGCTTCCTGCTTCCGATCCAAGGTACTCGACGTTTAAGCTGCACGTAGTGAAGGCTAGATGAAGGCTAGTGAAGGCTAGTGAAGTCTAGTGAAGGCTATTTATGGCTAGATATATGTGCGAGCTTCTCCAGCCCGCCACCAGGTGAAGCATACTTTGGCAAACATGCTTTCGCCGCTATGCGTATTTGTGGTTTTTGCGCAGTTGTTGCACAGTTGTTGCGTAGCTGTTGCGCAGTTGTTGCGCAGTTGTTGCGCAGTTGTTGCGCAGTTGCTGGGCGTCGCTGACACCTGGAGCGTGACAGGAGGGCAGACTTGTGGTGAATCCATGGAGGCTGGAGTGACACTAAGTAGCCAGCCGGCACATGCGCAGCGGGCTCAGAGTTGAGATAATAGCATTTCAAGACTGGTGTTGTCAACTGAATCCATACAGAGCGCGGAACACCGTGCAAGTGGGCTTACGCAAGCACATGTGAGCTATCCGAAAATCATCGCCACCAAGAAAAGGCAACGCAGACAGAAAGAAATAAACAGGAGGGAGTTGCACCGCAACGCGCAAGCTCCTTTTGCAAGGGCTGTTGCTGGCAGATATCGTTCCCAAGTGCCTAGAAGGGATAGAAGAATCGCTCTCTGCAAAGAAAAGCAGCAGGTGTCTGACACCCACGGGTTCACCTCTCCGCCGTTCGAAGCACGGAGAGATAGGCGTTCGTTGAACACCGACTTCTTACTCCCTGCCGCCACCCTGACTTCTAGTTTCCCACTCCCAGTCGGCAACAGCACCGGCCGCCTCTGGTTTCGGTAACCTCACCCTGGCGTCCCGTGGTGGTTTCGACGGGTAATTAATTGGTCATCGCAGCACGAGCACAACGAGCCTCCGCCCGACCAGCGACAACTGCCGAGCTGTCTGTTGCTGCGGGCCATTGGGCTGGGCTGGTGGTGACTGGCTCTTCCCACCAATGTGACCCATCAGCGAGGATGCGACATGATTGCTTCGTCCGAGGATCACCGCCAGCACTGCTCAGGGACGGCGCTTCTTTAGCAGTGGCGACGTGTTTCATGACCTGCCTCGTGGGTATTCCAGAATCCTGACTGGAACTGACCTCTACTGCCTGGAGAACCGCACTCTATGCACATACGCAGATATATGCATATATATATATATATACATACATATATATATATATATACATATATATATATATATATATGCATATATATATATATATATATATATATATATATATGTATATATATATATATATATATATATATATATATATATATATATATATATATATATATATGTATATTTGTATGTATATATACATACATATATATATATATACATATATATATATATATATATATATATATATGTATATATATATATATATATATATATATATATATATATATATATATATATATATATATATATATATATATATATATATATATATATATATATATATATATATATGTATATATATATATATATATATATATTTGTAGGTATATATACATACATATATATATATACATATATATATATATGTATATATATATATACATATATATATATATATATATATATATATGTATACATATACGTGTACTGCTGTCCTAGAGTTAGCATTTATATCATATATTCATGCCCC
This sequence comes from Ashinkailepas kermadecensis, assembly GCA_034440615.1. Lineage (NCBI taxonomy): Eukaryota > Metazoa > Arthropoda > Thecostraca > Neolepadidae > Ashinkailepas > Ashinkailepas kermadecensis. Next base: position 267,292 of record JAOTOM010004497.1, on the reverse strand, counting down.
GTATTCCTTGTTACGTTCTAACATTTCATTGCTCCAGAGTTTTTGCTATGTTTAGCTATGTAGCTATGTAGCACCCGGGTGGGGTGCTGCACCCCTTTGGTAATCTCAGTAAAATTGTTTACTCTCCCAAGGTGCATTTCTTCTTAAGATAATAAGAATTCGAAGCTAAGTGCTGTGTTCTGAAAGATAGATTATGTAGGTACATGAATTCATAAATGGTGTCAATATTTCTTTAGTACATAATTATAATGATATTAAGAAAATTATTGTCCTGGTGCATAGCCAGTTCTGCTCCGCACCAATGCTTGACATTCCCCTAACGTGATCGTGTATACGGTATTTGAAGCTGAAGCTACGGCCACTTTATCCGGCCAATTTGTCCCAGCAGGGGATTCAGCGCAGCCGATTTTGACATGCAAATTGTGGGGGAAAATTCCCAAATTATCTGGAAATATAGCAATCTTCGTGTCAAATTCGCAAATCCCAACCAAATTCTTCGTGTTCGCATGTTCCTCATGGACCCAAATAGATGGCAAACTATGTTTGATACCGTCAAGATTCACATATCACCGTTTTGTCATTCAATTTTAAGTCAATTGACGGAGCGAATTATTTCACGGCTTTCACTGGTAGCGGAAATGCAGATTCCGTTAGATCATTAAGGGTTAATATGTGGTTTCGATTTTTGAATCCCAAGCGCATTATTTTGGGTCATGGATGGTAATAATGATCGCTGAATTCGATTTCAGCACCAAAAATTACCCTAGTTTGGGCGGCCTTTCGTGAACTGACCTTTAATCTTTGTTGACCAAAGGTCAGCGCAGGCACATGGGTCAAAGAGGATCAAGGCTGGTTCTATGGTAATCGTGGGTATTGATTTCTGATTTGGCGTTCTTGTTTTTTCACACAGGGCCGCAAATTGTTTTCGAACACCAAAAACCAATGCGCATGTTGACCTCGCGTGACGTGACCTCAGCTGCACAGGAGCTCGTGAACGCTGTGGGGTCATGTTGACCTTGCGTGACGTGACCTCAGCTGCACAGGAGCTCGTGAACGCTGTGGGGTCATGTTGACCTTGCGTGACGTGACCTCAGCTGCACAGGAGCTCGTGAACGCTGTGGGGTCATGTTGACCTTGCGTGACGTGACCTCAGCTGCACAGGAGCTCGTGAACGCTGTGGGGTCATGTTGACCTTGCGTGACGTGACCTCAGCTGCACAGGAGCTCGTGAACGCTGTGGGGTCATGTTGACCTTGCGTGACGTGACCTCAGCTGCACAGGAGCTCGTGAACGCTGTGGAGTCATGTTGACCTTGCGTGACGTGACCTCAGCTGCACAGGAGCTCGTGACGTGACCTCAGCTGCACAGGAGCTCGTGACGTGACCTCAGCTGCACAGGAGCTCGTGAACGCTGTGGGGTCATGTTGACCTTGCGTGACGTGACCTCAGCTGCACAGGAGCTCGTGAACGCTGTGGAGTCATGTTGACCTTGCGTGACGTGACCTCAGCTGCACAGGAGCTCGTGACGTGACCTCAGCTGCACAGGAGCTCGTGAACGCTGTGGAGTCATGTTGACCTTGCGTGACGTGACCTCAGCTGCACAGGAGCTCGTGAACGCTGTGGAGTCATGTTGACCTTGCGTGACGTGACCTCAGCTGCACAGGAGCTCGTGAACGCTGTGGGGTCATGTTGACCTTGCGTGACGTGACCTCAGCTGCACAGGAGCTCGTGAACGCTGTGGAGTCATGTTGACCTTGCGTGACGTGACCTCAGCTGCACAGGAGCTCGTGAACGCTGTGGAGTCATGTTGACCTTGCGTGACGTGACCTCAGCTGCACAGGAGCTCGTGAACGCTGTGGGGTCATGTTGACCTTGCGTGACGTGACCTCAGCTGCACAGGAGCTCGTGAACGCTGTGGGGTCATGTTGACCTTGCGTGACGTGACCTCAGCTGCACAGGAGCTCGTGAACGCTGTGGGGTCATGTTGACCTTGCGTGACGTGACCTCAGCTGCACAGGAGCTCGTGAACGCTGTGGGGTCATGTTGACCTTGCGTGACGTGACCTCAGCTGCACAGGAGCTCGTGAACGCTGTGGGGTCATGTTGACCTTGCGTGACGTGACCTCAGCTGCACAGGAGCTCGTGACGTGACCTCAGCTGCACAGGAGCTCGTGAACGCTGTGGAGTCATGTTGACCTTGCGTGACGTGACCTCAGCTGCACAGGAGCTCGTGAACGCTGTGGAGTCATGTTGACCTTGCGTGACGTGACCTCAGCTGCACAGGAGCTCGTGAACGCTGTGGGGTCATGTTGACCTTGCGTGACGTGACCTCAGCTGCACAGGAGCTCGTGAACGCTGTGGGGTCATGTTGACCTTGCGTGACGTGACCTCAGCTGCACAGGAGCTCGTGAACGCTGTGGGGTCATGTTGACCTTGCGTGACGTGACCTCAGCTGCACAGGAGCTCGTGAACGCTGTGGAGTCATGTTGACCTTGCGTGACGTGACCTCAGCTGCACAGGAGCTCGTGAACGCTGTGGGGTCATGTTGACCTTGCGTGACGTGACCTCAGCTGCACAGGAGCTCGTGAACGCTGTGGGGTCATGTTGACCTTGCGTGACGTGACCTCAGCTGCACAGGAGCTCGTGAACGCTGTGGGGTCATGTTGACCTTGCGTGACGTGACCTCAGCTGCACAGGAGCTCGTGAACGCTGTGGGGTCATGTTGACCTTGCGTGACGTGACCTCAGCTGCACAGGAGCTCGTGAACGCTGTGGGGTCATGTTGACCTTGCGTGACGTGACCTCAGCTGCACAGGAGCTCGTGAACGCTGCGGGATCATGTTGACCTTGCGTGACGTGACCTCAGCTGCACAGGAGCTCGTGAACGCTGTGGGGTCATGTTGACCTTGCGTGACGTGACCTCAGCTGCACAGGAGCTCGTGAACGCTGTGGGGTCATGTTGACCTTGCGTGACGTGACCTCAGCTGCACAGGAGCTCGTGAACGCTGTGGGGTCATGTTGACCTTGCGTGACGTGACCTCAGCTGCACAGGAGCTCGTGAACGCTGCGGGATCATGCGACCTCTCGCTGGTCTTCGACTAAAATGTGGGACTCGGTTATGTGCATGTCATGCGGATATTGATTGATGTTGATAATGATTACAACCGCAGGGCAGTGGGATGCGAGGAAACGTTCCCAATCGAGTTTTTAACATTTCCCCGTTGCAAGCTGGCAGGCGCATCGCCAGAACTTGATCCCTGCAACAGCGTTAGCTTGTCTCTCTGGGTCACCGTTACGGCGCGTTTGATTATTTCTAGCCGGACCGCCAGCATGGGGTGATTTGGCCCCTTTCAGCCATGTGCATTGATCATTGATATTGCACAAACAGATGCTTGTCAGAAGCCACGAACACATTACCTGATATCCGAAAGTACTGCGCCCCCCCCCCTCCCTTGCGGCCAGACGTTCTGCCGCGCATGGTTCTGGCGCCTCATTGCTCCAACGATTCGGCTATGGCTTGGCGTCCGGCCGCTGCGGGGCGGCCACTATCAGCTGACGTTATGCTGGCTGGCCCAGTGCGCGTCACATACGCCGGAATGTGGCCCGCAGTTCCCGCTGTGAGCCGGTGTGTGTGACGTCCGCCGGCGGCTGACCCGTACTGGCGGTTCGGCGCCGACATGATATAAGCGGCCGATTTGCCGCGCTGTGGTTGCACGCTTCACTGGGCGCGTGCGTCATCGTGCAGTCCGGCACAGACCACGACTGGGTGCACCGTGTACTCCGTGCACCGTGCACCGTGTACTCCCGTGCAGACAGGCTCAATGAGCAGCGCCGAAAGCCAGGCCACGGAAGACGGAGTTTGGGTACGGTGTTAGTGGCCGGTGATTTATCCGGTGAGGACGCGTGAAGTTGGCTCGTGCGGACGGCGGGGTAGAGTGTGCCTCGTAACTCGTGTTGAGTGCAGTGGCAGGAGAGAGCGGCGGCCGTTGGTTGCAGTTCCCATGCTACTCTATGGGGTGTTTGTGTTGGTTGTCTGATCCTTTTCTGCCCATTATTTTGAAGCAATGCTTCGACACTTGATCTCGAAACAAATACAAGAGGCTGCCGCAGGAATGGTTTCTGAAATGAATTTCACGACAAGCAGCGCGAGTTTGTAGCGGTACCGTGTGCTTCCCGCGTGAGGTGTTCTGTGCAAAACGGCACGGTGTATGTGCCAACATGCGTCTGTGTGAGCGTTTCCATGGGTGTGCCCTGGCCAAACCGAATCCCATCCACGGCCAAATTCGATCCTGCATCCACCTTCCATTCACACGCTGATCCACCAGCGTGTTGTGTGGTGGTGGTGGTGGTGGTGTGTTGTTATGTTTTGACGGACAGGTTGTGTTATGTGGTGGTGGTGGTGTGTTGCTATGTTTTGACGGACAGGTCGTGTTATGTGGTGGTGGTGGTGTGTTGTTATGTTTTGACGGACAGGTCGTGTTATGTGGTGGTGGTGGTGTGTTGCTATGTTTTGACGGACAGGTTGTGTTATGTGGTGGTGGTGGTGTGTTGTTATATTTTGACGGACAGGTCACGGACAGGTCGTGTTATGTGGTGGTGGTGGTGGTGTGTTGTTATGTTTTGACGGACAGGTCACGAGGTGGCGTGAGGAGCGGCCGCACGTGCCACCACACCGGCGACTGACGGCGCGGCGAAGACGGGTGTGCCAGGGCGTGCACAGTAGGGTGTTGCGCTGGAGGACTTTTCCTCTCGGAGACAAAATGCCATAGTATATTTTTATGTGGGTGGTCATGAAAACATTCATGGTAGCAAAAACCCGGGTTTGATGCGACCCCCAACCAGCCGACTCGACCTAAAGTGTCCCCATTCACTTACTATGGTGATGACGTCATAATGTATGCCCATTTTTCCAAACTCAACTCATAGACGTCGTACGGCTACGAATCAGAGACCAGTGATTGCTCGCAATGAGAGCTTTCAGATGATGCCCATTTTGATGACCTCAGGTTAATTAAGTCACCTTCCAGGTCAGGTCAAGTTCCTTATTTTACCCAATAAACGTAATGGATATAAACCGTGGGTCAACCGTCAAAACCTTTTAATGAACATGGTTATGTGCCTTTTCAATGGTACTGAAGGTCATAATCCATCGTGTCATATAATTTGAATGTCTCACAGGTCAAGGGTCAAAGCAGAGTCGGATCTAGACCAGCTGTTTGGGGCACCCGTTGGATGTGGAACGGGTTTCTGCGATCCCGTGAGCGGGTTTAGTTCACTGTTTGCCTAAATTTGAAGAAAACAACCATTTTTGTGCCCGCTTTCGAAGCTCATCAGGAGGGTAAAGCCCCATTTACCCCCCCCCCCCACTGTATCCGCCAGTTTCTTGCGGGATGAAGGAACATTTTGGTCGGAAGACGGACTGTCAAAGGCACAGCCTGTTAACGCAGTACCGACGCCGAAAGGTGGGGGTGTGAAGCGATGTCTGGCGAGGGCGCCGGGCGTATCCGAGAGGGCGCCGTTCCGATCCTGGGGGTGGGGGTGGGAAGCGATGTCTGGCGAGGGCGCCGGGCGGATCCGAGAGGGCGCCGTTCCGATCCTGGGGGTGGGGGTGGGAAGCGATGTCTGGCGAGGGCGCCGGGCGGATCCGAGAGGGCGCCGTTCCGATCCTGGTGGGGGCGGGGGGTGGAAAGCAATGTCTCAACTCAACTTACAAAACTGCCCCTAGGATCGCTAGTGCTGCCTCCACTGAAACTTTGGAAGCCGCCGGCTGGATGGAGGTTGCATAACGTGGGATAAAAATGTGATTTTATTTGTTCCTAGGGCCCCACCCATAAAATATCGGTATGGCATTTTGGATCTGCAACTAGCGCAACACCCTAGTGCACAGGCGTGTCGCACCCGCTCGTGACGTAATGGTGCACGCGCGTGGGTGTGACGTCGTCTGACGTGACAGCGGTGGCGATCAGCTGACGGTGGGAACCGCCCGGTACACGCTCTGACACCGACGTTGACGGGACAGCGGTGGGAACCGCCCGGCAGACGCTCTGACACCGACGGTGGGATCCGCCCGCCACACGCTCTGACACCGACGTTGACGGGACAGCGGTGGGAACCGCCCGCCACACGCTCTGACACCGACGGTGGGACCCGCCCGCCACACGCTCTGACACCGACGGTGGGACCCGCCCGCCACACGCTCTGACACCGACGTTGACGGGAAGGTGGTGACGGCGAGAACGCATGCAACTGAGCTGCTCGCCAGTCTGTGTTGTGGATCTGGTGCGGGGATGCCGACATGGGACCAGTGGGAACGACTGTGACTGCTGCTCATTGAGTGAGATAATTGGATGCTTTAAAAAAAATCGCTTGACATTTCATCACACCCATGAAGACTGTGCAGGGTGTGAAGGGTGTGCAGTGTGTGAAGGGTGTGAAGGGTGTGAACGGTGTGTGCCAATCTTGACACCACATGTTACCGTTCAATGTGTAGGAAATTGATATCTTACCTGCCGGTCCATCGGAACTACGTCACGTGGTCCCCCACAGAAGCCAGTGTTCATTTAAGCATGGTTCGTACTTTCACTTTCCTTATGCAATATTTGTGTCGTTAGGTTAAGGCCAGCATGAGGCACGGTTACAAAATGAGCTATATATATACACACACAGCACACATATATATATATATATATATATATATATATATATATATATATATATATATATATATAACATACATAACTATTTGCCAGATTTCTTAACTAGCATCTCGGGACACCTCGCCAGTTGTACAGTGGGTCGCCTGTGGCCCGTGCCCAGTGAGGGGGAACGCTTCCATCCAAACCTCCAGCATGAGCAAGTCCAGCTGCGCTCGGTCAGACAGCTGGCGGGATCGGGACTGGCACAGCTGCGGGGGTGGCTAGATCAGGTCAGGTCAGCACGGCACGTGCACCGACTACATGTGTGGGTCAGCGGGTCAGAGAAGGTCGGATCAGGTCAGCAGGTAGGCGTGTTTGCGAATCTTCGGAATGGGTGTCGACGCGGCCGCGAGTGTCAGGTCAGCCGGCTGTTGAGGGTCAGGTCACCGGCCCTGTCGTCAGCCAACTGCCGTGTCAACACTGACCGCCTTCCGACCTCACCCCTTCCCCTCCCCTTCGTGGCGTTCACCACTGTCCGGTTGGCCAGCTTTCTCTGCTGGACCCCATGCTCAGGCACTGATGCGATACGCCGCCGTTGCAGAAGTGAATGCAGCAACAGCATCAGCGCAGATGCGACAGGCGCGATCCGCTCGATAACACACAGACAAGCTATTGGCAACACAGCAGTGACGGACTGCGCACCAAACGATGCTGCGAGGTCAGCGGGGAGGACACGGCTTGTGTGTTGGGTCAGAGCCAAGCAAGGCGCGTCCAAAGCCAGCCGTACCGGGCGCGGCTCGATCGGTAGGCTGCAGGCCATTATGAGAGAAGCTGGTGCTTTTACTGTGCAGGGCGCTGGCCAGTTGCCCGCCTGAGGCCACGCCCTGGTCGCACTTCCGGTCGGGTCCGGCTGCCCAGCACACCGTGCCGACGACTCTGCACGGCCTCGAGCCGACCCGCCACTACGGTTGGCCGCCTCGCCACTATCGACACCGCGATCGGCCGACACTTTATCGCCTATTGGCCAGCATCGGCACACAGTTCCAGGACGTAAACCGCGCGAAATCGGCACGAAAATGGCGCGGCGGCGCGCGCGCTGGTGCGTGGCAGCGCGGCTCGGGGCGGTGAAGATGGCCGCGTCGGCCACTTGTGATCGGATCGTCCCAGGCCCGGCACGGCTCGCTTCGCTTTCGCGTGTCGAGGGGGCGCGACGGCGACGAGCGCGGTCGCTGCGTGCGGCGCGGCACGGCTCGTGTCTGGTGGGCTCCCCGTCGGGTGCTGGTCCCGACGGTGAGCCTGGTGGGCTCCCCGTCGGGTGCTGGTCCCGATGGTGAGCCTGGTGGGCTCCCCGTCGGGTGCTGGTCCCGACGGTGAGCCTGGTGGGCTCCCCGTCGGGTGCTGGTCCCGACGGTGAGCCTGGTGGGCTCCCCGTCGGGTGCTGGTCCCGACGGTGAGCCTGGTGGGCTCCCCGTCGGGTGCTGGTCCCGATGGTGAGCCTGGTGGGCTCCCCGTCGGGTGCTGGTCCCGACGGTGAGCCTGGTGGGCTCCCCGTCGGGTGCTGGTCCCGATGGTGAGCCTGGTGGGCTCCCCGTCGGGTGCTGGTCCCGACGGTGAGCCTGGTGGGCTCCCCGTCGGGTGCTGGTCCCGATGGTGAGCCTGGTGGGCTCCCCGTCGGGTGCTGGTCCCGACGGTGAGCCTGGTGGGCTCCCCGTCGGGTGCTGGTCCCGACGGTGAGCCTGGTGGGCTCCCCGTCGGGTGCTGGTCCCGACGGTGAGCCTGGTGGGCTCCCCGTCGGGTGCTGGTCCCGACCCGGTGAGCCTGTGGGCTCCCCGTCGGGTGCTGGTCCCGACGGTGAGCCTGGGGCTCCCCGTGCTGGTCCCGACGGTGAGCCTGGTGGGCTCCCCGTCGGGTGCTGGTCCCGACGGTGAGCCTGGTGGGCTCCCCGTCGGGTGCTGGTCCCGATGGTGAGCCTGGTGGGCTGGGAGCCTGGGGCTCCCGTCGGGTGCTGGTCCCGATGGTGAGCCTGGTGGGCTCCCCGTCGGTGCTGGTCGGGTGAGCCTGGTGGGCTCCCCGTCGGGTGCTGGTCCCGACGGTGAGCCTGGTGGGCTCCCCGTCGGGTGCTGGTCCCGATGGTGAGCCTGGTGGGCTCCCCGTCGGGTGCTGGTTCCGATGGTGAGCCTGGTGGGCTCACAGTCGGGTGCTGGTCGGTGCAATGTGCGGCGGAAAAGACGCAAGTGGTTCTTAATCGTCGCCCGTGCGCGGGATTGTGTCGCCTTCGTCAGTGCAGGAGGGGAGGGGTGTTGTTGGTGCGACCCCCGCGCATGACATTTCCTAAACGGAGACAGCTAGTGCTATGCAGCAACAAAAGTCTAGCGTGCTCCGAGTCACCAGCTATCACTATTAATATCATAGTTTTTTACAACCTTGCCTCACTGGGTAACCTATCGGGTCATTTCAAATGTAAATTGTTCCCTACAAATTGCAAAATGTCACGTTCAGTCGTTTCCTTATCGAAAACAGCAGCAAATATGAGCTTCAAATATTGACCATTGTGTTCCTCAGTGTCAGTATCCTCAGTGAAGCTAATCGTGTTAACGTGCTAAATTTCGACGCATGACGATGAGGTCAAAATGTCGACCTCAATTGAGATATTTCCGAAAACGCTCGAAAACGCTATGTTATAGTACGAAGGTATAAAATTACCCTTTGTTTGGTGTGCGTGTTGGGCGATATTTGTGTTCGTATCGGACTTCAGACACATGTCAACTGTCAAAGACAAATGTCTGCGTCACGCAAATGTCTGCGTCACACAAATTCACAGTGACGTGCGCACCACGGCCACCGTGACATTACGAGTTCGATCAATGCTATTGATTACCTGGAACATGATAACTACTCCAAAAATAGCCTCAGATCCTGTATTACGCCTGTGTTTCAAAACGGCAACTTCACAGAGTGCTGTAGCTGTCAGTTCTTCCTCTTGGTCAGCCTGCTTTTCAACCGGTCAGTGGCGACTGGCTCCTACTAGAAATGGCAATTTCTAGTAGAATATGGGTGCATGTAAACACAAGTGAATACTAATACCAAATAACTGTTTATTTCGATTTTGCGTGGATGCATTTGCGTAATTGGCAAGCGACAGCGCATTCACCAGCGATGGAACACTTCAAAAGGAAACGTGAACAAAAAACTGGTCTGATGAGGAGAGGAGGGTCTACATTTACCGCTGTTCGATCTGGTGTCCTCATGCGCTATATGTAACCATGTGCCAATGTTAGAGCTGGCGTCCTCACGTGCTATATGTAACCATGTGCCAAGTTTAGAGCTGGCGTCTTCATGTGCTTTATGTAACCATGTGCCAATGTCAAAGCTGGCGTCCTCATGTGATATATGCAACCATGTACATGTTAGAACTGGCGTTCTCGTATAGTATCGGTAGCCATGTACCAATATTAAAACCAGCGTCTGCTGTATGCAGCCATTTCGACGACATGTCGAAGTTTATTGTTATGTAGTCGCTGACCATTTGAAGCGGGTGGCCAGCTAATGCGGCATTAGGGTATGTTGTTCCTATCGGGAAGCATTCTTGAATGGATACTTTGCAGCGGCTGACATGTTAATCCTCAGTTAGATCTGTGCTTCGAATTGTTCGTTGTTTTTTCCCTAAATGCATCACGAAGCCGACTATCAGGCTGCCGAACAGAGCTAAGAGAAAACAAAGTTGTTATTGCTGGGCTTGACCAGCCTGCCACCGCTTAGGTGATATTGGCTGTTGACAGCCAATATCACCGCATGAGCTGGCGTAATCTCACCTTGCAAGATGGAGTTGAATGATGTTTCCAATCATGCCGGCGCATGCACAGCATCCGTGATGTCCTCCCGCTTGTCTTTGGATACCATCCGGTCATTGCGTTTGGGTCTGCACCGTACGTGGGTTTGGTTGTGATAAACAAAATCACCCCAATGTGCGCGTGATACATAAGACATCAATGTCTTATGTATCACGTGATACATAAGACATCAATGCAGATGTCTCAGTCTGTGAGATAACTGCATAGTTTCGGCAGAGGGGACCCTGTTGACCTCTTTTCAAACGGTCGCCAATACCGTTCGAACCTGCGTTTTGGGCATCACTATGGTGATCAGTTTGACATCTTAGGCGGTGGAACTATGTCAGATGAAGTTAGTGTTGGTCATGAGGTTACCAACAGTAAGCTCAACATTCCTCATCAGGCCGCTACCCAAACAGCTACTGCAGTCCGAACTGGAAGCATTCACCAGATGCTGGAAAGTCAGGGACTGACGTCGATAAACATCCGGGTCACAAGGCCACTAAATTCTACCGCCTGCCGTCACTGTCTCGTCCCGTACGCACCACCGGCAGCTCAGTCTCCCAGGCCACCGGGTCAAGTGGTCACGTGGTCACACGGTCGTATAGCCAGCCATGCGTGCCAACCGCCTATAGAAACCCAGCGGTGGTTGGACGTCGGCCCGTCGCGGCTGTAGACCGTACGTGCCGTCTGGGCCCGGCTCCAAGGGTCACTCTCTCCCGCCCGTCACGGCCCAGCGAGCCGGCCGCGCCGTTCCTCGCGGCGCCGCGCCACTGTTCGTCGTGCCGCGCCACTGTCCGCCGCGCCACTGTCTGCCGCGCCACTGTCTGCCGCGCCACTGTCTGCCGCGCCACTGTCTGCCGCGCCACTGTCCGCCGCGCCACTGTCCGCCGCGCCACTGTCCGCCGCGCCACTGTCCGCCGCGCCACTGTCTGCCGCGCCACTGTCCGCCGCGCCACTGTCCGCTGCGCCACTGTCCGCCGCGGCACTGTTCGTCGTGCCGCGCCACTGTCCGCCGCGCCACTGTCTGCCGCCGCACTGTCGCCACTGTCCGCCGCGCCACTGTCCGCTGCGCCACTGTCCGCCGCGCCACTGTCCGCCGCGCCACTGTCCGCCGCGCCACTGTCCGCCGCGCCACTGTCCGCCGCGCCACTGTCTGCCGCGGCACTGTCCGCTGCGCCACTGTCCGCCGCGGCACTGTCCGCTGCGCCACTGTCTGCCGCGGCACTGTCCGCTGCGCCACTGTCCGCCGCGCCACTGTCCGCCGCGCCACTGTCCGCCGCGCCACTGTCCGCCGCGCCACTGTCTGCCGCGCCACTGTCCGCTGCGCCACTGTCCGCCGCGCCACTGTCCGCCGCGCCACTGTCCGCCGCGCCACTGTCCGCCGCCCTCTCCCCCACTGTCTGCCGCGGCACTGTCCGCCTGTCCGCGCACTGTCCGCCGCGCCACTGTCCGCTGCGCCACTGTCTGCCGCGGCACTGTCCGCTGCGCCACTGTCTGCCGCGGCACTGTCCGCTGCGCCACTGTCTGCCGCGGCACTGTCCGCTGCGCCACCCCCGCCACTGTCTGCCGCGGCACTGTCCGCTGCGCCACTGTCCGCTGCGCCACTGTCTGCCGCGGCACTGTCCGCTGCGCCACTGTCTGCCGCGGCACTGTCCGCTGCGCCGGGACCCTCCGCCGCTCCGCTTATTTAGCTGGCGAATTGCTTCCGAATCCACAGCGCGCTGTTGCTGGATTCTGGATACGTCAGCAACACGTTGTTCACGTAACCGTTTATGTTTTCACACGCACACCCAACTGTTGTTCACTTCGCTGCGACACTTCGGCGTACTCTGATCAATGTCTGGACCCACATGCACAATGTCTGAATCAACGTGCACAATGTATGGATCAACGTGCACGATGCCTGGATCCACGTGCACAATATCTTTATCCATGTGCACAATGTCTGCATTCACGTGTATAATGTCTGTATCCGTGTATGCAACGTCTGTATCCACGCGTGCAATGTCTGGATCCACATGTACAACGCCTGGATCCGTATGTTCAATGTCTGGATCCACGTGCACAATGTCTGGATCCGCTTTCATGTTGCTCATGCCGCTTTCATCCGCCTTCATGCTGGCAGTATCATTATTGGCTACAGCGTGCCATTCCTAGGTTTATATGTCGTTCTATCTATCTGGATCTATCGTTCTTTACCTGGAGGATCCACCAATATATAGTGCTATGAGTACTGTACGCTTGGTGAAAATGTTGCCGAACATTTTCACCAAGCGTACAGTACTCATAGCACTATATATTGGTGGATGAGTACTGTACGCTTTGTGAAAATGTTCGGCAACATTTTTCACCAAGCGTACAGTACTCATAGCACTATATATTGGTGGATCCTCCAGGTAAAGAGGATCCACCAATATATAGTAAAGAACGATATGCTATGAGTACTCTACGCTTGGTGAAAATGTTGCCGAAAGTTACCATAAGATTCAATATGAACGTCTCCGGGATTGATTTGGGCGGCGAGGGACCGAGCGGGAGAGAGTACATCTGTACTCTCTCCCGTAAGTAGAGTCTGTACTGCCCTGTAAAGGGAAGAAGGGGTCATGCAGCTGCTCTGATGTTTCCTGATGACGTCTCCCCGGATCCACCAGCTCGTTTCGCTGGTTACGGCATCGAATGGCATGCTATTTTCAGTAGAAGTAAAATCAAGGAGGGCCATCTAAAGACATAGATGAGCAGTGGTAGGTCGAATAATTTGTATTCAGAAGTTTTAAGCCGAAGAGGATTGCAGATTGCTGTCTAAACAACGGAAGAGCCGCTTAAAATGGGACTAGGTCCAGTGAAGCTGGAAAAGGGCACCATTGATTCATCCAAGGGTATGTGCATGGAGTAGGAGAGGCGCTGGGGAACGGGTACCACTGAAACAATGATAGGGCAGTGTGAAGTCAGGGAGGGGGCGCCAATCTTGTGTTTGGCCGTATTTAATCGGAGAGTGACTCGACAATTAGCTTGGCAGTGATCATCTGAAATCGGAGAGAAAAAAGTCGGCGAGGAACTGTATACAGTAAGTAAGGAAGCGTCTGAACTCGGTGAGAGTCCGTCTAACACATAACGTGTAACCTTTTTTCTCGACTGCGTGGGACGGTCTCGCACCGGAGAATGTCTATGGGGACGCGTCCACCACATCCCCGTCCATGGTCGGATCATTCGCTTAACTGTAAGCATGGGAATATCCTCATGTGCGTTCCATCATCATCCTCACCACATCATCACGATCGTCCCATCATCATCCTCACCACATCATCACGATCGTCCCATCATCATCCTCACCACATCATCACGATCGTCCCATCATCATCCTCACTACATCATCACGATCGCACTTCCAGCTGGCGATTTGCTGATTATTTAAATTATAACATGCTATTTTTAGCAGGGGGAGAACATATAACCTTGGCATCTTTTAGCTGGTGGGCGAGCATTATACTTTCGACGTTGCTGAACCAGAGGTACGCTCAGTGTCAGCTCACGTGTGCTCGCTGCTAAACAATAATTGCAGCGTCATTTGCCGATGTCGAAACGCACGACAACCGCCGCTTGCCTTGATGGCGGCGTTTTCCTTTATAGGTTGAAGATGACTAGTGGAAGTGAGTGAATGAGATTCGTGGGAACGGGCCGATATATTTTCCGAGGCGGAGCTCTCATCTTACCTCTGGAGCAGCTAGTTTCCCACACGCCTGAACAGAGCAGGTGATGGCTCCAGAAAGTGACTTATGACGGACATAATCCACTTCGAAGCGATGCCAATTCCTTAGCACGGCGTAACGCCTCACACTATCTGCATTTCTCGCTCCATTTCTGTCTCGGTTTTTGTGTGACAAAAAAATGCATTCACGGAAGCAGAGAACGTGTACGCATTGATCACATGGATACAATAGCTCACATGTACCATCGTGGCTCCACGTCCGCGTAGTTGTAATAACATGAACACCATGCTTCAGAGAGTTTCTGCAGCAGGTCTTTTGAGCCCATTGCACGGAAGTTTAGTTGGACAGCAACATTTTAAGCGTTGACTGACGAAATATTACCGCCTGACGAGACCGCGTGAAGACGAGAAGGAGTGCTGATTTTCACCACGTCTGTACTGAAGGAGTCCGGGATAGGCATAACTGATGCCTATGCATAACTATGTTATATGCATAGGTATATAACATACAGTTAAATAGCTTGATATGAGGGCTTCGTGGAATCCTTCATCCGGCATTCAGCGTGGATGAGATCAAATCCCTCCCCCCCCCTCCCCCCCCCCCCCCCCGCCTGTCGAATATTCGGGATAAACTAAAACGCGCTGAAATATTTACATGGTATCTTCAATAGCTGTTAATTGATCAATTCTGCCCACGCCTGTGCCAAATACCTGTGAATGCATGATGCGTCCGGCGTGAGTGACGTCAGAGTGATGTCATGTTTGCTGATTTTTTTACACAAACGCATCGGTGCACACAAATTGACATAGAAACCGAAAATGAATATACTTGACGTCTGTAAACGGGAACCGAGAGACCATTATTCGGTAATTAAGATGTCGTGTCAATGTGGTCTTTTAATATTTGACTTAAATATCGTGATGTCAAATTATTCAAATTATTTTATCAAAATATTATATTATATCATAGATACAGATTATAGATATATAGATTATATATATATGTATTATTATAGATATATATTATATAGGTAATATATTATATTATATCAATATCAAATTAAATATTAATAAAACGTATTCCCGCTCATTTTACACAAGACCCCAAATTTCGAGAGCACAAAAACGAAAGCAAGCAATCCTAGAAGTGAGCATTAAGAATGTCTGCACCAAATTGTAAGCAACAATCTACAAAAGAAATAGCCGAGTTATGGCGTAAAATGTACCCCAGGGCATGCCATGCCCCGCGGCGGTGTCACGGCCTGAATAAGCACCTTGAACACAAGTTCTGGTCTTGCTGGTACCGCATGCCGCTGGGCACTATGATTCGGCCCACCCGATAGCCACTAAAAAGGCCGTTTTAACATCCCAAATGAGGAGAGCAGCACGAGTCTCCTCTGATACTATTTCATGCGAGCGGAGCCTTGCGAAGATGACGACTCTTTTCCTGGAAAACGGATACCCAGCACATCGGGTACACTCCGCCGCTCGTGCTGTTCACCCTCACAACAGGAGTAGGATAGGTGGGCAACGTCGGCATCGAGCGGGTAACAATCCCAACTATGCTTACATGAGACTTCCTTTTGTCGATGACCAACTATGTCGACGGGTAAACGCAGCCATCCGTTCGTCTCATCTAAACCATGTTAGGGTAGCCTGGACGAGCGGACCAACGCTGAAATCTTACCTGGTCCGCTCAGCCCTGGAAATGCCGCCATGCCCTGCTGGTAGAAGAACGTGCCACACCTGTATCAACGGGCTCAAAGGTAGATGCACGCGGAAAAACGTAGTTTATAAAATGACGTGCAACCGCTGTCTTCGAATATTTTATGTCGGTGAAACCAAACGTAGTATCAGGGATAGGTACAATGAGCACTTGGGAGATGCCAGACTTCGGAGAGCATACACACCTTTAGGCGAACACATGATCGACAAACATTCTAACATGGAACACAGCGACACTAACGCAAACTTCAAAGTAGAAATTCTAGCAACAGCCAGGGACAACGCTGATCTGAAGGTCCTCGAATCTCTACACATACGTAATCTACGGCCGCAACTAAACACGCAAACGACGTCTTGGTATATCACATAAAATTACATAAACATATATTATATTTTATGTATTACGCGTTATATTGGATATATGTATATATATGTGCGTGAGTGTATGCATCGATATGTATATGGACCATTGGCTCGGGCTTCCTCAGAGGATTCTATCTTGACATAGTTTGTTTCTGGTTTGGAGTTTCTTTAAGTGTCTGCATCACTGAGGAGGCTTTTCTGCATTCCACGTGTCTTTTTGCATGCTTTTTTCCGCGTGCTTTTTTTTCTTCAATTGTTAAGCTTGACATTTTCTTATCACTCCTGACGATGGCCCCTGGCCGAAACGTGGAGCAATAAAGTATAATCCTTAACGTTACTTTTGATGTCAACTCAGCACCTCCTGGCATATTGAAGGTCGTATATTTTCTTTACACGCAATGTCTAAAACCCAGGAGCATCTAAGAGCCATTCTTCGCTGTATTAAACAATCCTAGAAATGATCATTAAGAATGTCTGCACCAAATTGTAAGCAACAATCTACAAAAGAAATAGCCGAGTTATGGCGTAAAATGTACCCCAGGGCATGCCATGCCCCGCGGCGGTGTCACGGCCTGAATACGCACCTTGAACACAAGTTCTGGTCTTCGCTGGTACCGCATGCCGTTGGGCAATCAATTGTCGTTTCAGCTTCTCCATGGACCCAGCCGTCCATTAGGTTAGCAAGGTGTAGGAAAATACTTGCCTTCCCCTCTCCAGGCAATGGTGTGCTTTTAAGGAGCCTGGTCAAGGCCGGGTCAGGGACTTCTGTCGAATACCGCTTACAACGACCATCGGTTTAAATTCACACTATTTTGAACAATGCAGTCAAATAACACCTGGGAACACGGATAGCACCACATCCAAATTTGTTGAATACATAATTGTATTGCATCTGGTATTGTCAGTTAAAATACACAGTTACACAGAATCGGGCGTTAATTAGTAGTATTTGAATGAACTGTGATCATGTTGTAGATGGGTGGTAACCCCGGATATTTTGTGGCTTCTGCGATAGCTCGTGGAATCGTTTCTGGACCACAGATAGCCAGGGTTAATCGAACTGGTGCAGACCTGGTTCGAAATAACCGTAGCTACTGCGTTATACTATTGGAGTTCTAAATAGCAAAGGGCAGCGGTCGGCAGCTGGGTGCATGACCTGCGTCTCCGACTTCCTCACAAAAACGTAGCGACTGCCTCTTCAGAGTAGCGTGACAGCTTGCCCTCGCCTACTTCCCATCAGCTACTCTCGGCCGCGATTGCGTACTGCCGACGGCGAGCCGCACCTAACTGACCTGGGAGAGAGAGGAGGGAGGAGTGGACCCAGGTCACCGCCGAACAGACGCGCTGTATCGCTCATGCCTCAGGGGGAGTGGCGTCATCGACGATACTCGGCCGGCGAGGACCCCATCCACATGGTCACATGATCACATGGTAACATGGTCACATGGTGGCCGTGACACCTGAGAGCCGCGCGGTCACAGTCGACTCGGTTTCCGAGGTCCGAAGTCCAAGTCCGAAGGCACGAATCCGAAGTCCGAGTCTGAATGCGCGAGTCCGAAGGGACGTGTCCGAAGGCACGAGTCCCAAGGCACGAGCCTGAAGTCCGAGTCCGAAGGCACGGATCCGAAGTCCGAGTCCGAAGGCACGAATCCGAAGTCCGAGTCCGAAGGCACGAGTCCGAGCCCCGAGTCCGAATGCACGGGTCCGAAGTGGTCACGAGACGGAATACATCTTAGATACGGCTACAATGCTGAGGAGGTCTGACAGCAGCTTCGCGACAATGCCAGCCCCCGTCAGTCATAGTTGTGTTCTGTCAGTGCAAAGTCAATACATTATCTTCGCCGTCGAAGCTGCCCTTCTGCGCGCGTCCAACAGACGAGACAAGACATGACGTAGGCATGTATGGCTGCCAGCCAGTCGGACGTACCAGCCGACCACGCCTCTGCCGGAATGTTCCGAGGCATCAGCCGCTAATTGTGACGCACATTCTGAACCGCCAGCCTCGTCACGGTGTCACGTCACGACCACTCACGTCAAGGCCACTCACGTCAAGGCCGCTCACGTCACATCACGACCACTCACGTCATGACCACTCACGCAACATCACGACCATTCACGTCACGACCACTCACGGCATGACCACTCACGTCACGTCACGTCTACTCACGTCTATTTGTTCTGAATTTCCCTTGAATTATCACACTTTGCAATGACCGTTCGGCCAAGTGTTACGCCAAATGTCTGACGCTATTGCTCCTCTTGTACTGAGCATGATTACCACCGTCACGACCCAATATTAGTACGAGAAAACGAACCTGTCTCACGATGGCTTCTGCAATAATTGACCGTTGGGAAAATATACTGCCTCCGCCATTGCTTGTCATGTATTATAGTCGCTTGCCCTGGATTTACTTATCCCTCTCCTGAATCCGCCATTGGCAAAGTACCATCGTCGTCGCGTCATTGCTTGTGATGTTCTTAATAGGGCATGTTCTGAATATATCTCGTCAACTCCTGGGTCCGCCATTGGGAAAGTTGTCTGGCTCTGCCACTGCTTGTGATGCATTGCTACCGTCTGTCCCGAATTTACTGCACGCTCCGAACTGTCCGATGGGAATGCAAATGATGCCGCTTTGATAAAACAGGTCACATGCTGCCCATTTTTGCCTCCTCCTGGATCCGACCCTGCCATTGTTATGCTTAAGATAAGCATGTCTGTAGGTAAGCAAGGTTGTATGACCAGTTGAACTCGTAATTATGGTCACGTGAACATCAAAACAATGAATATCTTTAGATGCATTGCTGTTCCTAAGTTTTCACTGAAATCAGTCGGAGGTACCTCAAACTACGTGATCCTGGAACCGCCTCTGACATAGTTACGAAACTCAAATTTGGGCACGAAGTAGAAAAAGAACACTAAGAACATTCACCGAGTTTACGTTCCTGTCACAAAGCGTCAGGGAACGACAGGCGAAACACCACAGGGAGATGTGGGAATCTGCCCCATCTCCCGAAACAGTGTTAAGTTGAGCAGCGTCGTCAGACGAGGGTAGAGAGGTCAGCGTCTCACAATTTGCCACCTTGATGGGTGAGAATGTGTGCTCTGGCGGGCTAATGTTCCACCTCTCGGCTGGTCCATGGTCAGGACGTGACACCGTGCCGTGGCACCATTGACCACCAACTCACCTGACTTATACGATCCTGGCTGCGCCACTGTGCAGAAGCCGGCATTGAATCCTTAAATCGGAACTGAATCCTGAACTTTTGTTTAAGTTTGAATTTAACAAGTACAAGTTTGGCTGCAGCAGAGCGATCTGCAGACCGCAGGTCTGGAGAGCAGGAACTCACGAGTGCTTGACCTCTCTTGCGCTGGTTCTTGCTCTGCACAAACCTCAAACGGGTTTGAAGTTTGTGAGTTCTTTGTTGCGATTTGTGGAGCTCTAATGAGCCGAATAATTCCACCTGTGTGCCATGAATGGACGCATGGGCGGAGAACGCTATCGGGCAGGTGTGGCATACGCAGCTCCAATGTTGCAGAGATCATGGAGCCTATGGGCACTGCCTGGAAGGAATGGCATAACAAGCCATTTTCCTATCGATTTTGGATGACTGAGATTCTCCACTCATGAACGGAATCATCTGTGGGAGGGCTGGGCCTTTCTCCTGCTCGAAATATATTTAGCATTAGACTTGTGGTGTGCACAAGCTATGTCAGATGTGATGTCACATGTCATGTATTATGTCACCACATGCCACTATATACAAGAAGCTATGTGGTGCATAGATGTTGTTTTATGCAAATTATTGGGGGGGAAACTGCCACAGGATTGATGTAGGTATAAAATGTGGCTGCTTCACAGGCGCACCGAAGGAGTAGCGGAGGGCGGAATCAGCCCGCTTCTGTTTCTTTTTTAATAAAAATAAAATCATCTCATAAACGGGCGGCGATATTGTAATGCAATGTTGTGACTGTAAAAATCGATAAACGCATCCTATGCAACACGAAATCTAAATCCGTCAGTAAATATAGGAATTGCGGGGTGCCAAATCGACCGGCCGGGCGGCTGTCGGCGAGCGTTAAAGGCCACAAACTCTTCGTCGGTACTGTGGAGTGATAGTGCGGTGATGCAGCCGATCACGACCTCATTTGATCTGAAAAGCCTAGGGTCATGAAATTTGTACTAAAGCGAGATCACTACATCCACAATCTACCCTTTAATTTAATTTAATTTTAATTTGTATGCTTATAGCTTCAGTAGTTACCAGAATCTTAGGGGTAGGGGCCGAATCACCCCCCCCCCGCTGTGCGTGTTATGTGAGAGGCCCTCCGGCGCTCGTGCTAATCGACCCTGTCCTCAATTATGTTTGTATGCTAGATTTATGTCACTTAGTCTGCTGATAGGATAAACTTGCAATTGATGTTATGCTCAAGATAAAAATGAAAATACAACCACGCGTCTGGAAGACCAGTTTATCACTTAAGGAGTATAGAATCGTCCGATTCAATTGAAACCCTGACAAAAGAACAGCGAACGGAATTTTCGAAACTTTCCGTTCCATCAGTGTGTAAGAGTTCCCCAGCCACGTTTGGGACGTTGCTCATATATCAACAAATAATCTACGAGCCCACCAACGCACATGTGTGATGTCGAACTATGCATACATTATTAATATTAATATTTGTGGGCGAGGCACACAGAAACACTTTCAGGTAGGGAATCATGGCTCCGGTCATACCAACATGCATCACACAGACTGAGACAGTGGAGCGGACTGCGTTCGGACATTAAATATAAAATGTGGAGTGCTTATATGTAACTTTTTAATCGATTTGAGGTCATTTTGATGTGTTCTTTTTTAATGGTGAAGAATGCCAATATGTAATCTTTATAAAATGCAGTTGCCGGTTAAATCTACCTAACTTCACGCCAGTTCGTCTCATGCCAATATCACATGAAAAGAAGCCGAGTTCAAGATATCTTTAACATCCAAGCAAGCAAGACCAAGTGGGTTTTAGCATTTGCATCATTGCGTTCGCTCGGAAAGCTGGCTCACTCTGTCTGAACAGCCAGTGTAAACTAGTAAGGTGAACGCTGCTTGGGAAACATCTGTGGACGAATACGTGCTAGGTATAGCTATATCTGGCAATTTAAATCAAATCAGGCGAATCCTGATCTTCACATTCTAGTCACTTGTCATGCAAATATAAAGCTTTGATGGCTGTTGCAAAATTTCTTGATTAAGGAAATAATACAACGCCTCCACGCCTTTAATAATCTGAGGGCACATAACACACAACTCAGAAGTATTTAGGAATGACACCGTCATTTGCCAGCTGCCGTGGTGTCCCACCAACAACCAGACCACAACAACAAGATGTACAAATCCGTGACCATATCACGCCCCTGAAACCGATCATATTACACTCCTGGCCCATTCCACGACAAATCCACCAGGCAAAGGGGTGATTGTCTACCCTCATGTTTCAGACTGTGAGCAAAATTGATGTATAGGGTTATCTTATGCCCTGAATCTACCTGTGCAAATATTACTTCCATCAAGTCAACGGTTCAGGAGTTATAACCTCGGAAATTTCTGAAAGGTCAAGCTATGAGGTTATGTTCGGTGGACGATAACTATGTTAATTATCAGTCAAAATATAAATATCCAGACATTTATAAACTCGCAAAGATTCAAAGAATCCGATTCTGACAATATTTGTGGCATGTGATAAGTAATAAAAGAGTTACCCCATGACCTCAGGTCACGTGACCTCCGTTGACCTCGATGCCCGTGAAATTTCTGGATGTTTTTTTCTTCAATTGACAGAATTGAAGGACCATGTTTTAGCTCGATATACAGCAAATAAAAAATAGGTGTTTTTTTTATCAATCCTCATTTGGAGAGCGCAAACTTTACCATATTTGAAGTGTTTCGAGGTTGAGCTACAAACTCGGCCGTCCCTCCGTCCAATATCGAGATGCAGCTTGATAACACATACCAACGCGTTCTCTGGCGTTGTGTGGATGATGGACAGTTTTGAAAAGTAATAATGCACAAAGCTGTATAATATTCATACATTTTACGAACGATAACGGGGGAATTCTAGGACAAATCGACCAGGCAAAGGGGTGATTGTCCACCCTCATGTGTCAGATTTTGAGCAAATTATTGATGCATAGGGTTATCCTATGCCATGAACCCTCCTGCCACAATTATATTTAGATCAGGTCAACGGTTCAGGAGTTATAGCCTCGGGTATTTCTGGAAGGTCACGCTGCAAGGTTACAGTTATGAATGAAGCAGTATGAAGCAGCCGTCGTGTGCGATGTAAAAGGGATCTTGATCCATGTCTTGTAGCACTTCTAAGCTCAGGTAGCAGAACAAATGTTGTCGATATTTAATTGGGCCCGTCGTCACCAACGTCAAACGAAAACCTTGCAGTTGTACACTTGCTGCCTGTATTATCACAGACGCACACTTACTACGTGGACTATCAATGTTGATGTTGTATTGAGGGTGTGAGACTGCACAACTATCTAGGAAAAGAAGCCGGTACACATGGGCAAAGGAAAAAGCAATGGTGGGAATAAAAGCTGGCCACATGCGATCAAGCGTGGTCTCTGCGAACGCGAAGGCCGGAATAACAGCAGGTAGGTGCAGTAAAAGCATCAAGTGTGCACCACTCTCTGGCTGTCTGATTCGTTGAAAATTTGGCATTGGCTGATGGGTAACACACCATGTTTTTAGTCCCGGGAAAAAGACGAAGATGTGCAAAAAAGGTATTTTAAAAACCCAACATTTTGACGTCCGCGGCGCGGCCGCCTTGTCAGCGCCAGGGACTCCTGGCAGGGGCGGATTCAGGAGTTGTCATGGGGGCACTTGTCTGAAGGGGTGCCATTTCTTTGGAGTGGCGCCACTACAAAAGTGCTTGGAGGCAGGGGCGGGTACAAGAGTGGCACTGAAGGCATGTGCCGACATGAAAGTTGGCACCCCTTCGGCCGGGAACATGCTCCACTCCGGGAAAGCTCGAGTGCATCCCCATCGAATTTTCCAGCGAGAGGCGCCCCTCTCAGAGGAAAAGGTGCCCTTTCAGTGTGTTCAAGTGCACCCCCTCGCATTATTCAGCCAGAGGCGCTCCTTGGAGAGAAAAGACCCCCTCCAGTGTGTTTGAGTGAACCCCTTAATTTTCATTGCGTGTAAAGAAAATATACGACCTTCAATATACCAGGAGGTGCTGAGTTGACATCAAAAGTAACGTTAAGGATTATACTTTATTACTCAACGTTTCGGCCAGGGGCCATCGTCAGGAGTGATCAGAAAATGTCAAGCTTAACAATTGAAAAAAGCACGCGGGAAAAAAGCGTGCGAAAAGACACGTGGAATGCAGAAAAGCCTCCTCAGTGGTGCAGACACTTAAAGAAACTCCAAACCAGAAACAAACTATGTCAAGATAGAATCCTCTGAGGAAGCCCGAGCCGATGGTCCATATACATATCGATGCATACACTCACGCACATATATAGACATATATCCAATATAACGCGTAATACATAAAATATAATTTATGTTTATGTAACTTTATGTGATATACCAAGACGTCGTTTGCGTGTTCAGTTGCGGCCGTAGATTACGTATGTGTAGAGATTCGAGGACCTTCAGATCAGTATACCTCATCTACGGCCGCAACTGAACACGCAAACGACGTCTTGGTATATCACATAAAATTACATGAACATAAATTATATTTTATGTATTACGCGTTATATTGGATATATGTCTATATATGTGCGTGAGTGTATGCATCGATATGTATATGGACCATCGGCTCGGGCTTCCTCACAGGATTCTATCTTGATATAGTTTGTTTCTGGTTTGGAGTTTCTTTAAGTGTCTGCACCACTGAGGAGGCTTTTCTGCATTCCACGTGTCTTTTTGCTTTTTTTCGCGCGTGCTTTTTTCAATTGTTAAGCTTGACATTTTCTTATCACTCCTGACGATGACCCCTGGCCGAAACGTTGAGTAATAAAGTATAATCCTTAACGTTACTTTTGATGTCAACTCAGTAACTCCTGGTATATTGAAGGTCGTATATTTTCTTTACACGCAATGTCTAAAACCCAGGAGCATCTAAGAGCCATTCTTCGTTGTATTAAACCTGAATTTTCAGCCAGATGCGCACCATGGATGGTAAAGGTGCCCCTCCGGGAAGGCCCGAATGCACCCCACCCGTCATATTTTTCAGCTAGAGGCGCCCCTCCAGAGAACAAGTTCCCCTCATTGCAATTTCTGAACCTGCTCCTGCCTGGTGGGGCGTCTTTTCCTTTCGAGGGGAACCTCTGGCCGAAAAATTCGAGCGGGGTCCATTCGAGCACACTGAAGAGGCATCTTTTTCTCCCAGAGGGACGCTTCAGACTAAACAATCATAGGGGGTTCACTCGAGCCTTCCCGGATGAGCGTCTTTTCCCGGCCGGAGGAGCGGCCACCTTCCATGGGAGGGGCCATGGCTCCAAGTTACGCCTCCCCCTGTACCTGCCTTCTGAAGATGCAGGAGCATCTGCAAGCCAGCAGCTGGCCGCGTTCAGGCTATCACAGTGTTCTCCTTTCTCCGGAGAAGACAGACCTCTAGCCGACGCAGACGAACTGTGCGTTTCGGGTGGCTGGAACTCAAGAAGACAGCACCAAGGCCGACCTACTGGTGGCAAGCCTTTCTCTGTCGATCACCGGTGCGGATATTATCACGGCCCAGACGCCCAGTTTCGTGACCCTTATTGACGCCCTGAGGCGTACGTTGGTGCAATCGCGAGCGGCCCTTCTTGAAGCCCTATTGCCCCGTCAGCAGCTCGGAGATCAGAAGCCGTTCCAGTTGCTCCTGCTGCTCCTCAGAACTTGGTACAGCAGGAGATGCCCCACACGTCCGTGAGCTGCTGAAGACCATGTCTTCAACGGCTGCCGCAGGCTTGGGCAGCATTATCCCTTCCGTTAGAGGAAGCTCCTCTGGACCAACTGGCCACCGCAGCTGAAAGACTCTTGGAAACTTCGGCATCAGGCCTGGTGTCAGCAATTGCAGCAGGATGCTCAACAGCGCAGACGGTGCCAGTCGGCGCAGTGTCTCCGGACACCAGTACGCTGGCCGCACTACATGGTGTAGTCGCGACGTTAACGGTGGCGGTCAGTCGCCTGGAAACCGTCCTCAGTGACAGGTCACCAGAGTGAACATGTGGACGTCACTAGTTCCAGGGCCATCGGCGGGGCCATCGGCGCTCCCGCTCCGATCGCAGCCCGCAGTTTTATGCTTTTTTCTGCATCTCCATTTCCACTTCATATTTGGGGGGGGGGGGGAAATTCATAATTGGAGGGGCAAAATTGAACATTGAGGGGGCACATGCCACTCCAAAAGTATACAAAACAACACCCCTGATGTGGTGTACACAAGCTGTGCCAGCTCCCAAATATATTGTGGATCACCCTCAGATCTGAGAGAAGTCTCCACCTGCGAAGGAACCGTGCTTCCGCCACGGGGCCGTAGCCAACTGTGCTGCTAATGTGGGTTGTCCCAGCTTCCGTGTTGCGCTCACAGATGTGCACTTAATGCGAATGTTTTCATGCACATGGAAATGAGGTGTATAATCGAATGTCGATATGGGTATTTGCTCGGGTCCTCGTTTGCCACGTTGCCTGTGGATGTTGTTGGGTGGGGCAGAGCCCCCGTAGAAAATCTGCTATTCCTCTCCTGCTCTTTCCACCGCTCCCACTGAGTACTGCCGAGCTTGATACGCTAGATGGTCAGTTTGATTTCGAAGTGTCTGCCATGTAGTGGTAAAAACGCGTATTTTTGGCCAGGTTACCTTTTTACCTCGTATTCTTGGCTGTTCCACTGTCAACACCTGGGGCTAAAAACCGCCACCAACTTAAAGCTCCCTTGCAGATCGCATGGGTCGATGCACGTCCGAGGTCGTGTTCGAAGTTGTTCGAACACAATCACCCTCAATTCAAAAGGGCTCAATTACCAAATACTAAATACTCAATCAAATACTCAATCTTACGAAAAGGCTCAATTACCGACCTGGTTCAGTCGATGCTCAATTCACCCGAAATGTGGTCTGCCGAGAAGATCGCAGATGATTGAATGCCAAGGTAAGAACTGCTTCGATCTTCATTTCGGCGAGATCAATGCACCCCTGGATCACTGTATGCTCCAAGGTATGGGTCATGTTCCACAAAAAGTAGGTAGAAATATTTCCCTTCTTGTTGATGTCCGATATAATTAAGCGTCAGTTCCTTGTTGGATTTTTAATCAAACTACATTTCCTTCATGCTGGTGCCCTCAGGCTCAACCGCAATACTGCCTGAGCGCATTTTGTTCCAGACATTGCGACACATCTACCATGTTTTAATACTTCACGTGTTCAGACTATTTCACGGATTCTGAGAACGCGGTGACTATTGCGCCACGTTACTTCAGTATTCGGGAGTTGACATTTTGCTACTGGTGTAAAATGGATGTAAAATGGATGTAAACCAGCTGGTGCGCATTCAACTGCATCGCTTCATTTCTTAACGGCCAACAACCATTTTATGCATGAGATGGCTTTTCACACCCGTTCCGTTTATCAGATAATTTTGTATTATTCTTTTAAAATAAATTTAATCCGAGTTCTTGCTGGGATGGCTTTATGAGCCAGGGTCCTATTGCTAAGCAGAGCTTGTTGCGTGAATCCTGGCCAAACAACCCGATCCATGAATTCCAATTCAACGGCAGAATTTTTACCGAAAGTAACGTGCCGTCAATGCACAGACACGGCCGCCCGGTAGCTCGTCCCCGGCCTTATTGGGCCAGCTGCCATCTGACCCTCCCAGCTGGAGGCTAAATGCGAGCGCGCGAAGCGACTCGAACCCTGTGTCGTCAGGACAGGGGAGACCAGAGAAAGCGGATAATGCGGCCATCTAGAGGCCTGATGGTGCTGCGGGTAGCCAGAACATTAAATGTAGATAGCATCATTCGATGTTATTGTGTGTGAAATGCATGCTCTGAGTTGTCGGTGCACACGTGTAGAAAGTCGGCATCGAACAGATGTATGCGATACGACTCGGTCGGTCTACTGCACCGGCCTCATCGCCAGCATTATCGCTTGACGAAACCTATCTGTAGTTGCTGGTTCACAGGATACATTATGAACAAGCACAGCCGCCAGGCAGCAGGGCAATCACCTAATCAACGGTGGTGTGAAAGTGCGGAGAATGCCCTTCATAAACGGAGGGCGTTTATACGTTGTACTGAGGTATAAAGGCTAGCTATTTATGATGTATATATATATATATATATATATATATATATATATGTGTGTAATATATGTACAATTATGTATATATTATATATGTATATAATATATGTATGCATGTGTGTATGTATGTGCATGTGCGTGTGCATGCATTGCAATTGTGCATGTTGTCTTTCTGGCACATCACTATTTCGTGGTAAAACTGAATGACTTGCCATTTGGCTACAAATCCAATCAAGTGGGGACAAGCACAGCAAAGCCAGTGTCTAAATGTTTAATCCGAAAGCTCTTGTGCATACCTACCTTCATACCCGCATACCCGCACACTTGCGTGCCTGCATACGTACATGCATACCTACTTATCGTGGAGCAGCGCGCTGCATTCCTGGGCGCCACCAGGCAGCCGTTAAGCTTTGAGCTGGACAGCGCCCGTAATCGGCTTCGGCGCACATCACACTCACCAACAGCTCACTCACATCATACTCACCAACAGTTCATTCATTTCGCACTCACATCACACTCACACCACACTCACATCACACTCACACCACACTCACATCACACTCACATCACACTCACATCATATTCACATCACATTCACACCACATTCACCTCAAACTCACATCACAATTACCACAGCTCACTCACATCACACTGACCAAGTGTTCACTCATATCACACTCACCAAGAGCTAACTCACATTTTACTCATGAACAGCTCACTCACATCACACTCACCAATAGTTCACTCACATCACACTCATCAATAGCTCCTTCATACCACACTCACCAACAGTTCGCTCACATCACACTCACCAACAGCTCACACACACCACACTCATCAACAGCTGTTCTGCTGGGTGCTCAGTTCGTGGCTGACGGCGTCAGTCAGCCTCCGGACACGGTGTCCGAGCTAGCTGCCACGTGGCGTCCGTGGCGATCACGTGTGGTGGCCGCCGGGCAGAAGTAGCGGCGTGTGACGTGGCATGAGTGGTCGTGACGTGAGTGGTCGTGACGTGAGTGGTCGTGACGTGAGTAGTCGTGACGTGAGTGGTCGTGACGTGAGTAGTCGTGACGTGAGTGGTCGTGACGTGAGTAGTCGTGACGTGAGTGGTCGTGCCGTGAGTAGTCGTGACGTGAGTGGTCGTACCGTGAGTGGTCGTGACGTGAGAGGTCATGGCGTGAGTCACTATATCCTTTGACTATATGTACCGTAAGTTTCAGCTGGACCTAGCTGCCCCAACACCGATAGTGATCAATTTTATTCCGGCAGGTCGCGGTGCGGTGCGGCGGCCGGCACGGGCGGCTCGGGGAAGCCCGAGCCGGACGCCGCGAAGCGCCGGCAGACTTGAAACCTGATCCAGCGGTCGCTACGCAAAAACATAAACTCTCCTAACCGACGAGGTGACTGAGTATTCGAGATTGGTCACACATTGATCGCTTTCCATGGCCGGAGAGCTTTCTCCCTTCAAAGGTCGGGTCAACGTGGTTGGATTTTGCATATAGTGAGCATGGAGGTGCGCTTCAGCAGAGAGGAAGTAGTGGGCTTGTTAACCAGTACAAAAGCGTTTGGGCGTGGCAACTATTATGCTCATGTGTTTAATTGTAGCTTGCAACTGGTTTAGGAGATCACCTTTCAGGAGTATCTCCAGAGTGAGTCGTTGATTGCGGACGTGAAAAAAACGACAGACTTGATCGCCACGAACTTAAGAGGAAAGTGGGTAAATTGTAAGCGAATCTAGGACAAATTCAGAACTCAGTGTGCGACTTTATCCTTGGGGATACGAGGTGTTCTCCGTGTCCCTAAAGCGTGGTGAGCACGTCGTGAAGTGATGATGAAGCTGAGACTGGCAGTGATGAAGAAGTCGTGGAGGGAGCGCGAAAACGATTGGCTAGGATATACGATCAGCTCAGCGCCCGTTCTCAGCTTTCTCATGAGTTGCTTAACAGCACAGCTCTCTGCAGCTCGTGAATGCTGCCAGGCTAAATGTTCGTGCTGAAGGATGCGGCTTTCGTGCTGTGACAGGTGGGGGCATCACCGAATCGGCCGAACAAAACTCGTCGGACTCTCACAAGCTCTATAGTGAACCAACCTGAGTGCGTGTCAGGAGAGCGGGTGCTGACGATGTGTGTCAGCAGACTTGTCTGTGCACGGCTACCGTAAGGTCCGCCGAGTGACGAATGATGTGGCGAATACAGACATCCAGCCCGCCGATCGAATTGTGCATGAGGCCAAGTTAGAGTGCTATCCGGCAGCCAACAGCATGCAATTCACCGAGACGTCAGCTGAGGTGACTCTGCAGACTCTCCTGTATCATGCGACGCAGCGGCTGGTGGAATGCCTGCCGTCCAGCACCCGCGCCGAATCAGCTTCACCTGCCGACCAGCCGTCGATGTCATCCAGCACCTACACTTCGGCGGTGCTTCACGTCAAATGGGGATTTGACGGGGCCATAGAGCAATATGTATACAAACGGATGGGAGACGGCGATGAAGTTGCGGAACAAAATCTGCTCTGTACCACTCGGGTAACTTCGTAACTGACGGTAGGTGGTACTTGCGTCTGGACCAACCCAAAGCCGTCTTCAACCCGCTTCTGCCGGCCGTTGCGGATCCAGTACAAACGCGAGACAGCAGATGCCTCCCGGAAATAACGCGACAGTATTGAGTCGGAAATGCGTCTGCACAGATCGACCTACGTCACCACAACAGACGGCACCAGTCCCAGAGTGCCGTACAATCTTCAACTCACCATGATTGACGGCAAGGTGGCGAACGCTCTGACCAACACCGGCGACAGCATGACATGCACCATCTGTGGGTGCACATCTCGTCAGATGAATGACCTGTCTGCTGCCGCGGCTCGACCTGCCCGCGAGGGTGCACGCCAGCTTGGTCTCTCAACTATGCATGCCTTGATTGGATGCTTTGAGTGCCTTCTCCATATTTCTTGCCGCCTGGGGGTCGGTTGTGGGCAAGTGGTGAGTGCCCTGGGGGTCAAAGTGTCGGCAGTGTCTGGCGATAAAAAATAGATGCGTGTGAAAGAAAGGAAGAAGAAATTACAGCAGCATTCCTGGGATCGACAAGGTCTTGTCGTGGGTCAGCCACGTGCGGGTGGTTCGGGTACGTCTAACGACGAGAACACGACTCGACGTGCCTTCAGAGACCCAGTTGCATTCAGCGAAATCACTGGAATCGACGAGGGTCTCGTCGTCCGTCTTTCAGTGATTATCGCTCCTCTGCAAAAAAAAATGCGAGCACTTGGATCCCGACCGGTATAACACGTACGTCATGGATATAGTACGTCATGCTGATGGTCCAGCCGTATCCATGGTTCTACATGCCCGCCTCCGTGCACAAGCTCCTGATCCACGGTGCCACTGCGATACGGTCTCTTCCGATCGGCATGTTCGGTGAGAATGTGCAGGAGAGCCGGAATAAGCAAGGAGTACTGACTCAGACATGCCCGCAAGACGTCACGAACCGACACCATCAAGGATCAACTTCACTATCTATTGACCACCAGCCACCCGAAGACGACTCACAATATCGAAGGCATTGAAAGACCACTGCGGGCCCGAAATGTTCGAGAGGTCGTCCATTCAGCTGACCTCAGTCATCTGCTCGTATCATCTGAGTCAGCTGGGGAGAGAGGGCTGGAACAACATCTCTCGTTATGTGTACCGATTCTATCTTTGAGTCATATCTTGGGGATATATCTTGGCATCATTTCAGCCACTTAGTACAAGGAGATTTTGGATCTATTTTACGCAGCACTTATTAGGTCACATGTACAGTGCAGAATGTTCGCATAACAAACGCTAACGAATCATTGTAAAATATGTGTGCGCCTGAAGACTTCGCTTAGGACGTTATTATGATGTCACCGTACATGCCCGAACGTTGAACTTTTAACAAAGCTCCCCTTGGTACTCATGCAGGTGTGTGTACAATTCGAGCTGTCTGCCTCAATTGGTCCCCGATATGTTTGGCGCAAGCAAAATGAGGGGAGCAGAATACTCCCTCCCCTCTGGCAGGCATGACCTCTGACATTCCTGGGTTAGGCAATCTCTAAGACAGTAGAGCCTCTTATTATGTTCCAACGTTCCAATGTTCGTATGTTCCATATGTTCAAAATTTCAAGCTCTTTCGATTAAGACCGAAATAGTTCCTGTAACTGGCATACTTTGTCTGTAATGATTTCTGGCCAGTTTTCCCTTGAGTTAGCATAGTGTGCAGAGGTGTGACGCTACCATCCGATGGATTATCTCTGAGCGTCATCCAGTTCATTGCACATCACGATATCTTGTGTGCACACGCTGATGATCACCGCCCATGACGGGTATGCACTTTGTGCGGACACGAGTACGGGCTGACCGGTTGTCGGCGGCGTCAGCGCTCGACACCGCCCTCGCCGGTTAGCATAGCTCACGCTGGTCGAGCGCATCAAACGGTCTGTAAACCCTCTCAGGTCTTTCGGATTCTCCAGAGTATAATTACTCGGTGATGCATCTGGTTGCAATCCTCACGGTAAGTATACTTTGTTAAAAAATGGCAAGATAATTGGTAGTTGTGGCACTGACTGCGAATAAGGACCGGCCATAAAGAGCACCTGGCACCCGGTTGGTGTCAGGTGTTCTTTATGGACGGTCCTGAGGCTGCTGGATACGTCATTTGCATTTTAGCTACCTCATCTGTGCATGTATGCATACCATGCGGCGCTTTGGATCACTATAAGTGATGTATGCGCATCCAGCACAATTTTACTGATGTAAGATGGCATCACAGTTCCAAATGATTTTGATCCATTTCCTACATCCTACATTCTGACTTCGCTGCTAGGCAAGTTTGGAAATTTTTACATTCTCAATGGGTAGATTAGCCCAGTATAATTCGCTTCAGCTTTCCTTTTTTTATTAATCGGCCCAATAGCTTCCGAGATCTTAGAAAAAGGCGAGGTTGAATCCGAAAGAGATCTCAGAAAAAGCGAGTCTGCAGATTCAGGCTCAAACGCGCTTCGCTGCAATAGGGTTCAATCTTGGAATGTAGTGCTGACTAGCACTGCTGACGATCCACGTGGCAACTAGACCAAAAACCCACCCAGATCCATATCTAGTGCTGTGCTTTTCAACCCGTCCCGGACAATTCAGTGGCTACAGGGTAGGGCGACACAGGTGTCGGCCTCACGCTCTGGGCGTGTCTTCTGTCCTGCAGGTCGGTCCTTCAAATATGCATACGGGCAGCCTAACCCGACCCGACCTAACCCGACCCGACCTAACCCGATCGTGTGAAGCCAGACCCGAACGTCCCGCTTTTGAAGCTTAAATACTGCGCTGTTAGACTACACTTCCCAATTCGGAATTAGACCAAGCCTTTGAATTTTGCTTTCCAACAGCTACGGATCAGAGTGGATGCTTCTGGTTTAGATTCATGTTCTGGATCCGACTGGATGCCCCTGGAGTCGTAGAGCGGTAGCCTGACCGTCACTGGAAAGCTGGAATTGTGTCGCTTGGAGCACGGGCCTACCCGAAATGTCTCTGGAAGTTCATCACAATGATACGCAATTTGCACAAGAGCTCTATATATTCACACACAGGTTCTCTATACATGCTGCCACACTGGCCTGCTGGTTGCTTATCGCAAAACTCAAATCCAAATGGCTTCCCAGTCCTCTTCGTTGCTAACAAAATGCGTATCCTCGGGAGATCGTGTGTACAGTGGAGACGATCTCTCCTGATTTCCAGGTAACAGTTATGCCTCCCTAACCACCGACGTCGTGTTAGCGTAGCCACAAAAGGCCATATATCAAACCCCTGGTTGTGTAAGGGGCCTACAACATCAACGACGCAGGATGTCTTGCGCTTACACGCTTGCATCGTGAACGCATGGTTTCGGTGCAAATCGTCATATGAAATACATTCCGCATACTACCATTGAAATAAGTTAGTTACGTTCAAGTGTTATGTTGCTGATGAGGAACCAGATTTTGTTTGCATTACTGAGGCATGGGTCAGTGAGGGGTATTTTGGGGATAACTTGCAGGATTATGAGATCCAGGGATACAATATGTTTTCATGCAATAGGGGTCCAGCAGTGAAAGGGGGTGGTGTAATGCTCTATGTGAATAGCTTATTCAGTTCTCAAAAAGTAGCAGATGGGATAAAAAATGTGTCTGTGGAGTCCATTTGGCTTGATGTTTCTGTGGGAAAAGGCAACAGCAATAAACTGAGAATAGGAGCTTTGTACCGATCAGGAACCTTGCCACATTCTCAGCAACTGGAGCTTGATAAGGTGATTTGTGAGGAAATCAGTAGAAACTTTCAGAGGAAATGCCTTATTCTTGGTGACTTTAATCTAAAAGGATATGAAAATGTTGGTGTTGGCTCCCAGCATGTAAACTGTTTAGGAAATGCCTTGAAGAGGACCTGTTCTTACACCAGTTTGTAACAGAACCAACTAGGCAGGGCTCATTCTTGGACCTTGTCTTCTCGGATTTAAGTGATTTAGTTCAAGACTTGACTGTAGGAGAAACTCTGGGAAGAAGTGACCATAACATAGTGAGATTCAAGGCACATGTAGCAGGGACAATCAAGGTTAATTTGGCAAAGGTTCCAAATTTTAACAGGGCAGACTTTGACTGCATGAGAGCAGCTTTAAGTGCCATAAAATGGGAAGAAGAATTATCCGATTTAAATGCCTGTGAAATGTGGGAAAAGTTCAAATCTTACTTGAGGGAAATTCAGATTAGACATGTCCTCCAAAAACAAAGGCGCAAAAGAAGAGTAGGAAAGCCAGCATGGCTTACACCAGATTTGACAAAAGCAATTAAGGCTAAGAAAGATGCATTTAGAGTATTTAAGGAAGCTTCAAATATAGTAAATCTAAGGTTGTATCAAAAAGCTAGAGATACTGTGAAACAGAAAACCAGAGCAGAAAAGCGAGCAAAAGAATTGGATTTGGCTAGGATTTGTAATGGGGACAGTAAAAAGTTCTTTAGTTTCTACAAGCTAAGTAAAGTTTCAAGCACAATTGGTCCACTGGAAGCAAATGGGATTATATTGAGTGAGGATAGTGAGATGGTTGAGGAATTGAGCAAGCAGTTTAAATCAGTGTTTACATTGGAGGATGTGACAAATCTGCCAACTGTGAACCACAGCCCAGCAACAGGTGATCAGTTACATGATGTTGATTTCATTGACAGTGATGTTGTTTTGAATTATGTCAGGAAAATAAAGCCAAACAAGGCAGCAGGACCTGATGGAATCTATGCTAGGGTATTGCGGGAAGCTGAAAAAGAATTGGCAATTCCACTCAGTATAATATTTTGTAGATCAGTTTCACAAAATGAAATTCTAACCGATTGGAAAAGGGCAAATGTAGTTCCTATTTTCAAGAAAGGATAAAGAGGGAAAGTTGAAAACTATAGGCCAGTAAGCCTCACATCACTAGTCTGCAAGGTACTTGAATCAATTATCAAGGATAAAATAGTTAGTTTTCTGGAAGGAAACAGTGATTCAAGATACTCAACATGGGTTTAGAAAAGGGCGATCGTGTCTCACAAATCTATTGGACTTTTTTAATTTTGCTACAGAACAATTTGATAAGGGAAATCAGGTTGATGTAGCATATCTTGACTTTAGCAAGGCCTTTGACAAGGTACCTCATAAACGGTTAATGATGCAGCTTCAGGCCCATGGTATTGTGGGTAACATCCTAAAATGGATAGGGTTGTGGCTTTCAGATAGACAGCAGAGAGTGATGCTAAATGGTACAAAATCATCATGGCAAAATGTTCTTAGTGGAGTCCCCCAAGGGTCAGTACTGGGACCACCATTGTTCATTATGTTTGTAAATAACATTGAAAGTGGCCTAAGCAGTAAGGTTTTGAAATTTGCAGATGATTTGAAGGTCTTTAGGGCAATAACAGGGCACAATGAGCAGGTCTTGCTGCAGAAAGACTTAGACGAGCTTGTGAAGTGGTCCGAAAAATGGCAAATGAAATTTAATTTTGATAAGTGCAAAATCATGCATGTAGGTAGGCAGCATATCAAGGCTCCATACTTGATGGGCGGCCAAGTACTATCTGTGACTCAGCAGGAGAAGGACTTAGGCGTTATTTTTAACACAAAATTTGGGGCATCAGAACAGACCAAAGAAGCCAGGAAGAAGGCTCTAAGAATGCTTGGGGCAATAAATAGGAATTTATCATACAAAAGTGAGGAAGTCATCAGGAAAGCTTTATTGTGCATATGTCAGACCACATCTGGAATATTGTGTCCAAGCTTGGTCCCCTAGTTATGAAAAAGATTGTTGGCTTTTAGAGAGAGTACAAAAGAGGGCAACAAAAATGGTGAATGGTATGGGCAACCTGGCATATGAGGAAAGATTTAAGAAATTGAATATGTTTTCACTTAGATATAGAAGGCTGAGAGGAGATCTCATCGAGGTCTTTAAATTTGTTCATGGTCAGGAACAGGGTTATCTCAGGGAACCGTTTGAATTTAACAGAAATGATGCAATTAGAGGTCATCAATTCAAAATTAAAGTTAATCACAGCAGGACAAGGTTAAGACAGTCCTTCTTCACCAACAGGGTAGTAGAACACTGGAACCAGCTGCCAGAAACCATTGTCAGTAGCAACACACTGAACATCTTTAAGAACAGCATAGACAATCATTATGAGAATAGGGGGCTTGTTTTTCTGTATTCCAGGGAGAGTTGATCAACACATTTGATGGACAACTGGTTCAGTGTACAGAGTGCAACCAAGAAGGGCCCTTGTGGCTCATAGTTGCACTGATGTTTTATGTCTTTATGTCTTATAAACCACATGAATGCTGTATTACTGTATACACCACATGAAGTGGCCGTAAAAGCATTCACGTGCCACATTGTA
Source organism: Ashinkailepas kermadecensis (assembly GCA_034440615.1). Lineage (NCBI taxonomy): Eukaryota > Metazoa > Arthropoda > Thecostraca > Neolepadidae > Ashinkailepas > Ashinkailepas kermadecensis. Next base: position 230,857 of record JAOTOM010004497.1, on the reverse strand, counting down.
CCTATTAGTATTTGTGATCGGTGGCTTGGAGGGACACTTACTTTGGGCGAAGCGGAACTTTCTCGAGAATTTCAGTTCCAGAGCTGGCGCATGCAGCGTTGCCATCTGAACTGTCTGCTGCATTTCCCACACTAGAGCTTTTCACCGGTGCGAGTAGGTGGCAGCAGCAGCGTAGATACCCTCGGGGAAACTGCAGAGGGCAGTTGCGAGCTCGTTACTTCGATATACCCAGTGCCATTATGTCATTGTTTTGCAAGCTGCAAACTGCCCCATTATGCATAGGCTTGTAGTATAATGATTCTTACGGGCTGCGATGTAATTTATTCCGAAGTAGTACGAATTCAAATCCTCTTAGCTGTTCTTGGAAGAGTTCTAGAGACTCTACTAGACTCTGTAGTATTTATGGTCACACGACATTATAGAGACTCTGATTACTAATTAACTACTACCAGCGATCGGCTTAAATAAATGACGTGTTTCCTGAAAAGCCCATGGCTGTATGCCAATGGAGGATGTGACCATAATACGCTATGACCATGGTGTACAGCAGGTAATACAATAACACCTGTTAGCTGTGACTGGTTGGTAAGATGCTACTAAATTTCGTACAGTCTGCTCAATGCGAAGCACATCCACCCTTCAGTATCATCACCATTGTTGACAGAGACCGCCACCGTGGTAGCTTCCACTGTGTTGGCTACGTTGGCGAAGCACATCCATCCTTCAGTATCATCACCATTGTTGACAGAGACCGCCACCGTGGTAGCTTCCACTGTGTTGGCTACGTTGGCGAAGCACATCCATCCTTCAGTATCATCACCATTGTTGACAGAGACCGCCACCGTGGTAGCTTCCGCTGTGTTGGCTACGTTGGCGAAGCACATCCATCCTTCAGTATCATCACCATTGTTGACAGAGACCGCCACCGTGGTAGCTTCCACTGTGTTGGCTACGTTGGCGAAGCACATCCATCCTTCAGTATCATCACCATTGTTGACAGAGACCGCCACCGTGGTAGCTTCCGCTGTGTTGGCTACGTTGGCGAAGTATCCTTCATATCATCGAAAGCTCTGCGTTGTACGCATTCTGTCTATTGCATGCCATGCATTCACGTCTTTTTCGGAAGCCATGCATTCATGTTATGCACTTCGTCTCGTGCCAGCAATACAACTGACGAGAAACCGTGTCGACACTTCCACAGCCTGTTCCGGATGCGACCCATGTGTACCGCTTGCACGCTACGCAAATTGTCCATACGGACTGACCTATCGGCACAACAGCCGAATTAGCTCAACCTTGAATTCGACCAACAGACACCGTGCCGCTTCATCATCGCCAACCAGCCCGCTCTCAGACAGCTTCATTAGCAAATGAAGCACGACGTTACCGGCCCGTGCAGTGCCTAGCCGGCCAGAACGAGCGGTCACGCCTCCGTGAGCCGCCGGATCGGCCGTTAATGGCGCTAAAACCGACCCGGCCGCATTACACGCAATTACAATTACTCGGCGTAATTACAACTCAGCTGCCTGCCGCGTGTTGTAAATGACGATCCCGGCGAACTTCGGCAGCCAGCGCCAGGAACGGGATCGCGCCGGCCAGCCGGGCGGCGAGTTTCTCTTCGGCCGGAGCCGTTGCGAGATGTACTCGAGAGTTTACGACCCAGTGGGGGGGAGGGGGCACGGTGTGGCAAGAGTGGAAGCACGGAAGGAAAGTAGATCGGTGGTCATGAGGAATGCAGCGCTGAACTGAGGCAACATCGCCAATGTGGGACCAGAATTGAGGCCATTAGTGTAGGATCGAAGGAGTAGGCGATGACTCTTTGGTGATGACCTAGATGACCTCCTCCCACAATTTTATCCTGCACATCGGTATTAAGTACTCTACCCTGGGGTTGGTACCAACTTCAAATGTTTATGAACACATTGGAATATTTTATCCAGACTTGACCTTCTTCATGTTTGGGTAATCATGTTGGCTTACACCAGGTTTAACCTTAAAAACGACACGTGGTAGAAAATAATTTACCCCACCGAAATACCAACCCTGCCAATTGTATTATTTTCCCCGTTAATTGAAAACCTGAGAAACCCAAAACTTCGTTTTGCTGGAACCAAAGGTTCTACCGAACTTGTGGCCTTCTGAATTGACTATGGATATCTGGCTTCAGCCCTCGCCCCATAAACATATTTTCCCAGATTTGGGGTCTTAATTGTACTATTCACGCTCCTATGTCACAAATTAAGTATAAAACCTGGCTAAAAATGCATCTCACCTGGCCAAAAGACCAGGGACATGGTGGGGGAAGGGGAGGAGGATATTCCCACTCCCGCTGATGGAAGTAAGTGGTTGCGAGAGTAGTAAGTCCGTTGCGAGAAAGTAAGCAAACCGGTGTTTAGCTACTTCACCACAGAATTTGCGTTCGCAAAGTACATATTTCACCGGAAGTAAGGGTTTCTCAGCATGCCAAGCACATGTTATTGCCTAAACGCCCACCACCCCGGCTGAGCACCTACACTTCAGGGTGTTAAATTTGTTTGGAAGGGTATAAATGCCATCTAAGCTTGGGCACTATACTCGCCATTTTCAATATGACGCACTCAGGCAATTCTCCAGATGGCCGCTTCGCAACCGGGTCAAATAATACCGCTAACGCTGATAATATCGGTATATCGCTAACGCCGATAATACCGGCATACATCCCGGTATGCGGCCCTATATACTGGACGAGAGAGGGCGGGTGCAAGAAGCGCGGGTGTTGTCAAATCTCCTTGTACACCAGTCAAGCCCATGTATTGCCTCGGGTGTTTACACTGCCACGTACAGACTTCAAGCATGCATGCAGACTTAAAGTGATATCGCATGCGCTAAATTCACCAAATTGCATCACTAAAGACACAACTGAAAAAAAAACGTCATGATCCTGTGAGACACCGCTCGGTACCCGCGGATACGACCCAAAGACTTTGCTCACTTGTCAGCGGGGACTGATAGCCAGCGCCATCTGCCATCTGCCAGCGGTAACACGGTGTGCGCCGGTACTGCCCGCGCTCGATAGTCTTTCCGAAAGTGCACTTCTTTGAACACAGATTGACACCACAGCCGGGGAAATATTGTGATGAGAGCTGATAAATATCAACATGGAAAGAGCCGGTCTGCCTCTGAGTGCGAATATTTAAACTAAAAGTGCTGCATTACACGATGCATCATTCTTGAAAGTTTTCGGCGAACAGAAGTACTACCGCGAACCTCCTTGTTCAACAAAGATAAACAACATTTAAAGAGGAACATTGCCATAGATCAAGTAACAGGTACAAATAAAAACTAAACCGACACATCTCCTCATTAGTGAAGACATGTGAATACTGTTGCCAGTTAGTAGTCACAGTTCCAAAAGCTCCGGCCCGCCTGCTCGTTCGGGCAGGACCGGGCTGGGCAGCTCAGATCAAATTGTGTACCGCATGCAAAGAAGTAGACTCGTATTACTCGTGTACATGCGCTATAGCACATCACCAGCGGGTAGTGCTATAGCATTAACCGATTAACATTAGGAGCCAATGAACCTTCACAAGATTACCTTGCGTGAAGCATGCTACAACAATTTGCTACCTGAGCGTGTTGAACCGATGGGCTTGATAATAGAGGCACCACTAAACGAGATACTAAGCCGCCCCGAATCACGTCGGCCACCGTCGAAGTTGAAAATTCACGCTCTGGCTGGGATTTCGCGCCAGAAGCCTAAGCGCGCCGTCAATGCCTGACGATACAAAGACAGCCGCAGAGTGCGAGCAGTCGGCTTGAGAGACTCCATATTAGTGATGCCAAAGTTACTGCAGGATCGCCCACTCCAACTGGCCGCTCCAGGCCGGTCGGCCCCCAAATATTCAGCTGACCTGGCGCTCGCCCGTGTTCTCACGGTGCCAGTGTCACCGCTGGAGATGTCCTGCACACGTCGGTATGGCAACTGCTGTCTTGGTATGGGTGTGTGTTGATCTGGGTTTACGGTGTTCAGGAAATGGGGTGACTATTAACACAGAACATAGCATTTAGTTGTATCTCTTCTTGTGTGGTTTCTTTCATGCATGGACCGTACACAGCATCATGACGACACGTCACCCGGCGTTGTCCGCTTCGTGTCAAGCGCGGACATTTACCGACCAACGCCTTTGTGCAACCGGAGTAAATACCTCGGAAAAAAACATGAAATCCAGAGGTTATTTAAATAAACCCCTTCTGATAATGAAATAGTGGACACCAATTCCTCTGGGGTTCTGATTGGTTTCATAGAGATTTCCGACATTGTTGGTGCGGCAATTAATCGCTAAACTGGAAGACCGCTACAATTTCAAACGAACATGGAATACACACGACTAGATAGAAGACAACGGGACTCGCAACAGGAAAATGGTGGAATAGATGAGGTGACTGTAGGTGAATGGATGATGAGGGGACTGTTGATCAGTAGGTGATGAGGTGACTGTTGATCAGTAGGTGATGAGGTGACTGTTGATGAGCAGGTGATGAGGTGACTGTTGATCAGTAGGTGATGAGGTGACTGCTGTCCTCGATGGCATCAGATCAGCGCAATATCGAAGCAGTTCTGGTTCAGTCAGGTTTGTTGTAGCGAGCATGAGGTCCACTACGGCAGGGTGAGGGGGATATTTGAGGTTGTGTGTCCGTTCTTGTCATTCAACGCCCATAGGAGTAATGCTAAACTTTACAAATATTGCAGGGATCCATACCTCTCAACCCGAATGGTGACGCACCACATAGCCGCCAGAAAAACCTTGGAGGGTTGGGACCTATCCAACCTGCTAGTTCCGAAATCGTGATAAGCATAAGTAGCAGAACTTGCCAAATACACTGCATAGTAAGTCCTCGTGCTTGGTCGCGCAATGACTACAAAACCACAAATTCGCCTCTGCTGGCACGAGCTGAGAACCTACTGGCTGATCTAGAATGACGAGACAGAAAAGCAGCTATTTCTCCAGTTTTTGTTTTGTTTTGTTTTAGCACTTAATTGTATGTTATGTATGTCTATTGATATCTTGATTCAAGTGTAATGATAATAAAAGTGCCAGGAAATCCAATGCATGCACAACTGTGGTGTTGATAGGAAAAAATGCGTGTAAAATGTCAGCTTTCTAAGACCACATATTTCTAGAAGCACCGAAGCAGTTCTACGCGACCTGATTTGTTCTGACCTGTCACGGCTCACCCTCTTCTACCTGAAATCCTTCAAACTGCCTTGAGTCAAAGCTCCTCTTGAGCTCCGGTACAACCTCCCTGCAGAACTTTCCTGGACTTACCGGTGCTATCCGGGGGCTCCCTGCGACACGAACTACCCTAAGCTGCGCTGACTTTCCACAGCTGCCACGAGCCGCCCTGGGAGGCTCCGAATGGCGGGTACTCGCATATTCTGAAGAATGGCGGGTACTCACATATTCTGAAGAATGGCTGGCGGGATGAAGCAGTAGCAGGCCGGCAACTCGAGCGGATCCTCCGGCGCCACGTTCCCGCACGAGTCGTCCGTCGGGCCGCCGCCGTCCGGATCGGAGACGACGTAGTCGTAGTCGGAGCGCAGTGTGACGTCATCGGCCATGGGCTTCAGGTCCGGCTGCGGCTGGCGCAGCTCGTGGCGGCTGCGCCAGCGTCGCAGAATGCGCACCAGCTCCGCCACGGTGCTGCCACCTGGCATAGCTGCTGCCACCTGGCGGACGGTGCTGCTACCTGGCGGACGGCGGACTGTCGGCGCGAGTCGGCTGTGCGAACTTGAACACCCCGAGGTCTGCACTTTCCGGAGACCCTTCAGCTGTGTCTTGAGGTGTGGCTGACCTGCACACCACTGGCTGCAAGCGTCTGCGGCGTCGCTCACAGCTTTCCAGGTCTGCAGGCTTTGGAGAAGTCTCCATGAATTCGGCTAGTCAAGAGTTCGGCGAGCGCGGCACACAGTATCAATCAAATGCACTGCCGACCACGGCTAGTCACAATAGACCACAGCTAATCACTACTACTCATGGAGTATCAGTACTATTCGCGCACATCCTGACTGTTGCCGAAGCTCACTGGATACTCCGCCCTGCCGATTGGCCTGGCTGACCGCTGATTATTGCGGTTCTTATTTTTCATTTTCGACGGGTGACACCCGTCGCTCTTTTCTTATTTCTTTTTCTAGTGGGGTGACACCCGTCACCCCACCCGTTTTTGTCGTCTTCGTATTTCCGTTCCCTGAGTTTCGGTGTGCCCTTTATCTTTATTTAAATTACATTAGGTAAGATTTTTCCCCGTGATGGGAAAAAAGCGTAAAAAGGACACGGACCCATGCTCGACAATGGACTCAGTCCCGGAATTTCCTCCTCTGACCACACCCGACGACCATCGCACGAGCACAGACCTGGCCCGTGATGCTCCCTCGATTGATACACACGTTGATGACTCGCGCCGAACTAGTCCCCTCGATGACGCCATGGAAGCCCTTTGCGCCTCGCCGACCCCTGCTCGTCCCAAGACCACGACCTCGCCTCGCAATCCAGACCAGACCATCACTCTCCACGCCGCTGACCCACGCTCGAACCAGACCACCTCCTCCTAACCTGAACCTATCGAACCATACCTCGACAGTGCTGGATCATACATCGTGGTAAAGCCTGTCGAGGAGTCCGTCTCCTTTCGTCGTGTCAACGTGTTCTGGCCAACCAAGCAACTCCTCGCCATTTGCTTCTTAGCCAATCCTGACATTGAAGCCCCAGCCAACGGAACCCTCGCCATCAAAACCCAAACCCAAGCCCAGACCAAAGCCCTCCTCCGTACCACCACATTTTGTGGTAAATCCATGACCATTTCACTCCACTCCAACCGGAACACCACCAAGGGCACCGTCTTCGCGCCGAAGCTCCGCTTCATGTCTGAGGAAGATATTCAGGCGGAGCTCCGGCCGGAGGGGGTGACCCACGTCCGCCGCATCACTTCCTTTAAAGACGGCCAGAAACGTGACACGAGCCTCCTTGTCCTTGCCTTTAATTCTACCACTCTTCCCAGATCCCTCCTCGCCGGATACCTACGCTACCAAATCCGCGTCTTCATTCCCAATCCTCTCCGCTGTTTTAACTGTCAGCGCTTCGGCCATTGCAGTAAAACATGCCGCCAACCAGCCCGTTGCCTCAAGTGCGGCGAACCACCTCATCCAGAATCCACCTGCTCCAAACCTGCCCACTGCCTCAACTGCAACACATCCGATCACCTGACCACATCACCCCCTCTGCCCAGTTTGGCGCAAGGAGAAGGAAGTCTGCGCTGTCAAAGCCACGACCGGGGTGTCATACCCCCAGGCCCGACGGTCTGTCGAAGCCACCTCCCCGTCAACGAAAACGTATGCTCAGGCGGCCACCGTTGCTCCCCCCACACGTCGCGTCAACACTACTTCTGCCTCGATTCAAACAGACATGACTCCCGGTTTAGCTCCACTAAAAAAAACTTACTCCACTGACCACATCGACACCAACCACCCTGGCTCCCAACACACAAACCACTCCAGGAGGAGTGATAGGCCCCGCAGTCACTCCGCTGCGGGAGCAAATTCTCGTTCCCCGTCAGCGGGCGCCGGTCGAGCCCTGCATGTCCAGCGCCGGCCGGCGCCCACGTGACCCGACCAACTCCCAGCCGGCGGGCATCCCCCGCGGCAGTAACCGGCCGTCGTGATCCTGCCAAGGTCACCGGTCGGCCGGACGGCACTGGCGGGTCCACCGCCGCTGTACGAACCCAACCCACATTCCCGCCCGAGCTGCAATCGTGGCTGCGCCAGGCACCAAAGGGTGCCGACAAATATTAACTTTTCTTTCACAAATGTCCATATTTCTGTAATGGAACTGCCGTAGTTTAATCTCCAAATGGGCAGAAATGAAGGCTTTCTTTAGTTTACTCACTCCGATTCTTATCGCACTACAGGAAACCCGATTCTTACCCACCGATACATATAATTTCAATCTTTTCAATTACTCGCTCTACCGTCACGACGAGGTCCGTGGTCCTCATCGCAGTGGCGGTACAGCACTTTACATCAACAATGATTTTACACATACACAAATAACACTTAATTCACCATTACAAGCAGTAGCTTGTACTGTACGTTTGCATGATAGGAATATAGATGTATGTTCGATTTATATTGCACCACAAACCGAGAACACACAATTTTGGACAAAATTAAAAAATCTGATAGCACATTTCAAGAATCCTTTCATTTTACTTGGCGATTTTAACGCACATAGCCCAGCGTGGGACAGAACACGCACACTTCCAGACACTCGTGGCCGCATCATTGAACACATTTTAGACAGGCATAATTTAGTACTACTGAACACCGGCGAACCAACCATTTTTCACCTTGGACATAATACAGAATCAGCTCTTGATTTATCAATATGCTCTCCGACTCTAGCCAATGATTTTGACTGGACCATTGACACCGACATTCATGACAGCGACCACTACCCCATCAAATTAACACCCACATTTTCAATTGCGGCCGATACCACTCCCAGTTTTATCCCCCGCTGGAATATTTCAAAGGCCGATTGGACAACATTTCAGGAACTTTCACAAATTCAATACAACCCCAACAGTTCTGTCGAAAACATCAACCAAATTACAAAAACACTTTTCGAAGCAGCTTCCGCCGCTATTCCACAAACAAAAACTTTAACAAAAAGAACACCAGTTCACTGGTGGTCGATAGAAGTTTCCCAAGCAATAGCCGCTAGAAAAAGAGCATTTAGAAAATATTTACGCCATCCCGACCAACAAAATTTAGTCAACCGTAACCATAAACGTGCGAGGACACGCCGCATCATTCGCGAAGCTCGGCGCCGTTCATGGTCAATATATTTACAACAACTTACATTTCAAACACCTTTGAACAAAATTTGGGGATTGATCCGCCGTCTGAGCGGACGATCCCCATTTTAATCACTACCGGCACTCAAGCTTCACAATCACACAATTACCGAACCCCAAGAAATAGTAAACACGATAGCGGAAACCATTGCCCATCATAGTTCCGACGAAAACTACAGACCTGATTTCATAGAAAATGCACATCACACTTTTTAGCTCGATATCGCACAATTTGATTCCGATAATACAGAAATATATAATACTCCTTTTCAACTTTCAGAACTTGAAACAGCCATTTCGTCCGCCGGCAATACCCCAGTAGGGCCCGACAACTTACATTATTCTTTTTTCAGACATTTACCGGATCACACCAAGCATTGCGTTTTGCACACATTTAATTCACTATGGACAATGCATGCCTTCCCCGAAACATGGAAAGATTCTTTCATTATACCCATCCAAAAACCTGGCAAGAACCATAGTAACCCCACTAATTTTCGCTCCATTGCACTCACCAGCTGTTTAGGAAAACGTTTTGAACGTATGGTTATCAAAAGACTGACCTGGCACCTCGACACAAATTCTCTTCTATCTCCCTTTCAATGCGGTTTTCGACGAGGACGCAGTACAATATATCATCTTATTCGGTTAGAAACAGACATCCGCCTCGGCTACAAGAAACACGAACACACAGTCGCAGTATTTTTAGACATAAGCAAAGCTTACGACATGGTTTTCAAACCCGCATTACTCTTTAAAATTCAACAACTCGGTATAAAAGAACATTTAGCACACTATTTAGTAGGTTTTTTTATCAGGTTCTCTTCGATTCCACATCAGGTGCCGGTCAGCCATTTCCAATCCACATTATCTTCAGAACGGCCTACCACAGGGAAGTTGTCTTTCATCAGTATTATTTAACATTATCATTAATGATCTTTTCGATGACATGCCTGCCAATATATCATATTCACTATTTGCAGATGATAGCGCAATTTGGTGCTCCGGAAAAAAATTATGAACATCGTTTAATACGCTTGCAAATCACACTTGACAGAATACACGAATGGTCCCTGAAGTATGGTTTCATTTTTTCGGCCCCAAAATCTGCAACACTGATATTTAGTAAATCGACACTCTGCCCAAACCCAAATACACCGCTTCACCTCGGGAGCAACCACATACCTTTTGTAAATTCGTTTAAATTTATTGGTATTATTTTTGACCGCAGGCTTTCAATGATAAACACATCAAATACCTCCGGAACAAATGTTTTCACCGACTCAATTTATTTCGATGCATCACTTCTTCATGAGTTGGAGCCGATCGCCATACACTTCTACTACTTTACAAATCTTTAGTTCTACCCATAATAGAATATGGTTCCGTAGTATATGCCAGTGCCAGCACATCCTCCTTAAGCATCTTAGACACCATTCAATATAAATATATCTGTAACGCACTCGGTGCCATGTACTGCACCCCATCATTTCCTTAGAATTCGAAGAAGGAATCCCTTCATTAGCTCTTAGACGAATGCAACAGACAATTAGGTATGCCTCAAAAATTCAATTTCACGAAAACCACCTCACACACACATCCTTGCACGTTCTTCCAAACCTACATCATGATTTTATCGGTCCAGCGGAAAAAAGAACTGGCCCCACCATAGCATCTCGTATCAAAACATTTTCAACACAACTTCAATATAATATTCCACACATTACTGTTATTACTCCACCAACTGCACCACCGTGGCAGGCGGCCGAACGGCACACATTTTATCTAACCACCACCCCAAAATAACAACTTCGTCCAGAATATGTCAAGCAAAAATTCTATCAGCTTCGGTCTCGATATCGCCATGTTCCCTTTATCTTTACCGACGGATCTAAGGATGCTAAAACTACAGGAAACGCCATAATTTCGGGTACACATACAACAACACACCATCGCCTACCAAACGGAACTTCCATTTTCATCGCCGAATTACACGCCATTCTGATTGCCCTTCGTTATATTCGTAATCGTTTCCTTTGTCACCCCATGCGCAGCGTTGTTATTTGCTCTGACTCAAAATCAGTTCTTCAATCACTTTCTTCACTTTCTTTTTCACACCATTGCCATATTTCCATCATGACACACTTCAAACACTTTACATGATGGGCGTGAAGGTCCGTTTCCTGTGAGTGCCCAGCCACTGCGGCATCCCAGGAAACGAAGAAGCCTACAAATTAGCAAAATAATCATTACAACTTCCAAACATTACAGAAATTCCACCACATTTTGACGGCATTAAATCATCAATACAACAGAGAATTCGACATTTTTGGACTCAAAACTGGACACAAAGCACAAACAATACACAATTACGACTTATTAAACCTCCTGTTGAACCATGGACATCATCTTTAAAAAAAAACCACACGAAGAAAAAGTCCTATCACGTTTACGCATTGGCCATACTTTTATCACCCATAGATATATTTACACTGCTTCGCCTCGACCTTCATGCCCATCATGCAACACCCATCTTACAGTCACACATATACTTCTACACTGTCAACAATACCATGGACCTCGAAGAACACTTACTAATTACTGCCGGACACACAACATCGCCTTTTCTTTGCCCACACTACTGGGAAATCAACACCCTTTTCTAATCAACTTTTCATCTTTCTCCGACAAACAAACTTGTTCCAGGAATTGTTTTTTGTCTTCTTCGCGGCACGAAATGGCCTGAGGAGGCCGAAGTGCCTATTTTAATAAAACAAACTAATCACTACTAATCATCGCACGGTTAATCACTATCGGCCATGTCTAACCAGCGCACGGTTAATTGCTATCGACCATGTCTAACCAGCGCACGGTTAATTGCTACCGACCATGGCTAATCATCACAATCCACTATTGGATAAACCACTGATTGTGGCAGTGGCGTCGCCACGAAATTCTTCTAGCGGGGGCAAGGTTCGAAGGGGGACTCCTGCTCCACCCGAAAGGGGGCCTTCATTGTGCTTAGGGCCTCCTACTGTTATTTTAGTGTCTTCGTATGGATTTGGAATGTGAAACATTATTTCATTTTGGTGTCTTGTTTGTTCTTGGCATGGTGTATCACTTACGCAAAACGCAATAGCAATAATCTTTTTCTTTCCTGAAAACTGAGCCATGCCAAGATATAAATAAATAATACGTGAGGTGCCAAAACAAGCAAATGTCTCAATGCTTTCTGGACCAGAAGTATCTTCCCGTTGGCCTCCAGATTGCAGCGAGCTGGCGGGGCTGGTGCTTAGCATTTCTTAAAGATATCCCCTATTGATCAACCCACTTCTATGTCTTCCAAGTCTAACTGAATATAGTTAGATTCATCACTAATTTTAGTCATTGCACCAGCTTGATGTCATAAGCAAGCCTAAACCATCATTCCTCACTCTCAGGACGACAATTTCGTGAAGATGATAACGAGAAGTGGATTAAATTGGTTTTCTCATCGCCATCTCAGGTATTTATTGATTTGTATGGAATTTTGTGCTGGCTGCAAAGCACCTGGCACGCCGGCTAAAATAATAAATAATCAGTGAATAAATTCCCGGCGCGACTTTTCGCGCCCAGGCGCCTGGTTACAGGGACCCGACGCCAGTTTTCTGTGCTGAACGCAATTTTTGTAGATCTTTTCTGATTTTGTTACAGTCCCGTTCTGATTTTGTTCGGGCCCCTGACACCATGTTTTTGTATCCCGCCTCTATTTTTCAAACTCCGGTGCGTTTTTTTTTGTCGGGCTGTACGCGATTTGTGAAGGCATCTGGTGCTATGTTCAGTGCTCCAGAGCCATTTTCCTGATTCGGACATATATTTTTTTCCGGAATCCCTCCTTATTTTGGATGGCTCCGGCTTTACTTTTTTCTGGTACCGCTGCGATTTTTGGGGTCACACTGTGCTTATGTGGGGTCCTAAATGCCAATTTTTGAAGCCCGACGGGAATTTTGTTTAATACCCAGACCAAATTATTGAGACTACCGACGGGAATTGTGGGTCCCGATCGCAATATTTGGCAGGACACGTTTCAAGTTTGCGGGGCGCGTTGTACTTAGCTGTGGCCCCAACGCGATTTTGGCGGTTCCAGTTGCAAATTTCGGGCCTCGGAGCGAGTTTTCTGGACCCCGACGTATTTACTTGGAGCCCCCTGCGAGAATTATGCTGGACCGACACGAATTTTGCTGGCCCCAGCGCGACTTTTGGGGGCCCCGGCACGATTCTTGGGAGCTTACCCCTCTCAGGAGGTAGGAGGAATTTTACCATTTGATATGTCACTGCTGCTACTGAAGGAGTTTTTTTTTTCAGCCGATGGCACCTATTGGAGTAGAAAAGCCATTTGGATGATTTTTCCGGACCTGTTCTGAATTTTCCGTTGCTGGGATCGATTCGATTGAGTCTCGTTGTGATATTTTTGGAGATCGAGTTCTATTTTTTTAAAGGCCTCTGTGCGATACTTTTGAGCCCCGGTACGTTGAGCATCGGTCTCCCGGTGCGATTTTTTTTCGATGCCCTGACACGTTTTTTTCGGGGCCCAACGGGTTTTCGGGGGAATTTGACCCGATTTTGTAGGTCATATGGTGACATTCCGGGTAAGAATTGATTTTTGGAGGGCCAGTTGCAACTTTTTGGGCCCTGACGTGACCTTTTGGACCCCCAATGTGATTTTCAATGACTGCGACGCGACCTTTTTGTCCAAGTGTAATCTTTTGGGCCCGACGTCGTTTGCTGGGATCCCTGACGCGAGTTTGAGCGGCCTTGGCACATTTTGGTTGTCCAGCTGTGAGGGCTTTTGGCGTCATTGTGGAGGCCCCAGAGTGATTATCCATGTCCGGATTGCTTTCTTTGCCTAGGCTTCTTTTGTTGCTGTCCCAATGAGAGTCTTGGGGCCCGGTACGATTTGTCATGCCCCCAGCGTGATTTTAAGGGTCCGGGCGTGAATTTCGGTAACCCCGGGCTCAACGTGATTTTCTGGGGGCCCGGCTGGATCTTTTGGGGCCCATGTCGTGACTTTCAAGTACCCCGGCACGACGTTTTAGCGATCCCAGTGTGATTTTCAGGGACCTAGGCACGAACTTTTGAGGCACCGAACGTAATGTTCGGGCGCCCGGCTCGTCATTCGGGGGCTCGAGGGCGATTTTCAAGGGTTCCAGCACGACTTTATTTGCCCCCCAGCGTGATTTTCAGGGGACAAGGCGCGAGCGCTTGAGACCCACAGCGTGATTTCAGGAGCCCCGTTCCGATTTTGGGGGCCCCAGCGCGATTCTTATGGGCCCTGGCCAGACCTTTTAGAGCCCCAGCGAGACTTTCAGAGGCCTCGGCGAGACTTGTTGGTTCCCAACATGATCTTCAGGGGCCCAGCCCAACCATTTGAGTCCTACAGCGTAATTTCCGTGGGCCCCGCGCCACTTTTTGGCCCCAGCGTGATTTTCATGAGCACGGCCTGACTTTTTGGGCCCTCAATGCGATTTTCATGGGCGCCGGCTTAAACTTTTCGGGAACAAGTGTGATTTTGAGAGACCCGGCGCGAGTTTCTTTGGGTCCCATAGGCATTTTCATTGCCCGGTTCCATTTTTTGGGTCCCCAATCATCATTTTTAGGGGCCGGAGCGATTTGGGGACCAATGTGATTTTAAGGTGCATCGGTGCGATTTTGGTGGCAACCGGCGATATTTTCAGGGACACCTGCGCGATTTTTGGGCCTTCAGTGTGATTTGGAGGGGCCCGGAACGATTTTTGTGGGCCCCAAGGGGATTTTGATGGGGCCTGGCGCAATTTTTCCGAACCCGGTGCGATTGTTCGGGGCCCCACAACCTCCCAGGGGAGGAGAAGGTAACTGACCTCAATGACCACCCTTCGCTACGCCACTGGGGGACATAATACATGAAAGCAATGGGCAAGCCCAAATGGATTGGGGGTATGCCACATAGGGTCTCATGATTAAAAGTCGAAATTATTAGGGGGCACAGTCAACATTTCGGGGGAGGCAAGTGCATTCCCAGAAGCATACAAAGCTATACCCCGGTTACCCCCAATAATTTCAACTTTTAGAATGGGGCCCCTATGGGTTGTGCCCCCATCCATTTGCGCTCACCCATTGCCTTTGTGCAATTGTGCCCATTAATAATTATCTTTCAGGAATCAACATCCCTGATGGATTTTCCTTACCCATATTGGGGGCTTCCCTTTCTATGCTGGTGGCTTCTATCTTCTATCTTCTATGTATTCCCTTTCCTTACCCATATTGGGGGCTTCCTTTGGTTTCTATCCCTTTCTTGTTGCTCGCATTGAGTGACATCCTCCCGTGCTGGAGCCTCATTTACCAACTTAGGTTCCTCCCTTGACGTGTTGGGGGCCTCCTGTGTTTGGAGCCTCTTTTCCTCACTTAGGGGTGTGATCTTGCATCCTGGTGGACTACTCTTGTCCCCTAGGGGGCTCCTCTTCAAACTTAGGGGCATCCTGTCACGGCTCAGGAGCTTGATCCTCTTCAAACCTGGGTGCCTCCTCATCCGTCCCGGCGGCATCCTCTTCGTCTTGGAGACCTTCTCCAATATTCTGGAGCCTCCTCACCATCTCCTTGCCCAGTCTCTTTGGGACCTGATCTGACTTTCAGTGGGAGCCTCATTCCCTGTTTTGGGGACCTCTCCCTTTATTCTGAAAGCCTCCTTCCCAGTCTTGGGGGACTTCTCGTGCACCCTGGGATTTTTCCTCTCCTATAGATCTCTTCTTCCAAATCAGGTGCCTACTCTCACGCCTTGTCGGCCTCCTCCTTCCTGACTGTCTACTTAGCCATCTCAGCGAATCCTCTTACGCACAGGGGCCTCCTACCATTTCTTAGAAGCTTTTTCTTGCAAATTGTAGGCCTCATCTCGCGTCTTAGGGGTCTCGTCTCATTTCTTGGAGGGTCTTTGCCGGTTTTGGATGTCTCCTCGTGTGTCCTACCCTCCTCAATATTCCATGGTCCTCCTCTCCCGTCTTGGAGGGCTTCCTCTTACATCCTGGGGCCCCGTTGCCTTGTCTGGGGCTTCCTCTCATGTTCCAGGGTCATTCTCGGAAAAATTAGGGGCTTCTTGCCACGCCTCGGTGGCCTCCTCCTTTATCCTGGCGAAGCCTTACCAGTTTTGAAGGGGATCTTCAATTTTGGAGACTTCATCTCCTTCAATGCCTGCTACCACTCACATCCTAAGGTCCTCCTCTCATTTTCTGGGAACTCCTTCCGGTCTTCGGGGACTCACTCGGTCCTAGGGGACCTCCTAATCCGTCTGGAGGGACTCCTCTCGAGTCCGGCAGCGGCCTCCTTTTCTGGTCTAAAGGGCCTTCTTTTTTCAATTAGGGCCTTCTCTCACGCCTTGGGGCCTCCTGCTCTGCGTTTATGTTCGATCTTTGCCCATCTTAAGGTTTCCTCTTATCTCCTGGTGGACTCCTCTTCTCTCCCAGGTTCTCCTCTCCCAAATTACCATCAATCTTTCCTATCTTAGTGGCCTTGTTATTTCCTGGGGACCTTCTGACCATTCTTGTGACCTTCTTTTCCGCCCGGGAGCCATCTCTCTTATCCAATGGCCTTCCTCTCCTATTTTATGGGCCTTCTCGTTCATCATGGGGCCATATTTCCAATCTTGTGTCGTCCTCTTCCGAATTAGGTGCTTCCTGTCACGTCTCAGGATCATCCATTTCTATCTTGGTGGAACCTTGCACGTTTTGTGGCCTGCTTTTGCGTCTCCGAAACCCCGTCTCATATCCACTGCCTTTCACTTCTGACTTAGGGCCTCCTCTCATTTCTGGGGTCTCCCTGTTCGTATTGGGACTTCCTTTGCAATCCTGGGGGCCTCTGTGCCAATTTTTGGCCCTCTCTTGAATTCTGGGGCCTCCTATCCTCCCCTAGGTGACTCCTTTTTTTAAAATTAGGTGCCTCCTCTCACGTTTTGGAGGCCTCCTCATCTGTGTTTGAGCCTCATTATCTTCTAAGTAGGGTGCTTTTGCGTCCTAGTCACAAATCTTCTTTCAAGGGTCCTCCTCTTCTAAAATATGGGCTTCATATGGCTGGTCTCAGTGGCCTTCTCCCATTCCTGCGGAGACCTTATTACCCATCTTGGGGCCTCCTCCTGCGTCCGGGAAAATCTCTCCTATCCTATGTCCTCATTTTCTATTTTGGGGCCCTCCTCTTCCATCTTGGGGGCTTCGTTTTCCAAATTAAGAATATCCTGCCACCCATCGAAAGACTTCTTGTCTAACCTAGGTGGCTTCTTGCCCGTTTCGGTGGCATCCTTTTCGTCCTGGGGGCCTCCTCACAATCTCTGTCCTACGTCTCTTATAGGGACCTGGCCAGATTTCCTGGGGGCCTAGTTGCCAGTCTTAGGGCCTTCTTGACAGCATGAAATTCTGTCCCATCGGCCTCCTTGCTCACCTTTTGTCCTGTGCATTTCCGGATAGGAGCCTCCTGAAATGTCAGGGGGCCCCAGTCTCACGGCAGGGTGGGGGGCGACTGCCCCCGCTGCCCCCCTCCCCCCCTCCCGGTGGCGACGTCCCTGGATTATAGTGATAGCGCAAGGATGGTAACGTCATTTGTAATCCAAAGGTCGGCCATCGACTGTAATCCAAAGTCTTGCAAGCCATCGATTTGCAAGTGACGTCACGTCCAATTCTCGGGGGATTGATGGCGCGCAAAACGCTCCGGCTTCGGCGATGCTACACGTGTGACGAAGACGTCTTTCGAAGCGAAGCACACCCCAGCTAATGGCAGCATTGCTGTGTGCTGCTGCAATCCATTGCACACCTCGTGCTGGAGTGCTGCGATGAAGGTATACCAGGTTTGAGATGACGCATCTTGTGGCCAGTGGAGCAGTAGTTGAAATTCTTTAATACGTTTGAAGTCGTTCACTTCACATGCAACTTTTTTACGTCCTGTGCATACACTACATGTGATATGTGCTAAATGTATATAATGCACAACAGATTCGAGCTCGATTCTGATGCGCAAACACCTTTCGAATGGGTCAACCCGAAGACAATAGTGGGGAAATAGCATGTGCATCTCCACACTGCAGCAGGCTCTGCTTTGTTTTAAACCGCGCCGGTCTGGGGGAGGGCAGCACCGGACCATCCCCAGGATCTGGAAGCTAGAAGGGCGACACATGAGTTCAGAGTACCGCTCAATTCGTCTGTCAGAGACTTATAAAAGTCGTCAAGATTATTAGCCATAAATGTTCAGGTAACCAGAGCCCAGCACAGCTGGTGCGCCATTATCCATCAATGTGCCAGCCAAGCCAAAATTCTACTTCTCGCAGTGAGGGTAAGTTTCTACTTCAAGCAGTGCGGAGCGAGTTTCTACCTCTCGCAGAGCTGGGTAAGTTTCCACCTCTCGCAGTGCGTGGCAGGTTTCTACCTCTCGCAGAGCTGGGTAAGTACCCACCTCTCGCAGGGCGGAGAGGGGCTCAATTTGCTCCACCCACTCACTTTTACTCTTAGCAAGTTATAGATTTGTGGTCAATGACAGGGTGCAGCTCCGTCCTTGGACTTCTGAATTACTCGATATAGTTTATGCATCTCTTTTGGTTCACCTGGCAGGTCAGGTCAAGCCGGTCAATGTCCGGCAGCGGACGGTTGCCCATCTTCGCGATAGTATTCTGACCCTGGCCGTAAGCAAATTCGATCTCACGCATTGATGCTTATGAAATGCAAACGGAATAATTAGCCCAACACAGATGGCACATTCAAAGGTCAAGGTCACCGATCCCGTCAAGGTCAAATATCTGGAAATGTGATGAACTGTTGAAGATGATAATTTTCGAAACAAATGACGCTTAGGAAAAGACAATGAGCTGCACAAAAGCAAACCAGATGTTTTCAAAACTTTTCGTAACTTCCCCAAAGTATAAAAAGATGATTTTTTGTCTGGGGACATTAAAAAACCAAGCAAAACAGAATTGATGGGCACCAGTCACATACAATTTGACGTCAGCGTGCTATGTTACTTTGGTGTAGCTATTTTTCTTCCCATGAGTATCGAGATATTTCAGATCATACCATAGTGGACTCGCTAGACGTTAACATAAAACTTTGAATAAGGCTTCGAGGGCTTAATTTTCCGCGATACATATTTTGGTTTTTGCACATACACATTACACATGACAAATATTAATTAGCTGCACGGGTACGCAAAAGAAAACTACTTGTATTCTTTAATCTTTAATCTTTCATTTGATTTAGCTACCGCCTTTTGGTCATGTTTTTGTTCTTGGATTTCCGTCAATTGTGCATGCAATCTCCGTCAATTTCCGTAGGTCACTTTTGGCTGCTTCTTTTGTGATTTGTTGATGAAATATGTTTAAATGTGCATTTAATTGGTTATGACCTGACCTTGACGCGTTCTAACTCCGGTACCTGAAGCGACTGAAACTCAATGTTTTAACACAATATGTGGCCGTCAATTATTGAACGGCATGCGATACTTCCAAGCGATATCTTGAACGTCTCGTGAGTTGACTCGGCAAAGCCTTAGGAGAGTCGAAGTAGCCCATCCCCACACTGCGAGGGTTGAAACACATAAGGAACTCTCGTTCCCATGTTACTGCATGTTGAAATTACATTCAAGCTGAAATGAACATTGCACCACGTTTTTTTTAACATTAAGGTAAAAATATTTATGTATTACAACTCCCGACGTTTCGGTGCCATAACGTATTCAAGGGCAGGCAAAGAGTGCTCAAGCAAAGAGTGATCTGCACCCTTTGCTTGCCCTTGAAGAAGGTATGATACCGAAACGTCGGGCGTTGTAATACATAAATATTTTCACCTTAATGTTAAAAAAATATATTAATACCGTTACAGGCCATCCTACATTACTTTGGAACTATCTGTCATTCAACGACATTGCACCAAGATAGAAGTACCAATTATTATTACATCGATAGCATACAATATTGCAATCACTGATGATCATGCTGGCAGATGCAGCCAGAAGCCTGGCTGGTGTTTTTTTTATGATCTCCGATCTCGTAAAGTTCATCAGGTGTGAACATCCAACGATCGTCGAATCTTTAACAAAATAAATGGTTTTAAAAATGTTTTTAGATTTCGATAAAATATAATTTACTTGCAAAATATCAGTAAAATCGGCCGGTTGGTGGGTGGAGGTACATAGCTCATTTGCCCCCCTTCGCCTCTCCATCGGCAGTGAATAAGATTGCACCTAGTTGTGCTGCTTTCAACTTCAATGAAATCGCCATTTTTGCTTGTTTGCTAGTATATTTGACTGTTATACCTATTTCACTGTCCAGAAAAAACTTTTGACTCCCGGCCTCCAAAACATAGTCGATTTTATGCTATATCTACTGCCTTAGGATAAAGTTCTTATCGTACTCGCATTGAGTTACTTGTGCGGAGCCCACTCTCACCTTACGGTACACAGGTGACCTCACTGTCCATCACGGCCTGACCTCCCTGACCTCACACAGTCCGTCTGTGACCCCGCTGACCTCACTGTGCCCCTCCGACCGCCGCCGCCGCCGCCGCGTCCACACACCCACTGATGTCCATCGGTCATGGCGCCGGCTTTCTCACGCGGTGGCTCCCCTGAACGTACCGGGCGTGGCGGCTCCCGAACCTGTCTGACAGGAGCCGCCGACAACCAGCTGGTCGTCAGCTCACCAGCACCAATCACACCAGCACCGACTGCCTCACGTGCCCGGAAAATGTTCGCAGTTCATGAGGCACGCCGACGGCTGCTTTCGGTGACGTGTAGATTACCGGGTGTGGCAGGCGCATGGCTCTGAACCAATGACGGCGTACGAAATGTCAACCTGCCATCGCAGCATTCACACTGAATGCTTTTTCCTGCGTGCCAAAATAACTTGAAATTCCTCTTCTTAGTGTTGATTTCCCAATCCCACCATATTTCCTCAGACATGGTACCAGAAAAACGTATGATATGAGTGAGCATGATTGAAGTGTCCATTAAAATGCATCATCGGTGGTAAAATGAAAACCTCACTTATGACCGGGAAGAAAAATAATTGCCCGCTGAATCAGCATTCCTAAACAGTTGCCTGTGGGAGGAAGTAATTTGAGGCGTAATGATAGCAAGACATTGAGACAGTGAGAATGATAACATGAACCAGTCTAACTTATTCAAGAACGAAATAATGAGAGTACAAAAGCGACTAATCCATTTCAGTGGTACATTACAAAGCATGCAGCCAGGACGTGTGTGAGTCAATAATATATACATCTGGCGGCGATACAGAAAATTTTACTCACCTTCATATACACGTACAATGTCCGCCATGTGTATCAGCTAGCTGATTCAGCTGATATGAACGGTGCAGCCTTGGTTGACATTTAGCAAAGGAATAGTTAAGTGGCTGTCGCGCGCCCATCGGGAATGGGCCGGGAAGCATGTACACTTCGCTGAGGTAGGGGGAGGCGAGGGAGGAGGGGTGGGAGGAGGCTGGCGCAGCATCGCGAGCTGTCTGCTACGCTGCGCAGCCGGGAAATGAGAGAGAGAGAGAGATATATATATATATATATATATATATATATATATATATATATATATATATATATATATATATATATATATATATATATATGGATATATGGAAGTGCAAATATGTGCTGATCGAAGGTGATTGGCTAAATGTGTGGCGCTAGCAGGTGATTGGCCAAATGACCTGGGCCGCCTCGTGGCAGGAGCGAGGTCGGTGTCGCGAGTACGGATGCACGCTCCTCCGAGCTGTGCGCGATAGACACACACCACATGGAGGACTCTGGCAGGCATTTTTTGGTGGTAGCATGTCTGATGAGCACAGCTGGTGCTCCTGAAGTTCTGGCTTGGTGAGATGCGACATTTGGTGGTAGCATGTCTGATGAGCACAGCTGGTGCTCCTGAAGTTCTGGCTTGGTGAGATGCGACATTTGGTGGTAGCATGTCTGATGAGCACCTTGCCCTAATCTGGCTTGGTGAGATGCGACATTTGGTGGTAGCATTATCTGGTAATGAGCACAGCTGGTGCTCCTGAAGTTCTGGCTTGGTGAGATGCGACATTTGGTGGTAGCATGTCTGATACACACTGGTGCCCTTTAATTTTTGGTTTGGTGAGATGCGACATTTGGTGGTAGCATGTCTGATGAGCACAGCTGGTGCTCCTGAAGTTCTGGCTTGGTGAGATGCGACATTTGGTGGTAGCATGTCTGATGAGCACAGCTGGTGCTCCTGAAGTTCTGGCTGGGTGAGATGCGACATCTTTATACGAAGCGTAATGTGCAGGTTATCAGCGAGGAATGCGTGTGTGCTTTGTTTGTCAGACGAATGCGATTTGGAATAGGTTCACAATTACGTCGCCTTGAAGAATATGCATTGCATCGCCTTTGATTAATTGGAAATTGAAGCAAATCTGCCTTTAACCCTCGCCCGTGCGAGGCATTGTTCCTCCTTCGCCAGTGGAGGGTGGTTAATTCGACCTCCTGGCCTTTCCAATCGAAACGTGCTAGAGATCGAACAGAAACGGACGTGTGAGGCGGGACGTGGCCTCGCGATTAACACCAGATATATGTACCTGTGTGAATAGGTGACTCTTTAGTTCAGGTGAAAGGTCAATTGTTTGCAAAAATACTTATTTTACTATGCGATCGCAATTATTTCTTAATTACAACAAATACAAAATATAATTTATGATCAGTCCATTCCGCGGTATTTTACGAATGTAATGACATACCTCAAGCTCCATTTAAAGCATAGGTCACAGATCAGGTCAGGCCAATGCCGATCATGCAATTGAAGATTTGGTAGAACATTGGCTAAAGCAACTGCGTTTACCATCGAAGGATACAAATGGACGGTGAAATCAGATTCAGGGCTTAAAGTAACCCTAAATATGCTGTCAAACTAGACGTCGTCGCCAGAGGTCAACTTAGGTCAATGCCACAAGCACGACCAGAAAAGCAAATCTACAAAATATTAATCACCATTCATATGGCAAATGGGTGTAACTCTGTACGCTTGCGGGGGAGAGGCGGGACGGCACTCGCTCTCAATGTTGGCAGTGCTCCCCTATGATTTTCAACTTTTAATATGGATCCCTACGTCGTATCCCCCCCCCCCCCTGTAGTGGCCAGACTTGAGTCGACTGACGTGCGCATACGCGAGCGGCCGATGAAGTGCCTGTGGGACATTTAGGTTCCACCATTCCCTTGTCTACCCAGACCGAAAGCCTTTAAGGTCTCAGACTCAAGGGAGGCACTCATACGCTCAGATGGCACCCGTCCTAGGCTCGCCCTAGGCCGATCTAGGCTGACCTAGGAGGACCTGATGTGGTCTTCTTTCATCTTCAAAAGTAGGTGTGAGGTAATTTTTTAGCACTGACTTCGATTTGCTCGTCGAATGATACCCATAATCGGTCCGAGTGAAAGAAAAGGTTGCCAAAGGTTATCCGACGTAACTGACATAGGGTGACCTTTTTGTGATGAAAAAGGAGGTTGGGTGAATCTGTGAAGAAAATATAATATTCAAACGTTAGGCTCTCAATGATTGTTTAGTTCATAAAATATGTCTATAAATTTCGAAGTAATTATAAGTATATAATGGCCTTCACCCGTCCACTTTTTCATATACCACACAGCAAAGCATGGTAATCGCCCCAAACGATGCGATACTTAAGTTGCTGTCAATGACGATCGCAGTAAAATGAGCTGATACACCTGAAATCGTTCGAGCGGTAAGCGAGAGCTGGCTGCGAATATTGGCCGCGAAAACTGAAAGAAGCCGTCTGCCGTCGCCGGCGCCGGCGTCGGCTCACGCTGACGTCGCAGTTGACGCCTCGAGCCGCGGCTGCGGCGGAATGTTATGCTTTGGTCGAATCCGGTGTCGGCGCGGCGACGGCCGATCGGCAGGTGTTGTGACCATGTGGCAGGGAAGTCATTGCACCATATCATCACTGTACCATGTCACCATTGCACATGTAGGGCAGTGGGCAGGGCGGAGTCGACGACCGAGCGCCTCCCTCCGAGTTCCGACATGTGGTTGACCCGTGACAGGTGTGGCCGGGCGGTGCGCGACTGGCCCTGGTCAGGCAGTCGGGTCTGGACGGTCGGCGAGGTGAGACGGAGGTGAGCTGTCGACGCGGTAAGATGTAGCACTGGGGTGGACGTTGGGACGGTTGTCCATCACGGGTGCCTAGAGATTTGGAGGCATGCACTTGGAAAGGCACGCGCTGGTGTTTGCCTTTGTTGAAACTGTTGGAGCTGTTGCACAAGTTGTCGCCGTATTGCTACTAATCAGCCTAGTCAATGCAAGGGGATTAACGGCTGTTGCATATGAGTACTACTTTCCGTACAAGTAAGGCGAATACTAGACTAACACTGCCTGGCGAAACGAACTTGCCTACAATAACCATCTTTTTACGACGACCGAGCTGCGCAAGTAGCGGTTTGGGCGCTAACGATTGAGAGTTTCACTTATCAATAATTAGTTCATGAATGACACAAGTCAGAGTAACTCAAACAGCATTTAGGCGGTAGGGACTGTTAATGAACAGGAATTACAACTCAATAAAAAGCGTCACTTTTTGTACCACATGAAACCCGCTCAAGAGCTCGATTACATCGGCATTCCATGAGCAAAGTTTTTCATGAGCAAAGTTTGTAAGTGAAGTGCTGCGCGTGATACTACAACAGCAGAACCACGCTGGACCAGTCGCTCAACATGACCTACACACGTGGTTTGCTCAACCCAGCATTTGCCGGCTTCCAATCCTTCCACAGCTCCCTCGATGGGGGAGGGAGAAAGGGACTCTGAAAATGTCAGCACAGTTCAAATTAGATAAATGCATCATTATTGTATTGGATTATTAGACCAATTTGATTATGATTCACCCACGGTCGGGGGCTTTTGTGAGTATTTCCCACAGCGGCGTGCAACAACGGTGTGCAACAACGGTGTGCAACAACGGTGTGCAACAACGGTGTGCAACAACGGTGTGCAACAACGGTGTGCAACAACGGTGTGCAACAACGGTGTGTAAAATAACTCACCAACGGCAGAGATCAAGCTCAGCGTAATTCGCCCCCTGTATGGATCGGTGATCCGCAGCCGTGTTGCAAGTGCGTGGAAATAATGACTCTCCCATGATTGCGACTGCCAAAAACAGGCACTTTCATGTGTTCTCACAAGAGTCAGACAAATTGATAACTAGACTGTATGACTTGGTACAATAAATCCTGGACTGTAGTGCATCTCGGTGCACTGAATTATGTACTGTTCCGTATCTGAACGCTAAATTTCGGGTTGTATAACGCTGTGCACTAAGTTCTTGGTTATGCGACTCTGAACGCTGGGCTGTCGAATTCGCTCAGTAATAAATTGTTCGTAAACTAGGATGGAACATACCACATTCTGAACTATGCATAGACATCCTTCCAAATGAAGTATCGACATGGTGCTTCTTGATATGGGTTTATGAATTATCCATGGCTCGCTTTGACCAGCGTCTAGTGCATAATAATCATGCTCGTGCTCACCATTGCGGATTGTGATACACAAACATCTTGTGGCACAATGTTAGGTTCAAGGGTTGTCTATAGTGTGGTCTGTTATGCCATGCTATTTGTTCATAGTATGGTATTGTTATCGTTTTTGTTAATATAGATATCCCTATGCTAGGTGTCTACCAAAATTCCAACAACGTTCGCTTAGTTGTTCGCCATCGGCTCAAAATTAAAAAGTAACGATATTTTAGGCGAAATCGTATTCATTCTGCAGTTCAACATTCTACTGTAATCGTTCTGACATCTGACCTGACGAAAAAAAAATTATTTTCACACTGAGCTCGGTAAACTAATACCTCGATTGCACGGCTCTGAACACCAGGCTGTCCAGCTCTGAACACTAAATCCGAGAAGGTGTAGTTGATCGTGTGCTAAATACACTACATGTGTATTATTTTGCTGTGTCTGTACCGTTACTATAAAAGGTCAGATGCGAGCCAGAGCTGCGATTGAATAACGTTTTTGTAGATCATCAATACCTGCGTAGGTAGGCCTGCCTACTTATATGCAACCATTCTCCAAGTAGACAGGTGCCTGGGAAGTGAACAAAATAGTCAAATGACGGATAGTACAAAAGAAGATAATTGTATCAAACATGCAGCTAAAATAGTCGGGGAAAATACTATTTTTATGTTTCTGTACTATAACTATAAAAGATGAGATGTGCTCTAGAGATGTGATTCAGTAGTCTTTTTAGGAGCTCATCATTACTTGCGTTGGCGCCCAAGGTACCCCTGCCTACCTATATGCCACCATTCTCCAAATAGATAGGTGCCTGCGAAGCAACCAAAATACACGAAAGTCACGGATAGCATAAAAGACGACGGCATTCGAAAATCGAAACATTTAGACTCCAGCGATTCCAGCGAGGGCATGCGAGGCGGCAGGCGTAGTGACCGGCGGGGTAGCAGCAGCAGCAGCAGCAGCAGCAGCAGCTGGGTCGCCGGAGCGGCAGCTGGATCAACAGACGGCTGACTGAAGAGCAGCGCCTTGGATCCGCCCGCATATCCCAGCATAGCCAAATGTGTGCAAACAAAATTTAACTTCCTGTCAAATTTCGTCCAGATCAATCCAACATGTCCAATAAAATAACCGACTCCTCAACTTACCAGCGAGGGCGCCAATTGTCTGAGGTCCATCGGTGGCGGTGACGATTTGGCGGCTAATGTCGTGAGGGTGGCGCCAAGCGAGTTTTCACCCAGCTGCCGACACAGTATTTACGAAGAGGCGCCACTTTCCGATGGCCCGATAGACCGGTTTCTGGGCGGCTCGCGCGCGCACGCGACCCTTTCTCCCTCCCGTTGCACATGCCGGAGGCGCTGACGATAACGAACAATGCTGTGACTGCTGCCAATGCGTGATGTCTTCTGAAAGTGGAAATCTTGGCGTTCGCGTGCAGAGTCGGTTGCCCCCTGGCGGGCATATATGTCATAACGTACTGTCTGGAATCATGATAACGTACTGTCTGGAACCAGTGTTCTGAAATTGATTTTTGTGGAGTGGATCTGGAGGAGGGTGATGTAAAGAAACCAACTGATATAAAAAAGGAAATGTATACGGATAATGCCTACTGACGAGTTGCTTTCTCTGCCCTGTGTTGATTGTTTGATGATGGTGATGATGTCAGCAGTGAATCTGCTGCCTTTTCGAGTCAGCAGTGCTGCTGCCAGAAGCCGTACACACTTTTGAAGATGCAAATAACTTGGGAGCAACGGTGGGAGCAAGTGTCTGTGTAAACAGCTGGCTGGATGATGCGGGCATCTGACAACGTATGCTCTGCACGCGTACACGACCAACAGCTGTGGCCGTCTGACAACGTATGCTCTGCACGCGTACACGACCAACAGCTGTGGCCATCTGACAACGTATGCTCTGTACACGACCAACAGCTGTGGCCTCTTTTTGCGCGCGCCGGAAACGAAGCGGTTCAGGCAGATGCCGACCTAAAAGCCAGGCTCAATGTTTGGACTCCGGCTTGGCTGGATCAGGTGGCGACACGTGGCAGTTGGTATTCGCACAGCCACTGTCTGTCTGACCTCGTCTGTAGCTGGCGCGGCAGTTGGTATTCGCACAGCCACCGTCTATCTGACCTCGTCTGTAACTGGCGTGGCAGTTGGTATTCGCACAGCCACTGTCTGTCTGACCTCGTCTGTAACTGGCGTGGCAGTTGGTATTCGCACAGCCACTGTCTGTCTGACCTCGTCTGTAACTGGCGCGGCAGTTGGTATTCGCACAGCCACTGTCTGTCTGACCTCGTCTGTAACTGGCGAGGGCAGTTGGTATTCGCACAGCCACTGTCTGTCTGACCTCGTCTGTAACTGGCGTGGCAGTTGGTATTCGCACAGCCACTGTCTGTCTGACCTCGTCTGTAACTGGCGCGGCAGTTGGTATTCGCACAGCCACTGTCTGTCTGACCTCGTCTGTAACTGGCGTGGCAGTTGGTATTCGCACAGCCACTGTCTGTCTGACCTCGTCTGTAACTGGCGTGGCAGTTGGTATTCGCACAGCCACTGTCTGTCTGACCTCGTCTGTAACTGGCGTGGCAGTTGGTATTCGCACAGCCACTGTCTGTCTGACCTCGTCTGTAACTGGCGTGGCAGTTGGTATTCGCACAGCCACTGTCCGTCTGACCTCGTCTGTAGCTGGCGCGCATATTCATTTGCAACGCCTTTGCGGCAGCGCCAGTGTTACGTGCGCAATGGATTGCGTGTAGCGAATCACACACAGGACAATATCGCGCAGCACATCACTTGAACGCACACAAAATCACGCACTACACCTCAGCACCGAAGCACACCGCACAACACCGATCACCGGTCTCAGGGATGAGGCCAGCCTCCGAAGCCTCCAGCACTGCAGAACACTACATATCGGTTCCTGACGAAGTGTTTATGTGTTTCTTTGATACTGAAAATGTGGGCAAGCCTCTGGTGGACGCGCATTGCTGGTGCTACAGAGTCTACATTAGCCTTCTTTTGCACCATGTGTTATATGTTTTTTTACAGTGTAGTGGAGGAGAACGTTAGCAACGTAGAGGGCGGTGTCGTCTTGGCGACATTCAGATTCAGCATTATGAGTATATAAAAGGAATAGCCAGGGAATGTGAAGACGCCGGATCGCAATCTCGACAATGAGCCTCTTGTATCATAACGACGGGTGGCTGCTGTTGGAGCACAGAGGACTTCACAATCTCGACAGTGAGCCTCTTGTATCACAACGACGGGTGGCTGCTGTTGGAGCACAGAGGACTTCACAATCTCGACAATGAGCCTCTTGTATCACAACGACGGGTGGCTGCTGTTGGAGCACAGAGCAGCGACGGGTGGCTGCTGTTGGAGCACAGAGGACTTCACTTCATAACGACGGGTGGCTGCTGTTGGAGCACAGAGCAGCGACGGGTGGCTGCTGTTGGAGCACAGAGGACTTCACTTCATAACGACGGGTGGCTGCTGTTGGAGCACAGAGCAGCGACGGGTGGCTGCTGTTGGAGCACAGAGGACTTCACTTCATAACGACGGGTGGCTGCTGTTGGAGCACAGAGGACTTCACTTCATAACGACGGGTGGCTGCTGTTGGAGCACAGAGGACTTCACTTCATAACGACGGGTGGCTGCTGTTGGAGCACAGAGCACTTCACTTCACTCGTGTGATACCGGTCCCAAAGCATTCCACTGAAGTAGAATATCGCCCGTGGAAGTCATTAAACATCAGCTGGTGCATAAGTATCGCGGAGTGACGGCGTGGCACGCCCAGCGGGGATGCCAGTCCCACCTCCGTGATGTGATTGGCTGCCGGTGGTTGGACGGTCCCGCTGGGGGTCTGAGAGAGTGGCCGCTGGGCTGCTGGATCTTCAGGCTTCATCTGCACCGGTCAGACTGGCTCGCGAGCGGTGGTGTGACGGACTGCTCGGCACGTCTGATGTGGGTCGGTCAGCGGACGAGGCTCACTGACAGCTGCTTTCCTACCTTGAGTGTCACTGCCCGCCAGGGAGGAGCAGGCGACCTGAGGAGCAGGCGACCTGAGGAGCAGGCGACCTGAGGAGCAGGCGACCTGAGGAGCAGGCGACCTGAGGAGCAGGCGACCTGAGGAGCAGGCGACCTGAGGAGCAGGCGAGCCTGAGGAGCAGGCGACCCTGACCTGAGGAGCAGGCGACCTGAGGAGCAGGCGACCTGAGGAGCAGGCGACCTGAGGAGCAGGCGACCTGAGGAGCAGGCGACCTGAGGAGCAGGCGACCTGAGGAGCAGGCGACCTGAGGAGCAGGCGACCTGAGGAGCAGGCGACCTGAGGAGCAGGCGACCTGAGGAGCAGGCGACCTGAGGAGCAGGCGACCTGAGGAGCAGGCGACCTGAGGAGCAGGCGACCTGAGGAGCAGGCGACCTGAGGAGCAGGCGACCTGAGGGAGCAGGCGACCTGAGGAGCAGGCGACCTGAGGAGCAGGCGACCTGAGGAGCAGGCGACCTGAGGAGCAGGCGACCTGAGGAGCAGGCGACCTGAGGAGCAGGCGACCTGAGGAGCAGGCGACCTGAGGAGCAGGCGACCTGAGGAGCAGGCGACCTGAGGAGCAGGCGACCTGAGGAGCAGGCGACCTGAGGAGCAGGCGACCTGAGGAGCAGGCGACCTGAGGAGGAGCAGCAGGCGACCTGAGGAGCAGCCGACCTGAGGAGCAGGCGACCTGAGGAGCAGGCGACCTGAGGAGCAGGCGACCTGAGGAGCAGGCGACCTGAGGAGCAGGCGACCTGAGGAGCAGGCGACCTGAGGAGCAGCATCAGTCTGTAGTTCAGTCCCAGCATCCCTGACTGCCTGGCTGACGGCAGGGTCAGGGATCAGGGTCAGAGTCCGGGTCAGGGTCAGGGTCAGGGTCAGGGAGGTCACAGGGCTTCGACTGACGTCACACGGGTCGCGGGGCGGGTTCGGTCCGCGTTGGGAGCAGCACGTTCCGACTCCGTGGGTGTGGGTCAGGCAGTTGCGTTCAGTGGAGAACTCCTCCCATAGCGCCTGCGCATCTCCTGACACTCGCACTGCCAGGCCGGACACCCCCCACACCCCCCCCCCAAAAACACCCCCAAAACCCCCCAACCCCACCCCCCCCCCCACCCCCAACTTTTTTTTTTTTTCTTTTTTTTTTTTTTTTTTTCCCCCCCCCCCCCCCCCCCTTTTTTCCCTCCCCCCCTCTTTTTTTTTTAAAAAAAAACAGAGGTAAAAAAAGTCATCGTTCTGCCGTTTACTCCGGTGACACAATTGCTAACTGAAAGAGGCCCAGAGGAGACACAAAAGCCAGTGCTGGCACTGTTAATATACCTACCTATGCACCTACTCTCATTCTCTCGCCTCACTCAGAAAGCACTTATAAAAGTGATAAAAATGAGCAAAACAAGTAAAAAAACAAAAAAAACTTGTGCACCTTGTCCTTTTTGTCGCCTGAATGTTGGCGGAAATTAGGACAAGGATCTTGGCGAACGTTACGCTTACCGTCCAAACCGACGCGCCATTGCGTTAGCATGCGGCGTCTCCCGGACCGCCGGTGTCTCACCGGTGACAAAATGAGACACTCAGGAATGTTGTCGAATTTTGGTCGTGAGCTTGGCAAATGTGCTGCTGGCCCAAATTTGGTAGCGCCGGCGGAGATGGAAGCTCTCTTCTGAGCCAATGAGAATCGAGCGCATTGGGTGCTTGAGTTTTGCTTCGAAGGACGCGTTCTGTTTGGTCTCGTCTGTCTCGTCACGGTAACAGTTGCCTATCAAGTTCCTGCAACAGATACCTACCTAGGTGGTAGTAGGTGATTAAACTATCCGTTCAGGAGCCGATTTTTGCAGAGATATAATCCTGAGAGAAGACTAGGCATGCCAAATATGCCTGGATCTACTGGCGTGGGCTCAGATCCAGATGAGCCTTGACAAGAAAGCATGGGGATAAAAAAAGCCAGCAAAGAGAGCAAGGCCTTCAACTTCAAACTGGCTCTCAAGGCAGATTGTGCAGTGTGGTGAAAAATCCAAGGATGGTGGTGTGTGTAAATTCAGTGGTGAAAGAAGAAACCTGAAGCGGCACTGTGTATCAAAGCATCCATGGGCTAAAGAGCCATATCAAATCCGCAATGATTCATTCGGTGTTGGAGGAAGGTGGAGACAGGCATGGAAAATTGGAGGTGAGTCTGGTAAATAAGGTTAAAGGATTTGTACCTTCAGTTCAGTTATACAAATGTGCTAGTACTGGATCTACCAGGCCAAATTCTGGTAGGAAATTGCCCTGAGCTCTCACCAAGTTGGTAGGTAGAGCCATTGTATTTATCGGCTTGTATTACCTTTACACAAAAAATGGTTTCTTCATTAAGAAAACCTTCTTTTCTGCATTGATTTATTTTGCAATGATGAAACAATTTCTCGAACAAACCTAAAAACAATAATTAGATGATGTTGGAAGGAATATCTAAAAAATTATCATATCAAGATCTTCAGATCAAGGCTTCAGAAGCCCCCCTGAAGTGTGTTTTGTGTGCCATTGCCAAATTCTGAGAGCTATTGAGCTGGAACTTTCTAAATTTCCCTAAATATTCATTGTACACATTTTGAGACCCTTTTGAAAATTTTGGTTGTACCGAAGAAGTGTCCAGGCAGTCATTTTGGGGGACATGTTGGTGCATTTCTCCCTTATTCATCCCCCTGAAATGCCTATGATTTTTGGGTATGAACAACAGCTTAATGTATGTGAAAGGTCATTCTGCATCGAATGACATTTTCCCCATCAAATTTTTATAAAAAAAAAAATAATTATTTTTTATACTTGGCATACCTAACGTTCGGTTGTAGGAGCTGACAAGAAAGTGACAGTGCCAAGGAGTTTTCAACCTCATGTTCGCGACCCCCCCCCCTCCATTTTTAGCAAAAATATCACCGGATTAGGCCTGTTTGTACCCTGGTATGCATCTCACGGTACGAACAATTCTGCTATGATCAACTTTAGCTGATATAGATGGTGCAGCATGTAAAATAAGGAGGGGGGGGGGGCTGCCTGTGCAGTAGGCACCCACGGTACCCCGCCTCCCTACGCCCATCGACGAACAAAAACTCAGATGCACGCCTGTTTTCCACGAAATGGTTACTGGCTGCCACTGGGGAATGGAGCCTTCCTTGTGGGTTTGACGGAAAAAAATGAGACACATTTGAGTTCCTGAAATTGTCCGGTGACACAACGGATACTTTTTTACCTCTGTAAAAAATTATTTTAATTATAAATCTTTTAAAAAATTAACTTTTTTTTGATAAATTGTTCGCGACAGTGGAGCGGTGTGGATGGTGGGAGAATGCCAAGCCGAGAAAAGAGCATTATGATTGATTTAGTGGGGCGAGATCCCTCACTAGTGTGGGCAACCCCCAGAGGCAGCAACACGAATGAATGTGTCTGCCGATGGATAGGTGCACCGAATGACCAATTCGTAAAACGTACAGGGAATATTTTAGGCAAGAGACAATCCGGGGAACTTGGTCCAATGCATCGTTGACCATAATGAGGAATAGGGTTGGGGATAAAACGCTGCCTTGCCTTGGTCGAGTGTGGGGCCGGGAATGGACATTGCCGCAGCGGACGGTGAAGGAGCTGTTTCGAGAAATTTGGCTATAAATGTCGTCATTCTGCACGTGATACCAATTTTGTGTATTTTAATTCGAAGAGCAGTACTGTGCACTTCGTCAATCTCGGAATGTAGATTGGTTTCAAGGTTTTATTTTTCACGAAACCGCGTCGCATAAGGCCGATAATTTCGATCAGTTTATCATCGGTGCTGCGTGTGGGCCGAAAGCCGCTTGGAAAACTATAGATAATTTTGTTGCTTTCGAGATAGACTCTGATTGGTCCCTTCACCGTGCGCTCGAAAATTTTGGAGGAGCAACTAGTGATAGAGATATGGCTATGGCTGGAGGGTAGGTGTAGATATTTGCAAGGTTTAGTGACAGGAAAGATAGTGCTAGTAGACCAAGAGTGTGTGGGGGAAGTACCGTCAGTCCATAGTTGTTTTAGCGTTGAAATGAAGTTGTCTTTACCGTAGTCAGATATATTTTGGAAGAACGGGTAAGCCAATTGGTAGGGCCAACAGCAGTGTTGGTTAGCTTTGAGAGGGTTAAACTAAGTTCACAGAGGGCAAAAAGGGCGCTGTAAGGTTCGGAGTTGTCGGAGTCAAAGTCACAGATGGCACGGCTGTCGCGACGGAATGTGGTAGTGTGTTGTGAGTGCTGGGTGTTTGAGGAGATGTCAGCGTAATAAGTGGCGAAGTGTTCCGAGGCGGCTCTGTGTTCTGGGATGTGGCCTTGGTTGATGATCAGTTGGGGGAATGTGCGGTGTGGAGTTCTGCCATTGAAGACGGAACGAATTTGTTTCCAAATCTGGCCGAGTTTAAACCGAGTGAATGAGTTAGAATATTATTGTCAGCCTTGTTTGTATTTTGGCCTCGCGTGCTTCTAACATGTTCTGTGTGGTGAGATGGAAATTTCTGACACATTTCCGTTCATCCCACACACTTTGCACGTTGAAGCTCGTCGTTCCACCACGGCATGTATTTACGGCTCGGGGTACGACGGGTATGGGGATGTGCGTTTCTACCGCGAGTAAAATAGCATTGACGTATTACGAAATTGGGGGTCAGACTGGGAAGGACAGACGACATCGATTTCTTGGATGATTGACGACCATTTCGCTTTGTGAACGTTCCAGAGGGTAACAATGAATAATCATCAGTCTGTGCTGAGCGTTCAAGTGAGACGTCGATGGGAGGTGATGCTCTGACATACATGCGATCGGACATACATGCGAATCGGCTCATGTATGTCCGATGCCATTCGTGGATGGCTATCTACTTTACTGCCATGAGTGCAGACGCGGGCATGCAGTGGGTGCTGGAGTGTGTGTTGGAGTGTGTGTTGGCGGTGTTATGTCTACAATACTCCTCCTAGTTTGGTGGCGTACAGATAACCAAAAAGTAATTGGAGGAGTTATGGGTGATTGCCATCCAGATCTATGGAAGAGAGAGGGTGATGCTCTATTTAAGCAGAAGGCCTTGAGTGGTTGTCTTTGAGAATAAAAGCTACTACAATCTAGTAGGATGTGGTCTATGCTTCATGTCATATGCGTAGGAACGGGAGGGGGGTGGGGCAGGGGGGCCATGGTCCTCCCACTTTTCAAAGTGGGGGGCCAACAATGGTAGCTGACCCTCCCACTTTTGAGACATTTAAATTTAATAAAAGGCAGCATGCACACATTTGAATATGTGAAAAGTTCCTGCAATCCATAACTAAATAAAAGTTGCACATATCACATGGTAGCACTTAATTTGTTAAGTTATACACACTTGGACATGACCTTACAACAACTCAACTAATTCAGGAGTTGATGTAATGCAACATATATATGGATATTCACACCTTATATTATGTTATGAAAATACTATAAAGCGGATGATGTGCCAGCTAGTACCGAAATACATTTATACTAGAGTTTCACTGTGGTTCTTTTACTATTAGCATAATTAATATAACGAAGAATGGCTCTTAGATGCTCCTGGGTTTTAGACATTGTGTGTAAATAAAATATACGACCTTCAATATACCAGGAGGTGCTGAGTTGACATCAAAAGTAACGATAAAGGTTATACTTTATTGCTCAACGTTTCGGCCAGGGGCCATCGTCAGGAGTGATGAAAAAAGCTCAAGCTTAAAAAATTGAAAAAAATCACGCGGGAAAAAAAGCGTGCAAAAAGACACGTGGAATGCAGAAAAGCCTCCTCAGTGGTGCAGACACTCACAGAAACTCCAAACCAGAAACAAACTATGTCAAAAAGGAATCCTCTGAGGTAGCCCGAGCTGATGGTCCATATACATATCGATGCATACACTCACGCACATATATAGACATATATCCAATATAACGCGTAATACATACTATATATAATTTATGTTTATGTAATTTTATGTGATATACCAAGACGTCGTTTGCGTGTTTAGTTGCGGGCGTAGATTACGTATATGTAGAGATTCGAGGACCTTCAGATCAGCGTTGTCCCTGGCTGTTGCTAGAATTTCTACTTTGAAGTTTGTGTTGGTGTCGCTGTGTTCCATGTTAGAATGTTTGTCGATCATGTGTTCGCCTAAAGGTGTGTATGCTCTCCGAAGTCTGGCATCTCCCAAGTGCTCATTGTACCTATCCCTGATGCTACGTTTGGTTTCACCGACATAAAATGTTCCAAGACAGCGATTGCACGTTATTTTGTAAACTACGTTTTTCCGTGTGCATCTACCTTTGAGCCCGTTGATACAGGTGTGGCACGTTCTTCTACCAGCAGGGCATGGCGGCATTTCCAGGGCTGAGCGGACCAGGTAAGATTTCAGCGTAGGTCCGCTAGTCCAAGCTACCCTAACATGGTTTAGATGAGACAAACGGATGGCTGCGTTTACCTGTCGACATAGTTGGTCATCGACAAAAGGAAGTCTCATGTAAACATAGTTGGGATTGCTACCCGCTCGATGCCGACGTTGCCCACCTATCGTATTACTGTTGTGAGGGTGAACAGCACGAGCGGCGGAGTGTACCCGATGTGCTGGGTATTCGTTTTCCAGACCCGAGTGGATTTTCAGCTGGATAATTGCGTAGTGGCAATGACAGCACGTTAAACATTGAAGTCAAATTATGTCGGTGAACAGAAATTGTTCGGTAAGATGGTGGTGCCATGGTATATGTAACAATCTTTCCTTAGCAAAGACACTGATCCCAGAATCTATTCAATGGAGACATTTTGATTAAAAGTACAAAACACCGAATTACAACGGAGACTACTACCAAGGCTTTTCATCGTCCAGTGATGTGTACGTCCAGGCTGAGATATAAAAACCCTGAAGATAATGAAATGAATTTAGGCCAATTGCAGGGTGTATATTTCTGAACACTACTTCTGGTGCAAGCAGTGAAATGGGCATAGGAAAGTCGATTTTATGCGATGTACTCCATAGACGTAATGGTGAAGCTACACAATCATTGGGGCATGCGCATTGGCGTATCGAAGGAGGGGGGGGGGGCATTGTAGCAGTCCCCCTCCCCATGAGAGGTTGTGGGCCCAAAATAATCGCGCCTGGGTTCGGAAAAATAGCGTCAGGCTCCCTAAAAATCATGCTGGTGTCCCCAACAATCGCACCGGGGCCCATAAAAATCACTTTGGAGCCGCCAAAAAGTCACGCAAGGATCCTGAAAATGAGGCTGGGACTTCCCAAAATCCCACCAATGCCCCTGAAAATCACATTGAATTCCTCAAAAATCGTCCCGGGCCCATAAAAATGACGCCGATGGCTCCAAAATGTCGGATCGGGTCCCTGAAAATACATTTGGGCCTCTAAAAAGTCGCGCCGGAACCCCGATAAATCTCGCCAGGGCCCCATGAAATCACGCTAAGGCCTTAAAAGGTCGGACCATGTCCCCGTAAATCACGCTGGGGGACAAAAAGTTTCTCCGGACCCCCCGAAAATGACGCTAGGCCAGAAAAAGACTGGCCGGGCCCCCAATATCACACTGGGTCCCAAAAGGTCGCGCCGGGGCCCCTGATAATCGAACTGGGGGCACAACAAGTTTGACCGGACCCCTGAAAACCACGCTCGGAGCAGAAAATGTCGTGCCGTGGTCCTTGAAAGTCACGATGGGGTCGCAGAAAGGCTGTATGGGCCGCAGAAAATCACGCTGGGGGCCGAAAATAGTCGTGCCGTGGTTCTTGAAAATCACAACGGGGACTCGAAACGTTGCGCCGAGGCCACTGAAAATCACGCTGAGCCTGAAGGTACCAAAACGTCGCACCCGGGCCCCAGAAAATCACGCTGTGGGCTTGACAGGTCGCACTGAGGCCCCAAAAGTCTCATCGGGAACACCCAATAAATGAAGCCGTGTCAACGAAAAAACAGTCTGGACATGGAAAATCACTTTGGGCTCCTAGCGGTCGATCCAAAAGAAACCAGAACGTGTTGGGCCCCCAAGGACGTGTCGAGGCCACTAAAACTCGCAATAGGCATCCCAGCAAATGAAGACATGGTCCAAAAAAATCGCACTTAGACCCAAAAACGTTGTGCCACTGCCCTTGGAAATCACATTAGGGGCCCAAAAAGTCCCGCCGGAGCCCCACAAGTCGCAGCTGGCTTCCCAAAGATCAATTCCTACCTGGAATGTTACTCAACGGCCACAAAAATTGCGTCAGACCCCAAAAGCGCGTTTGGCCCGGGAAAAGAAGCGCCTTGGAGCACCGAAAAAAGTGCACCGGGAGACCGAAGAATCGTACTGGGGCCCAAAAGTGTCACGCAGGAGGCTTACAAAAATGCAAGTTGACCGCAAAAAAAATCACAAAAGGACTCCAGCGAGTCGACCCGAGCAACGGAAAATTCAGAACATGACCCGAAAGAAAGTTATCCAAAAGGCCTTTCTACTCTTGAGGGTGCCATCGGCTGAAATAAAAACTCCTTGAGCAGCCGCAGTGTCATGCCAATGGCAAATGCCCCCCCCCCCCACATCCTGAAGAGGTGGACTTCCAAGAACCCAAGAATCGCGTCGGGGTCCCCAAAAGTGATCCTGTGGCCCCATCAATTGGCGTCGGGGCCCCAAGAATTAGGGGTTATAAATAAATGCAATGGGCAACACAAAACTTCCACCGTACACGAAAATTTGCGCTGGGGGACGCCAAATTCGCACTAGGGCCCGGATAACAATGCTACTCGGGTACAAAATAATACTAGTTCTTTATTGGACAATATCTTCATAAATGATTTTTCATGCATTTCCTCATCAGGTATACTGATAGAAGACCTTTCGGATCATTTTCCAGTGTTTGTAACATTAACTGCCCAGGTAAAACAAAAGAAGTCAAATTATCGAAAAGAAATACTTGATTATAATCTAATCCATCTTTTTAGTGACTATTTAGCATCAAGATTGAATAATTTCCATCAACACAATGATCCAAACACAGCATGCAGTGATTTGCTCTCAGCATATAATGATGGCATGCAGATTATTACAACTAAATTTATCCCAAACAGGAGGAAAACCCCCATGAAAGCCTGGATTAGCTCTGGAATATTATGTTCCATAAATCGAGAAAAACAGACTATATAAGAAGTTTATTAAAAATCCAAATTCACACAATGAAGTTCAATACAAACAATTCAGGAACATCCTCATCAAGATAATCAGAGAAGCACAGAAGCTACACTATTCAAATGCCCTTCACTGTAGTAAATCAAATGGAAAGAAAACTTGGCAAATATTACATGAGCTGATAAATAAACACAAAACAAAACAGAAAATCCCAGAATCCATGTTAGATGAAGAAGATAATGAATATCAAACAGAACAAATTCCTAATGCCTTCAATAATTTATTTTCAACCATTGGCAGCAAATTAGAAAAGAAGACTACTGCTTCTAACAAAGATCCGACTGAATACATTGCAGGGCATGACTATGCTATTTGGGAACAAGACATGTACACTAATGAAATCCAAGTTGAGGCAATTATAGAGTCACTGAACTCTGTTGGAGGAGGGGCTGATGGCATTAGTACAAACACTCTCTTACTGACTTACAAAATTATCCTGAAGCAAATCACCCACTTCTTTAACCTCTGCCTGAGAAGTGGAGTTTTTCCTAAGCAACTAAAACAAGCCATAATTATCCCCATATTTAAGGCAGGAGAACTGCACAAATTCACAAATTATAGGCCAATTTCTATGCTTCCAGTATTTTCAAAAATCCTTGAAAAGATGGTATATTCTTATCTCATGTCTTATCTGGAATTGAATAATATACTCAGTACACTCCAATTTGGATTTAGAAAAAAGCATAGCACCTACATGCCAATTACTCACATTTATGATGAAATTACAAAATCTTTAGGAAAGAAAGAACTTACTTGTGGTTTCTATATTGACTTGAAAAAAGCCTTTGATACTGTGAGCATGGACATTCTACTAAAAAAGCCAACATATTGGAATCTCAGGAACTCTACTCATGATATTACATTCATATTTAAAAGATCGTTATCAGCAAACAAAAATCAATGATATAATCTCTGATGCAGAGTGCATCACAATGGGAGTTCCACAGGGCTCCATACTTGGTCCATTGCTCTTCCTTATATACATTAATGATTCGGGTAATTCTTTAGATGGAACATTCTACTTATTTGCTGATGATGCTGCTGTCATGATAAAAGCTACAAATATAAAGGAACTACTAATTAAAGTCAATCCCATTGTTACAGGAATAACTGAATGGTTTCAAGCTAATAGATTGTCACTGAATGTGAAGAAAACAAATTACCAAATTTATTTCAGTATGACTAGTGCTGACTTAAACATAGCAATAAATTCTCAAAATGTTCACAGGAAACAACAAATCAAATATCTTGGTGTAATAGTTGATGACAAATTAACATGGAAGTATCACATAGCATATGTTGCTGCAAAAACTAGCAGAAATCTAGGAATAATGGGAAGAGCAAAATACTTTATCACAAGTCGTGAATTAAAATACTTATATAATACTTTGATTCTTCCATATTTAAATTATTGTGCTTTGATATGGGGAAATAATTTTCCAACACGATTAGACAGAATTCTTCAAATACAAAAAAGGGCCTTAAGAATTATAGATAAACAGCACTATGCATACCCTACAAATGAATTTTTTTCTCTCAAATATAACATTCTGAAGTTCCCTCATATTGTGCAGGAACAGAGCATATTACTACTTCACATATTTTTTAATCAAACATTACCAATCACTATAATGAATATGTTCCAATACTCATCACCAAGTCATTTAAGGCATGTTGATCATTTCCATGTAACTTTTTCATCGAAATCCTATAGACTTCATTCCAAACCATTTATAGCACCAAGAACTTGGAATTGTATCATTGGTACAAAATTTCCTTCCTGCAATTATGTGCCTATTAAGAAACAAGATATAACAAGTTATCAGAGTTGATTTCATTAGCTCATATATCACAAATTAACTGGTGAGCAAAAATTAACCTTGATCATTTGCACACTACAAAATGTGTGCATGTGTGTATGTTTATGTATGTGCATGCTAGTATATGTGTATGTATGGATATTTGTATAGATATGTGAGTGCATATGTGTCTATGTATGTGAAGTATGTGTAGGTGTACATGTTTAATGTGTGTGCATATGCAGGTTTGTGTGCTTGTGCATGTGTATGTACATGATCCAACTTCTCCATTTTCCCCCTCACAACACATTTCACTTTGTGGCTCCGGGAGCTCCTCGGTGTTACTAGCTTCATACCTAGCTGAGGTGCTCCTGGGGCTACTTCTACTAATAACTGGTCGTGGCCTATCTGCAAACAAAAAGACAAAAAAAAGGGATGCAACCATTTGTATTGAACAGCAGACAAATGACATATGTATTGGCATCCTGGGTCATTCCTAAGCTGGCTGTCCTAACTTTTGAATAGCTGGCGATGGGAAAGCCCAATATCAATCGAGCCTGTAATAGTGCGTGTAGCCAAATAGGATAGGCTGCTGCATACGAAACAGGGGCGACATTAGAAAAAAAAGAAGAAGAAAAAAATTACAACACGCTCCTCGAACTAGCGCCAAGCCCCCCAAAATATCGCGCTTTGAACCCCAAATTCCTGTCAGTAGTCCAATAAATCCTGGTCGGGGCATCAAAAATTCCCGTCGGGGCTCCAAAAATTGGCGTCGGTGGTCCCAGCTGAGCACAGCGTGGCCGCAAAATCGCATCGAAACCGACAAGGATCAAGCCAGAGCCCTTCAAAATAGAGATTACGAAAAATAAATGTCCGAGCCAGGAAAATCGCTGCTTAGCTCAAGCATACCACCAGATGCCTTAACAAATCGCATACGGCACCGAAAAACATAGCGGAGCTTGACAAATCGACGCGGGACACAAAACGAAATGTGGCCGGGTGCCCGAAAAATTAGGCCGTGTCTCGGACTTTACATAATTCAGGAGAAGTCAACAAAAATTGCGTCGAGCCCAGAAAACTGGCGTCGGAGCCCCCGGAACCATGCGCCTGGGCCCAAAAAGTCGCGATGGGACCCCGATAAATTATACCGGAGTCCCCAATATCGTGCTGGGGTCCCGCAAATGTGAGCGATGAACCCAAAATAAACACAGGGGATCCTAAGAGCACAACTGGAGGACGAAAATGCACCTGGCCCTCCAAAGCGTACCGACTCTGGCAAAAAGCGGCAGGGCCTTAAAAACCATACATATTTGTAAAACAAAAACACATGAACACCATGCAATTATGTTAGCCTGCCAATCTTGGTCTGCCACACACCGAATCAAATAATTTTCAACCAGCGATCACCCGTCTTTTCTGTTTCTCATCCTTTCCAACATCAATCGTGAGACTTCTTTTGCCATGGGCCAGCAAGTAAGCTACGTTCTTGTTTATTCTTTCTCCTCACCAACATCGGTGACATTTACAACGGGGGACATCTTAGAGACGTATAGTACTATATCATGGAAACCAGAGCACACCACATACTCATTATTGAGGCTGTAATAAGCTTGTACCCCCCCCTACACACATAGCAGAAGTTGAAGAAATTTTGTTTGAACGGCAATAGGTACTAATGGTTTCACTTGCACCAGGAAGATAAACCTATTATTACAAAAGAATCCATCAGTCGTGAATAGAGTTCGAAGTTCGAAGTGAAGTGTGAAATTGAAAGTACTTATACTGCGATGATAGTTCTCTTTCAGTACCACATGTTGCTGTTGGCCACGGGCGCGTCCAGGGGGCCTGACCTATCCCCCTTGGTGGTGAATGTTGTGTGTTCACTATTA
The DNA here is from genome assembly GCA_034440615.1 of Ashinkailepas kermadecensis. NCBI lineage: Eukaryota > Metazoa > Arthropoda > Thecostraca > Neolepadidae > Ashinkailepas > Ashinkailepas kermadecensis. Next base: position 188,539 of record JAOTOM010004497.1, on the reverse strand, counting down.
AAATTATCCGGTTCTCTATCCACAAGTGCTAAGCCATGGTCCTTTGCGAAATCCCTGGGTGCGCACCTGCTGTTGACCCTGGCACCCCGCACTATTTCAGACGTTCCTACGCCTATGCTTCATGTGATAGTGCAGGTGTCCCTGTGAGGTGTTGGATGATGGTCATCCTCTAGTTACGCTGTGTGAGCTTTGTGCAACCAGTTTCAATTCTAGTGAGGATGGCTTCCTTTTAGCGGTGTGATGGATTTAATGTGTTTCATGTGCCCAGCGTTGGTTGGATGTTGTGGGTGTGAGTGGAGCGATGAGGTATGGAGCTGCGTTGTGCCGATGTGTTCTGATCACGCCTATGTATGTGGCGCTGTAGGACTGCTTTGCAATGGTCTACCGAACATTCCATGTTGGAATAAGTGGTCGATGATATGAATGGCTTTGCCAGCCCATATGCTCGCTCCTTTCCTGGAATGTTGACGTGGCCCGGAATTCCAGAGAAAAGAAAAGATGTTTATGTTGCGGGCCACAGCTTGTTGGATTCGATCAATGACTGGATGCGGGCAGTCGCGTGAGCCAGCCCACGAGTAATGTCGCAGCCGTATCGATCCGGCCGTGTGCCAGCCCACAAGTAATGTCGCAGCCGTATCGATCCGGCCGTGTGCCAGCCCACAAGTAATGTCGCAGCCGTATCGATCCGGCTGTGTGCCAGCCCACAAGTAATGTCGCAGCCGTATCGATCCGGCCGTGTGCCAGCCCACGAGTAATGTCGCAGCCGTATCGATCCGGCCGTGAGCCAGCCCACGAGTAATGTCGCAGCCGTATCGATCCGGCCGTGTGCCAGCCCACAAGTAATGTCGCAGCCGTATCGATCCGGCCGTGTGCCACCCCACAAGTAATGTCGCAGCCGTATCGATCCGGCCGTGAGCCAGCCCACGAGTAATGTCGCAGCCGTATTGATCCGGCCGTGTGCCAGCCCACGAGTAATGTCGCAGCCGTATCGATCCGGCCCTGTGCCAGCCCACGAGTAATGTCGCAGCCGTATCGATCCGGCTGTGTGCCAGCCCACGAGTAATGTCGCAGCCGTATCGATCCGGCCCTGTGCCAGCCCACGAGTAATGTCGCAGCCGTATCGATCCGGCCGTGTGCCAGCCCACAAGTAATGTCGCAGCCGTATTGATCCGGTTGTGTGCCAGCCCACAAGTAATGTCGCAGCCGTATTGATCCGGTTGTGTGCCACCCCACGGGTGATGCCGCAACCGTATTGACCCGGCTGTGTTGACCCGACGGGTAATGTCGCCGCCTTATTGACCCGGGGGTGTGCCACCCCGTGGGGGATGTTGCAGCCGTATTGACCCGGCTGTGTCGACCCGACGGGTAATGTCGCAGCCTTATTGACCCGGGGGTGTGCCACCCCGTGGGGGATGTTGCAGCCGTATTGACCCGGCTGTGTCGACCCGACGGTTAATGTCGCAGCCTTATTGACCCGGGTGTGTGCCACCCCACGTGCAATGTCGTGCTAATTGACTGACCGACTGGTTTTGAATCTCAACAAATGATTAGGTTTCTTGTTTTGGACCTCTTTGGAATGGAATTAACAGACAGTATGGCTAGTACTTCAGCGATGAAGATGGATAAGTTGTCTGGCAGACGTTTGGAAAGCATAAACCATTGTCCAGTGAAGCTGATGCCTACTTTGACCTCGTGTTTTGACCCAACCATGAATACGAGTGTTTTGTGATTGTTGAGATCAGTGCAATTGGTGAAGGTGCCAACAATTTCTCGCGATGTGATACCTGATATATCTTCCGAGAGCAAGTACTCGACCTTGCTTCTCTACTTCGATGCCTGCAGCCTCCGAGATGACCACAACTTTGAATCCCTGGAGACGCCCTCTCTCGAACGTAGTGCATATAATTCATGGCAATTGCCGAAGAACGAATCATGTTTTCGGTCAGCATAATACAGGACATAACAATACGTCATGTGACTGACAGAAACTGTAAGCAACTGGATGAAGATGCCTCCTAATTGTTGTCTGGTCCGACTTTGTCGGCCACGATATTTTTTAATAGGATGATCAGAATGATCATAATGAGCACTGCAGTTCCAGATTATTAGCGCAAAACATTTAGAAATAGCAGATGGCGAGAGAAAAAACAAACTCTAGTCGCCAAATTCAGCGCGTCCAACCGCATAGACTACGTCAAACAACACATACCCTCCTCGCCGAAACAAAAAACACATTCAGAATTCGGCCTGCAGCACAGTGAAGGCTCACGAGAATAAATACCACTCGTGTGCACCGCACCGAATGGGGCGACGCCTCTAGCGTCCAATGCGATCATCCAGATGGCGAGTCGGTGGGCGTGGCGACGTCGGCGACGACGACGACCGACTGGACAGTCGACAGACGGCTGCCGAGCGTGGAGGAGCCGAGCCGGTACCGTCACCTGTCCTGTGCAGTCTGCCGCCGTCCGTGACATACCGTCATCGTCACCACCATCGTCACCATCATCGTCACCCCCATCGTCACCTGTCCTGTGCAGTCTGCCGCCGTCCGTGACATACCGTCATCGTCACCACCATCGTCACCCCCATCGTGCAGACTTGAAGTGCTCCGTCAGCTTCCCACCGACCACTGTCACCTGTCAAGTGTAAGATGCTGGCCATGCTGACCTCTCCAGTGTTCGCGCTGCAGCAGATTCGTCGACGAACAATGCGGCGGCATCCTGCTGTTCGATACCTACTGGCAGGTCTGTTTCTCTCCGGCGGAGTAGTCGTTCTCTTGCAATGGCTCCCACGGGAAGTTCTGTCGCCTACGTCGGTGCCCACTGTTCAACAGGATGCGGATTCTAATCGTGGGGACGGTTTGCCGAGCAAGGTCGGACTTCATGCGATCGTGTCTCAGATCGGCAGCACTCGGCACAATGGGTCAGCATTGCCATCCACATCGGAACTGAACGGTCGTCGAAGGCAGCCAGGCAGTGAAAAGGCGGCCAAAGGGCGGGAGCTGCCCGAGAGGTCTCACGTCGGGCGCGTCGGTGAATCGCTAGCCGAGTGGCTGCGACCACAGCTGCAAAATATCTCCGTAGCGGAGGTGGCCCAGACGGCCGTGACACTGGCCGGCCAGTTCCCGGCACACCGGGGCCAGACTGACGGCCAGCCGCAGCTGCTTCTGTTCCGGTACGGCGGCGGCGGCTTCAGCCAGTTCATGCAGAGCTCCTGCCGCCCCCAGGTGGCCGTCGTGATCGTCGTGTGCTCGGCTGCGGCCAACGTGGCGCACCGCCAAGCCATCCGCACCACGTGGGGCCGTGTTGGCCACAGTGGCAACGTCACGCTGGTATTCCTGGTCGGAGAAACCTCCTCTGAAGTGCAGGCAAGCTTGGTGCAGGAGCACTCCCGCCATGGCGATGTGGTGCAGGGCAACTTCGTGGACAGCTACCGCAACCTGACACTGAAGACTGTAGCCATGCTGGAGTGGGTCAGCCGTTTCTGTTCACGGCCACATTTTGTGCTGAAAATTGACGATGACGTCTTCCTAGATACTGATAACCTCCTTGCGTATCTGGACGTGCACAAAGACGCCAACAGAACAATCTATGGAAAAAGTATGCGAAATATTAAGCCAGTCAGAACGGAGAACTTCATCAAGACTGCTAAGTGGTGCGTCACCACTGCCGAGTTCTCCGGTGACGTATATCCGCTTTATATGTCTGGCAGTTCATACCTGATCACCGGCGACTTCATTCAAGATCTGTACCTAGAGGCTATTCTCACCAAGTTTCTCTTCATTGAAGACGTTTTTCTGAGCGGAATCGTCGCGGTGAAGGCGGGTGCACGTCTCTGCGACACTCGGGATTTGATGGTTCGTAACATGCGCCAACTGTTTCTGGGCGGCATTACGTACCACTCGGTGCCACAGACACAGCAGCAGCGGATATTTTGGTTGCTTTCGCTTGTAAAGCGACGGTATGTTCATTCACGGCTGAAGCGAAGCCAATTATCTCTCTGAATGTTGGTGACGAGTCGCCATGACGTGAGATGTTAATAAATATTAATACTTGAGTCCTCTTCACGTGTGTTTCCTCTAGCACAATGGACGACGATTTTACCGTTAATACTTGATGAATGTTACTAACATCGTAAGTTGAACCAGACATATCCAATATGAAAATCACTAAAGCGTTTGGCAATCAGCTGTAGTTACCATCTTCAACTCATGGAAAACCACCAAGATAGAAGCGCGGGGATCGAAGATCGGGTTGATCAGGAATAGTTAGCCGGATTTAAAATCACCGGGCCGAATGGCGCAGGGTCACCAGGAAGTTCATGTTTTCACGACTGATGTCATAAGTTGATATCAGGAAAGTAAATTTTGGAAAATATTTTAGAACCAAAACTGCTTTGGAATCAGAAAAGGAGGGAAAATCTACCACTGTCCCAAGATGTTTGTCCACCCTATGGTATGTGTGCAGTTTTAAAATTTGCCAAATTTGCTATTTTGCTATTTTTTAAAATTATGATTATTATAATGGATTGAGCGCACTAAGAAACCATGTTTTAAGCTAACTAAGCTCTCATAAAATGTGCTCACATTAGCCAAAATGTTCGGTTTTATCCCTAATTCGCAAATATGCAACATGAGTGTCCTGAAAACTTGACAATTCAAAACATCCTCTAATGTTTTTTTACGTCCCTAAAGATAACAGAGCTAAAATTATCATTTAAATATCTTTATCCGTTAAAGCGTGGCGACTGGTGGAAGTTTTTAGAGGCGGCCTAACTTGACCTTGACGAACTTGGTGACTGTGAATGGCCTGACAGGAAAATATCCACGCAACATGTCAAATTGATGTGGGAAAAGGTAAGGAAAATTTCCACGCACTGCCGCCCGCCGTTTTTACACTAGCCGCGGAAAACCTTAGGTGAAAACCTGTCTCACTCTCTCTCTCTCCTTCTCCATATATCTCTCTCCCTTTCTCTCTTACTTCACCCTTTCTTGCGTTACTATGCATAAACTCCCGACACCCCAAAATCTCCCCATCTTCTCTCTTCATAGATAGTCTCTTCAAGTCCCCAGCGACTCCAGCCCTAAGGCTGTGAGCGGCAGCCAGCACATCAGCCACATTTGACACCAGCGAGTCTCCGTCCAACAACTTCGAGTCGCCATGTCTACTGTGGTCTGCGTCATTCGGCCCGGCGGATTTAAAATCTGGCTACCAATTCCTGATCAATGTGATCTTCGATCGCTTCGGCGCCTCTGTCGTGGTGGTTTTCCATCAGTTGAAAATGGTAGCATACAGTTGATTGCAGAACGCTTTAATGATGTTCATATTGTATATCCAACACGGGAAGATTGCTATGTATGTCGACGATGTGCAGTTCTTCGACTTCGGGACGAGGAATGAATCATAGCCAACGATTGATGAAATCACTGGCGGTCGCTTATAACTGGTCTATTCGAAATCGATTAATAGTAATTTCCTCCAAAATTGAATTGGTTGTTCTCCAATCTTGTAAACAGAATACGCCTGTGGGGTGCTGCGATCATCTGGGCGAGTTGGAAATAGTACCCACGAAATCCGTGAAATCACTTGGTGTGAAAATTTACTCCTACCTGTCATGGAATGCGCATGTATCTACTGTTATGCGACTGTGTTACTAACATCGCACACTGATTTGACTCATTGGACTGCGACATAGGTTTTGTAACGTTACGAGACGGGTGCTAATTGAAGATCGTGTGTTTCCTCAAATAAGACGCTGTGTGTCTGTCTGGGAAAGCGGTAGCAGAGCTAAGAAACGGCGCATTAAAACATGCATCTATTTAGGTGCAAGGATTGTCGCCGGCTTGCACCACAGGGATCACGTATCAGCAACCTTGAAAAAAAACTATAGGAGGCTCAAATTGGAGTACTTCATATCCGAGGCAGATGCTCACGGCTCATTCATGGAGGTAGTTCATAAAGTCATACGAGATCAACTCAGTGGCATTACTTTATCTAGAAGAATGGAACGGAAAATAGGAATATATATATTAATAAAACGATCACCTCAGCCTTTTCCAAAGTGCACATTGCGTGGAAAGTAGTTGCATGGACATTTCTGATCAGGTCAAATGAGGCCAGATGACATGAGGTCGGGTTATGGCAGTGGTTGGCCGCCAGCCAATGCCCTGCCTCACAAATTAGACTACACTGACACCGCACTGAGGTAGTATGGCCTCACGACGAACAGCAACATTCTGTATAAGACAGGATTGTATATAAAATACACGATACTTGACTTGACGTCATGTCATTGACCTTTGATGCATATTTTGCACCATATGCTCATTGCATGCTCCTAATCATTTTTTTTGCGTGAACAATTACATTCAAATTCAATTCTTCACACTCTCTTCGGTAGAGAGACGCGGAAATTCATCTGACATCAGGTCAGTAGACCTCAGGTCAATAAGCTTGACATTGAAATTAGCATCTTTAGATGTCAAAATGCTCCTCGTGATGAAAGAACACCATGGTCCGACTCCGAATGGCGCCACCTGGAATAATTTGGAGCATTGCTCTCTGTGTCCCGCATCAGGTCAGTTACGTTTGCTAAGAATGACATGAAACTTGTACTAGGCATTCAAACCAGATGTATGCGAAGGTACCGAAAGTTGCTTCTCTCTGCAACTTTCGGTACCTTCACATTCGGCCTCTATCTTGGAGAAATTCAGAACAACGAGTCAATGTTTTGTATGCGCAGCAAATGGACTAATGATGTTAAAGTCTATAAAAACAAGCAATGAAGTGTATGAGTACGCTTTCAGTTAGCATCCATTGGAGGCACAGTAACTATTGTTTCTGAATATCAGGTATGTCCGTGGTTAATCCTTGACTTTGTCGTTTCACCATCTTATGACCGTGCCATTCAAAATGTGAATTTTTTCTGACTTATTGCTCTTGGCACCTCCATCAATTATATTAAAATATTGAAGCCTGATCATAGCATACTGACCGTGAACACTGAACATGTTCACTGCGCTCAGGCTATACGAAGATTTAGGACAAAATATGTGGGATTTTCCTTTCCCCAAAAATGTATTTATAATCAGAACAATATTTTACAGCTGTATTTTACCAGATACATCATGGGTCTTCATTTTTGCGTGGTTAACTGTATAACTTTAAATGCACCAGGGTTGATGGCAAGTCACGTGACCTCAGGTCATGATGCCATGTTATCAAAATCAATACAAGGTAAAAAATATAATACCAAGCGTAAGTTTCGGAAACATGTCTTAGATAGCAGATGTTGGATGCATGCAGCTACCATGTTTGGTCAAAGAATTACGAGCAAACAGACACCCTTGCAAGATCACGTCTAAACATTCGAGAGGCTCTAACTTATAAGTCGTTACTCAGATCGCATTCAAATTTTCACGGCTGGATTCGGGGTCCAAAATATCCCTACAGGGAAATATCCCAAAATATCTCGTCACTATCCAAGAGATGAGTGTGTCAGATACCACTTCATTTGTTGTGAAATGCATTACATGCTCATGCTTATTGGCGGCGCTCTATGGCGGGGTATTTCGAACATGTCCAGCACAAACTTCGCCGTTCGCCATGGTTGTGACAAGTGTGCGGCTAGTGGATGACTGATGCCAGTAATGCTATATCGCAAGTAGATTATAACAGCCGGCCTTTTATACGATGGCACGGTGGTGTTCTGTGCGGATACTAGTATATTCCCGTGAGGGCAATGGTTATAAGCATTGTTACGAGCCGCCATATGTTGACCGCTCAGCCCGCCCCGTGGGCGCGGCGAGCAACGCGGCGGGCTGTTCCTGCCACCATTAGCGGCATCAAACTACTACTATTTATACTCGGTGCCGGTAGGTGCCGCCCCCGGCGGGCCAGGCGCGGAGTCGTCTGCTGAATTGTGTTTTGATATCTGGCAACGCCTCTTGCCGCTGCAGCCGAGCGCCTTCCGGCAGGGACATCCGGCCAGAGCAGGAACGATAGTGGTTTCCCGCGTGCAGTGACCACCTAGCTCCCGCCTTCGCACCTAGTGACCTGCCATGGGCCCAACGAGAACGCCAACCGGCACCACCAAGTCGAAAGGTGTGAGCATCGCCTCCCGGCGCCCCCACACGCACGCGCCACGTAAGCCGCCATCCCCCATCGCTCTAGAACCTACGCGCCGGTAACTGCAACTACCGGGGTAACTAACCCACGAATTGATCTGGCCTAGCCCATGGATGGTCGTCCCAGTTACGTGACAAGCACATTGGCGCCACTGATATATACTCTGGTCCGCCCTGCTGCGAGACGCCCCTGCGAAGGTCCTACCGACCAGTTCACGCACCGGGGCCTGGCTGTTCGCTGATACCACGGCTCCGGTTCCACCAACCACATCTTGCACCGGCCTGGCTGTCCGCTGCCACGACGGCTCGGGTTCCGCCGACCACATCCTGCACCGGCCTGGCTGATCGCTGACACCCCGGCTCCGGTCCCGCTGACCAGATCATGTACTATGGGCCTGGCATTCCGCTAATGTCACTGGTCAGGTCCCCCTGACAGATTCATGTGCCCGGACCTGGCTTTCCGCCGACGCCACTGCCATGGTCCCACTGACCAGATCGTGCCCCGGGGCCTGGCCGTCCGCAGACGTCACTGGTAGGTCCCACTGGGCAGTTTAGTTAATTGTGCCCCTGGCTATCGGCTGATGCCACTGGTACCCCCCCCTGAATGGACCACTGGATCACGTACGGGCCTGGCTGTCCGCTGACGCCTCTGGTAAGGCCCACTGTCGCCTCAGGTAAGGCCCCACTGGGGGGCGTGGTCTTCCCACGCCCCCTTTGGGGGCCCCCCATTGTCGCCGGGAAGGGCCCCACTGACCAGATCACGTGTGGGCCTGGCTGTCCACTGACGCCTCTGGTCAGATCCCACCGACCGCCTGAGTTAATTGGGTCTAGCTGTCCACCGAACTGGTAATGCCCCGCTGGCCAGATCACACTTGGGCCCAACTGTCCGCTGCCGCCACTGGCACGGTCCCACTGACAATCATGCACACGGGCCTGGCCACCTGCCGACACCACTGGTAATCTTCTCCTGCCCGGTCACATACGGGCCTGGCTGTCCGCTGACACCACTGGTAAGGTCCTCCTGATGAGATCATTCACCTCGGCCTGGCTGTCTGCTGACGCCACTGGTAATGCCCCACTGATCAGATCACATGTGGGCCTGGCCGTCCGCTGACGCCACTGGTAAGGTCCCACTGACCAGATCACGTATGGGCCTGGTCGTCCGCTGACGCCACTGGTACGGTCCCACTGATGAAATCATGCACCTGGGTCTGACCGTCTGCTGATGCCACTGGTCAGGCCCCACGGACTAACTCACGTATGGGCCCGGATGTTCACCGTCTCCGGTGGTCGGGTCTCACTGACCAGATCGTGTACGGGCCTGGCTGTCCGCCGACGCCACCAGTACGGCCCCACTGACCGGCTTAGTTAATTGGGCCTGGCTGTCCGCTGACACCACTGTTCAGCCCCTGCTGACCAGATCATGCACTGGGACCTGGCGGTCCACATACACAGTTACGGTCCCACTGACCAGATCAGACACCTGGTCCTGGTCGCCGCCGAAGCCAGCGTTCAGGTCCCCCTGCCCAGATTAGTTCCCTGCGCCTGGCTGTCCGCAGACATCACTTACGGTTCCACTGACCAGATCATACACTGGGGGCCTGGCTGCCCGCTGACGCCATTGGTACGGCCCCACTGACCAGATAGATCATTCACCTCGGCCTGTTCGTCCGCCGACGCCATCGGCAAAGTCCCATTAACCAGATAGATCATGTCCCCGGGGCCTGGCCGTCCGCCGACGCCATTGGTAAGGTTCCACTGATCAGTTCGTTCATGCACCTGGGGCCTGAACGTCCGCCGACGCCATTCGTAAGGTTCCACTGACCGGATCAAATATGGCCGCGGCCATGCCACACCGACCGCCGGTAGTTGACACATGTTCCCTGCCGACAGGGTCCCTAGCCAAAGCCGCAACCATCATCCGCACCGCACGGCCCCGCGCATCACCGACCGCGCCGCCCGCGGCACGACGGCGCCAGTCTGCCTCCCAGTCTAGGGCTGGCCAAACTGACGCCGGCCCACCCTCCCTGCCCGTGGCTCCTGCCGCGCACCCACGTGGACGGTCCGTCGCTCAACGGCGGCGGCGCTCTATCGCTGGGTCATCCACCATACATGCGTCCACAAGTAGTAGCGGCTCCAGCACGGTCTCCGACGAACCCCGGGACTGCTCGGAGGTCGCCTTCAACGCGCGGCAATCGCCCCTCCCGGGCCCATCTGGAGTCAGCGAGGTCGATGACCTCAGCCTGGTCCCACTCACCTCCGGCCGCCCGGATCCGCCGAGGTTCCTCAAGCTCCCCACCGTACACTGTAAAAAAAATGTAGCACCCTGTGAGGTGTTTCCAGCTGTCAAAAACCACTACCCATACGAGGTTTTTCAAACCTCGCATTCGGTACTTTTGCCGATTACCTCACCATACCTACTTTCTGAGCACCCCTGGGATTTCACACCCGGGTACTTCTCAAGGTGAAAGGTGCTTTTAAAACACCCTTCTGGGTACTTGCATAGAGGTGTACTGGTACTTACGCTAGTACCGTATGGGGCGGCTGTCAAAAACCACTCCCCATATAGTGCTAAACCGAAAGGTACTTACTTTAGCACCTATGGTTAGCATGCATTTCCCACGCCGTGGGTTCATTTACTCCCCGCGAAACTCGCGAAAACCGCCTCTCTGGGTGTAAAAAAAAGTAAAAATGCAGCGCGAATATATATTCGCCTTTTCAACCACACACATTAAACCACCGGCCGTGGCGCGAATCCACCACACACACCGCCTCAACGACAACCCGTCATCTACGTGAGATGAGGCAAATCTGAGCTACACTTCAGATATACAGGGTGTTTCACAATTATTGAAACAAAGTAGCGGCCTTTCAGATCGTCACTAATGACTTTATTCTCTTTCTCTTTTCAGATTATTGCTGGGCAATAGTTAGCATTTTTATATATTGAACAAAATATAGTGAAGTCATGTCCTGGACGATGGAGCAGAAGATCCTTTGTGTGAAGACATATACGAAACTAAGTCTTTCAACCCTGTGACACAGGAGTTTCGTATATGTCTTCACACAAAAGATCTTCTGCTCCATCGTCCAGGGCATGACTTCACTATATTTTGTTCAATATATCAAAATGTTAACTATTTCCCAGCAATAATGTGAAAAGAGAAAGAGAATAAAGTCATTAGTGACGATCTGAAAGGCCGCTACTTTGTTTCAACAATTGTTAAACACCCTGTAAAAAAACTCAAGACCTCGGAATTGGTCTTTAAAAAGCGAACGCTTGTCAAAGACCGCTCAGCGTTCTCAGCACAAGTGAAAAACGCTCAGCATAAACGGGGAAAAACTTATCCGAAAAACTTATCCGAACCCGGCGGCGGAAGGCCACACAACCATCGGCGATGATGCACATGAGGCAAATCCTGCCTTACAAAAACACCACTTAGTGACTAGCACAGTCTCTCCACGAACAGCTGAGGAACTGAAGTGGGCTGATGCCATATCAGCTGATAGGGAGGGCGTCGAATCCGCCACGCGAGCCGGCCGCACCCGACCTCAGGAGTGTACCTCCAACGACTACAAGTCATCTACGCGAGATCAGGCCTGAGCCACACTGCAGAGATAAAAACTCAAGACCACGGAATTGGTCTTTGAAAAGCTAATGCTGTTAACGCTGAGCACAAACGATAAAAAATTATCCGAACCCGGCGGCGGAAGGCCACACAACCATCGGCGATGATGCACATGAGGCAAATCCTGCCTTACAAAAACACCACTTAGTGACTAGCACAGTCTCTCCACGAACAGCTGAGGCACTGAAGTGAGCTGATGCCAGAGCTGTATCTAGTGTCATCACAATGACACTAGAATCACACTTCTACCTCAATTCTGTCAAAAGTTATTGAGAGAAATGCGTACGTGACACTAATTGGTCTTTGGTGACCTAGTAAAGGTCACCGGTCTAAAAATTGAGTTCGATGGTTGAAAGCAGGGTTGACCAGTTTTTGCCACGGGATGGTTTTTACCGGTATAAACCAGTGGTGTTTACTCATTTATACCGGTATTAACCACTTTTTACCGGTAAAAACCGGTAAATACTGGTAAATACCAGCCATAGTTTCTGCCACTGACATGACATAAAATAGTTTTTACCGGTATTTTGCAAACCCTGGTTGAAAGTGACCCAAAACTAAGTGGCATGGGCAATATAAACCAAGTTGGACCTCTTTCTGCGAAATTATACAGGTTTTTGTTTTTCTAAATAGGTTTATAATGGGGAGGAAACAATTCTGACCTGACCTTAGGTCACTGATATGAAAATTGTATGGTCCTACGATTGTAGTCCCTGATGACCTTATGACACCCTATAAGTTTCATCTTGATCGGACCAACACTGTGACAGTGGCAACACCTGAAACTTTGAGGGAGGTTGGGTCACTTAACTTGACCTGGTGACCTGACCTGACCTGACATGACCTCTGGATGAAATTTGTATGGAAAGATGCGCAAAAGATGAGGGAAGAGGTATGGTCAAAACGGCGGCGCGGTGCGCCGCCGTTTTTGTGCTATTTCGGAAAAACCTTAGGGGGGCGATCAATCGTCCCCCCCCCCCTGCAGGGCGAGGGTTAAGCCAGAGTTGAAGTTACCAAAATCAGACTATAGATAATATAGATGCAGCCGTAAGTGGATGAAACCGTTTTTATTAACATTCCATGTTTGGAAATTTCCATATCACTAGTTCATGGGTCATTTCTACTACAAACTGTCGAACCTAGCATAGATGTTATTGCCCAGGAATACTTGCAGCCCCTACTGTCACAGTCATGCAACCGTGCAAAACATAAGGGTCGGTCGATCATCAATTAGGATGTGAGGCTAATTCAATCAGTAGGCCACTAAATCGTTGGTACCAAACGATCTTCAGCACTGCGCGTGATTTATATGTTCCGTATAAACGTTTAAACCGCCTTATAATTGACGGAATACTATGGCCAATACCATTTCAACGTTCATTTCTACATTTCCAAAAACAATCGACTAAATGCTAGAGGGTAAGCATTACTTATTTTTGGCATAGCCGAGAGAATCACCAGAAATCCGGACACTCGTTTTTTACCAAGATACTATCATTTAGCATGATTTCTTTGTTCGGAAATTTACGAGTAAATCGGAAAACCATCGGCCACTCGAGGAATTGCGAGGAATTGTAGCTGCCTTCACTGAAGTGAAAGCTGAATGTTTCACCACAAGACAACATCTGCGTAACACCGCACTATTTTTCAGAAGTCATAAATGGGCACATGAGCACTAGAGGACGCTGAACCAAGCTGTACAGTCAGAAGTTATTCAAGTGACTGACCAAGTTATAGCCTATGGCAATCTCTGGGTATCACCCTGCATGCTTTTATGACTCCGAAACTATCAGATCTATCAAAATAAACCCAAATATCATTCCAGTGGCCAAAAATAAAGCTCAACAATTCCTATATATTTTGCGTGTTGGTGCTTTATCATCTACGGTCATGCCAGAAACAGGTCCGCCGTCTGAAGTACCAAAACACAGACACACATGTACGCACGCACGTATACTGACAAACACACACACACGCAAGCACGCATCAAACCAACTGACTGAAGACACCACTTATACTTCCTAAAGGATAATTTGCCTATGTCACTTGCAAATTATATATTTCATTGACACCGGAAAATCGAATATACCAAAGGAAAATATAACTTTACAATGAGTAAAACTAACCTCCTTATCTCCGAACAGACTCGGGTAGTCACTGGAGACGATGGAGAATGCATCGCGGCCTCCACACTGCTTCAACAGCTTCTCACGGCGGTCGGGATACAGTACATCCATCAGCCGGTCTGCCTCCGGGTCTCCCTCCTGTGTTGTTTTTAGCTCATTAATCCGACGCTTCACCTCCATAGGCGAGAGCTTGGATGGCGGCGGTACGTAGCCGGGCAGTCCTCCCACACGGGGGCGCTTTGGAGCCACTTGGTCTGCATCGGCGTCATCCACTGCAGCCAGCTTTCTTGACCGCCGGCGGTTCTTGAATTTATCCCTTAGCCGACGCTTCGTCAGGTGCTTGAACAAAAATAAATGGCGGCATCACAATGTGTTCGCGCTGTTTTCATAGTCTATATATCACTGGGTGCCAGAACACATTGTTACGAACAAGAAAGAAATAGTGATGCTCGTTTGACTGTTTTTAATTGCTCGGGCGGAGAACTGAAAACAATTAAAGTGGAATTGCCATGGAAGCACAGTTGTTTGGATCGTACCATAGCTACAAAGACCAGGGGCGGATCCAGGATTTTTAATCGGCTAGGGGCCGCCGGCCCGAACCGATGAAAATCTAACTCGGAAACTAAGAGGGCGAGAGACACGTAGTAAAACGTTCGATAATTTGTCCAAAACTGAGTTGAAGTTACCTCGGCCATTTTTTTTGTGTCAGGTCAATAACTAGGTAACTAGAGGTCAGGCAAGCTCAAAATTAGTTTTTTTTTCAGAATCTCATTTTATCAGAAGTTTCTTGAGAAATATCCGCGTTGCATACGGTATAAACCTAGATGTTTCTTGTGACCTGACCTGACGTCAAACTCAACAATAGTGTAATCGCTGGATGCGTCATCATGACAATCAGAATGGCTTTTGTACCATGATTCTATCTAAATTATATCAAAAGTTATAACCCCAAGAGCGCGACCGAGCCCTCGTTATCTCAGATGACCTGATAGAGGTCACAGTATACAAAAGACACCCTTGTGCCTGAAAATTGTCAAATACAAATATTTTTAGCGAGTATCAATGGATTTTGATCATTTTATCAAGAGTTATTCGGATTTATATAGATTTCCCATTGAGTTTCAATGGAAAGATGACGGTTGCTACCTGACCTCAGGTCACTGCAATATAAATTCTGAGATAGCAAAATTGTAGCCCCTGTTGACCTTATTATGTGACATAAATGTCAAACCGATCGACCCATAATTATAGGTGTGAGTGAAGTTTGACTTTTTTTGGAGGTGAGGTGACTTGACCTGACCTGATGTGGCCCAAACGTGAAAATTTGTTGAAACATTCCAAAACCTTAATGAACAGCTAGAGGAAAAACGGCGTCGCTCCGCGCCGCCATTCTCCTGCTATTTGCGAAAAACAGTAGCGGGGGGGGATAAAAACGACCCCCCACTGGGGGCGAGGGTTAAACGACCATAGCCGTTAACACACTTACCAGAGCGTCCTTCCATTTCAATTTTGCGTCCTTCAACGCCGGGTACACGTCGAAAATGGACGACGCCATCTCCGCATACTGCTCCGCCGTTGGAGTGTTGCTGGAAAAGAACAAGCTACAGGTAGTCGGGGGACACGCCGCAAGCTGCAGATTGTGGCGGACACCTTTGCAGAACTGGAACCAGATATGTCTGACGCGCGGTGCGGCCGCCAGGTGGCTGAACTCGGTGTCCTCAAAGGTGACAAAGTGGATACTCCGCAAAACTTGCATGTAAGAAACTACTTTATGTAATTACCCGGATGTTTTTTTTTGGCGAAGCTGTATCCTGAATATATACTAAACCGAGTTAAAACCAGCTTAAAATGTGTTATGAAAGGTCCTGTTAACGACCTACTATCAAGCCAGCCCGCCACCCCAATACAAAATTACGCCGGTGGGACCCGATCCGATGACTTGGATTACTAAACGCCGAACATAACCACATTACGCCACTGTGATGACTGTATTTTGGGCGGGTCACAAGTCACTATGCTAAGTCACAATTAGTTAACTATTATCCTCATGTGTCATAGTTTCAAGTCAAATCACCGGCGATGCTTTTACTCGGGACGTATGACGTCTTCCCGCGCTGTTAGCGAACAAAGCATCTCAATAAAACACATCCGTTTCATATTCGCCAACCTGTACCAATCTCACGTCAACATTTCAAGTCATACAACAATTGGTAGGACCTCCACGGCCTGACACACACTGGAACACGACGGAGAGACATACAGACAAATAAAATCATATAGTTGTATAGATTTCAGATATCTTCACAGAAATGAAAGCAAATGGATCATTCTGCGTAGTTACCCAAGGCAAAGCGATATTTCCCTACCCACCCAAAATCCAATTGCTGCCTTGAGTGGGTTACGCAGTGTCCTGAAAATCATTTTTTTAGTGGAAACCCCTGCTTTTTTTTGTTTTGACCTCACCTGAGATGGCTTGGACTCACTAGTATGGCTCTCAAGCGCCTGTTTTCAGCTCTATTGCTTCAATACTAGAGAAGGAATGCTTTTACTGCTTCAATACCCGAGAAGAAACACTAAAAACACAAATAAAAGGATTTTTCTAACAGAATAACTGTTTCTTGCCTCAGTGCTTACATAAATGCCAGTTTTCTCAAAATGAATTTCAGGACCATGTGGTTACGATATCCAATCCTTTGCAGCTCAGAATCCACAGGCGATGCTTACCATCCGGTTTGCGACGTGAACGATGCATAAATCACATCCATGATCTGCGACCATTCTGAGGTTGTCAACTGTTTTGGTCCTTCTTCTTTCAGCATACACCTCAGCGCACTGGTCAGATGGTTCGGATCAAAGTACCTGTCGTGAAATAACATGTCACAGAGCATGTAATGATCGACACATCCATCAACATATACCAATGTTTATGAAGTTAAAAGGTTCACGGTTCATTTGTTGCGAGTTGAGTCCAATCATCGAAATTTCCACAAAACATGGAATGAGCATGACCACGCAATCCAGGATGCTCACTCCACTTACAACTGTCCTTCGCCCACTACCACTATGTTAATTGTAGTTCAGCTACATGATATCCTGAAATATATCTGAGACTGTTCAAAGGCTCTCAATGCACCCTTCATCAGTTTTAAATAGATTTAGCCCCTGCGGTTTGGAAATGCTTCGGGCCCACCAATTCTTATACACGATGTAATGTACAGGCGGCATGCCTGTGTACTATATTATGGAATACAAAGCAAAATGTTAAATTATATTATCACATCTAAAACTGAAAACCTTTTTGGTCTTGGGCGATTTCGATCCCGCCAAAAGAAATGTGCACACTGACTTTTATATCGGTACGAATGCCAACTATTTTTTCCGCACCATTACCTTTAATGATGAGACCATTGAACTTTTTTGTTTGTGAACAAGAACAGGGGCGCAGCCAGGGGGTGCATGGAGTTCAATTTCACCCCCTCCCCCCCCTCGGCTGCCTTGGGAGCCATTGCGAATTTTGGTTCCAATGACCACGGAGGCCGAATGGAGGGCAAGCATGGCAGCAAAGAAGACAAGAGAGCTCAATCACAGGGTGTCGTAGGGGGCCATTCGGAAGGTATAAGGTAATGAGGGTAATGAGAGTGTATGTAATAGGGTTATGAGGGTGATGAGGTATTAGACATGTTGTCTGATGCAAGATGATGTCGTAGAAAGACACGATGTATAGTTTGATAAAGGTGAAAAAGTAGAACACGTACCTCCACCTGCCTACTCCAAAGGAATTTCCACAAGCTTATCTTTACATTTTCTTGTCTGTGCGATTTTCTTGGTCGTTTTAGCGATAATTTGCGAATTTCATACAAATATGGAGCCCGCAGCTGTCAAGGGGCCGCACCACGGGAAAATGGCCTGCTAGCGCTCGTTGCACCCCCTTGGAACAGCTCTGGCTGCGCCCCTGAACAGGGAGACCCATAGCCGAAGCGTAATTCTCGTATAGTCTAAAATGTATCAATATAACTCCAATTTCACCATTCCAAACATTTGCCTTCATCACTAAAGATTGTGCTGCCATGCTAACTACTAGGTACATGTGAGCTCAATTGATGTCATTAGACATTATGGATTATATACAAACCTTCCCTTGTTACACTTGGTTGGGCGCGAGGCCGACTCTGTGGGAGACGCTGACGGACCACCATCACTGCGGCGGTTGTCGTCACCGGATGCGCTCGGCACAATGTCCACCGACGCGATGTCGTCCGGCCGGTCCCCACTGCTTACAGATCGCATGCAACAATCACAGAGGTCTTCGCGCAATGGGTAATCATTCTACAGTAGGTAAGTAACCAATGAATACATTATAAAATCCTGTCATGTACAACGACTGGGCGAAATGCATGCACATTGAAGTGCAGGGATGGCAAATGTCGGCAAAAACTAAGTTGAAGACATGCCAGCTGCAAAACAGGTAAAACCGATCTAACGGCATAAAGTGACGTAAAATAGCAAACACCATGCCTGCAAACTATCCACACATCAGCTCGTCAATTTTTTTATCGACAGATGAGGGGCGTATATATCACCATTATAGTACAGATAACTGCAGGGAGTTGCCCCCTCCCTCGCCCCTAATCCCGGGCACCCCAGACTGAAAGCATAAAACCCCCAGCATTCCGACGGGGAGCCATGTCCCCAGCTTTGAAGCCCACTAACCAGCGGACAATGACAAAAAGGCAACGAAAATGAACTGCACTGCTTGCAATATCCCTCCCCATGCAAGTCACCGATTCACGCATTTCAGAATGGCCCATGTAATTTGAAGGACATTTTATGCCACTACGTATTTATACATAATTTGCAGTCATGAGTTGTCCGCTGCTATGAAGTAAAATTAGTGAGATTGGAGTTTTGTCTTTCTGTGCATTTCACTCGCAACACAACTATGAGCTCCCTGGCTTTCATATACATTTCATATGGCATCATCCTAACTTAGAAATGAAAACACAATGAGATACGTTCTTAGAATGGATCAGTTATCCCTTCACAGTGCGAAGGGGGGGGGTGCAACCCCCCCTCGGTTTTTTAACAGAAAAACGGCGGCGCGCACCGCCACCACATTTTTAGTAGGTACCCTCAGCAGTGGCGGCGCCACGGATTTTTCCCAGGGGGGCAAAAGTGGCCTGGTGAGTATCGTCGACCGGGGGTAAGCGATTTTTCCAGCCAAGTATTGGTAGTTGTGCTTTTCAGGGGGGGGCAAAACATGCCTTTTGCCCCCCTGCTCCAGCTCAGGGGGCAGGCAGCCTGCCTCCCCCCGTGGCGCCGCCCTTGACCCTCAGTGGCATGGATTTTACATCTTTTGGTGATTTTTTTGGCCAGGTCATATCAGGTCACTGAGCTATGACGTCATCATTGGAGGCATGTCAGTCACTATTTCGAGCCAACGATGGGTAGCCTCTACCCAATGACCTCAAATGACATCGAAACGTGTCAGGTAGGTCACATGACTTTGTCTGACCTTGCCTCACCTCGATTAACCTTTGGTGACCACTAGGTGTTAATGTGGGACCTTCGACATTTTTTTTTATTGATTGATTGATTATTTGGGCTTACGGGCGCGACATCGACATTTTTTTACCTGACCGAGATTAAGGTGGTCTGTGGGTAATTTTGAGTGCTGAATTCGAATTCAGCGCCAAAAACTACCCCCTAGACGTCAAAAGTGGGCATTTGGGCAAAATTTGAATTTGGGCTCACGTGACCTGTGCATCTTATATATCTTGACAGGTGCTAGCTACGGGCATAAAATTAACACCATTAGATGCAGAATTGTTCAAGGAACCTTTCGAGTACTATTTTAGTGCGTTTTGGTGAAAGATGTCGGCACTAATGAGCACAAACTGCCAAAAATAGAGGCGTTTGCCAAAATGAGATCATTGACCAGACCTGGAGCGTGACCTATTGATCTGAGGTCATAAAACGGATATCGTTAGGTTCATAACGCCGAACTCTACACGCTCGTTTTTGTTTTGAGGCTCTAGCGCAATTAGGGACGATTGTACCCCCCCCCCCCTTGTACCACGGCGTACAATCTCAGTCCTGCACTGGCGAGGATTAAGTGTCAGTGAACTTCGCGGGCTTTGGATTCGTTGATAAATGCAATCTTGTCGATTGAAGTGTAATGAAACACATCCACATAATTCTGCGCTCCATATAATTGTTTATATAGAAACCGCTTCTATTGTGACAAAAATCAGTTTATGTGTTATTTCTTATACCGTTTCGAAATTATATCGTTCAAGAATAGGAAATTTTGAACTAGTGGAGGCCCGAGGAAGATAATAACTCATATTTCCGTCCCATTCAGCGAATAGCTAAAATTCACCCATTTAGCAGTAGTGTCATGCTGGGAAACCAGTAAATGCTGTCTGGCTAGGAGCCGACAGCTGGTTTTCAAATGTGAAATATGAATGGTAGAACGCGATCCCAACGTACATCGAGCGTGCCTGCACAAATTATATGGACTACATGTGCTGTGATTGAATAAACACGTATCAGCACAGTGCATATACAAACGGCAGCTACAGATCACTTCCATTATTACATTGCCTAACTGCATTCCCATGATTTTGGCTACAAGCAACTCAATTCACCGGTAGGACGTTTTACTTACATGAAGCTTATGGGGACGGTGTCCACGGTGTCGAGCCTGACTGTGGATGGTGGCGTTGACGCCCGCGCACCATCACCTCCCGGAGTCATGGGGAAACTGCAAGCAGGGAAACAGGATGTTAATCTCTTTTCTCCAGCGAAATTTGCAGGCAAAGACTAAGAAAATATATTAATCTGTGGGCCTAATATGGGGAGGGAAGGGGGCCAAGTAGCCCCTCCCACATACAGAGATCAGTACAAAATCGAAGTTTGCGCTGCCGAGGACCCAGACCGCACTGCCACTCTAGTTACGTAATTAAACTATGTGGTAGTGTTGTGTCACCAAACTGTGAGGGGAAAATGGCGTTTGGGCTCGCTAAAACGAGGGGTGGACTACGTCAAGACTAAAAAGTATTTTTGTATTTAATAGGAACAGGCGTGGATGCGTGTGTTTGCATCTGGTCTTGAACTTTTAAGTCACATTTCTGTTGGAAAAAAATGTCCGACTACAAATACTAATATCTCGCACACATATCATCCTAAGGCCAAAATTATAATAAAAAGAGCCAAAGTAACCACACGATACAGACGGACCAAGCAAATCACTTTCGCTTTCAAAGTATGTAGCCAATGACAATTTGAACGATGAGTATTTCCAGAGCAGCAGAACTTTGACTTACGTTTTAGGAACTACTCGTAGGACACACCCATCCGTCACGTCTTCTTCGTCTTCCACCTCCACCCATATCATATTTCCCCGGCCATCTGTTGTGGAATATTCCAGCATAACATCCTCAACAGCGAACTTCTCACAAATCAGGCGGCCTGCCTCACCCCAGCTGTCGCATGACAGCTTTTTTACCCGTCCGTTATAGTCCGCGAAAATCTTCATGCTTCCTGGAAATATGCACCACATTATTTGGGGGAGAGGAGGAAGCATTTGGAGGTATTAGTCAGTTAAATAAACTAGTGTGAAACGAAGGAACCGATTTGTAGCCTTTAACGATTACCAATTTAACTAAAAAGACTATGTTGTCAACTCCTGTGGGATTTCTCCACATTGAAACCTCGTAAATTAAGCACTCTATACATCAAAATCTCCGTACAGCGAAGTGAAGGTAAAATTTATGATCAGGTTTCGTGGTTGTATACCCCTAAGCGGTATTTACCGGTATTTACAGGCGGTAAAAACCATACCGAAGGCAGCCGAACATACCTGAATAAACTTCTGGGAGATTGACGAATTTTAAACATGCCAGCGCATGATAACATGAATGCAACCATTCTTTCGGTACACTCTAAGGGGATGGTAATCCACGACGTCTTCCAATTTTACAAACAGCACTCTTCCATTCGAGTCCAGCTGATAAGCGTTAGTGTGAAAATCATAGTCATGCTCCATCACCTCCACCAACAGCTTTACTTCTTCGTTGACTGCGTCGAGAAACACGAAATTGATCAATGAAATCGAAAAACTGTCCTTTTCTCCTACGAGAACAGCGTCTCCTGTGCTGTACTGTGTGCCATTCGTTAACAAAGAAGTCCCAATCTGCATGTTCCTCGTCACCTGAACCCGTTGTTCCTCTGGCAGTGTTGGCAGATCAACTGCTTTACATTTGAATTCGCTCACTCGGTTAGATGACATGTAGCCCGGGCCGTCAATAGCCAAGGCCAATGCTTGTTGGTGACGAGTGGCAATAGTCTTTGGCATGTTCTTCCTGTTGTTCGCTCTCTGGGCGATCTCTTTCAGTGGTCCGTGCTTTGATTCGTAACGTAATGTCCATAGATGCCTGAGCGGTCCATGCCGGCGGATTTGAGTACCGTAATGAATCATATGATGGAATTTGGGCTTAAGCCAGAAATTTGGGAAACATTTTTTCACATCTGCAAGCCACGTGGCAGTTATCTCCTCAAGGTACATGATGTCACCATCAGTGAAACGAGGCGCCAGAATATTTTCAACGAGCTGACACAAATGGATTAGTAATGTCCAGACGGTATGCTCCTGAGGAACGCAATCTCCCATCAGAAGGAGCAGCACCCGAAGAAGGAGCCACATTTCAGAAGCCGTTTGCCTAGTCTTCAGTTTTCCGTGGACTTTGGTCAACTTCTGAGGGCGGTTTCGTTCCTTGAAATCAAAGGAACTGATACGCTTGTTGACCACATCTAATGAAAACAACCTTTCATTCATCAGAGCAGTGAGAATCAGAACGAGAGCATAGGGTATAACACCCTCTAACAAATCATGAGCTACATCAGGCACCAGTCTCTCCACTGGGAAGTCCTCATGAAACGCACTAAGAGCCGACTTCGCATAAATGCCGTATTCTTGTTTTTTCTCTTTTGAAAATCCTGATGCTTTGAGGTCACTCAACTGACGACGATACTCCTCTGCATTGCGGAGGGTGACTTCTGATTCATGAAATGATGTCTGCTGCTCGCCAACGTCGGCCATACAGAACCGACAGTATTTCCCAGAGTTGAAACATTGGGTAAATCCACCCAATGAGTGTAAGGCAAGGTTGTCTCCAATGACACAGCTAACATCACCTTTGCTGGTGAGATGTCGGCCCGCATTCACGATGACTATGCTAGCATCTCGCAGCTGCGTTACATCGTCTACGAACTTCTCCAAAATGGTTGCCCATCCATGTTCCTGTACTTGTGAGGTCATGCACACAGCTGCGACATAGATCGCACTTAAGTGAGATCTAAGATGGCATGGAGCATTCAGCAGCGAATAGTAGATTCCGGCAAGCTTGTACTTCGACACTTTGTTTCCGAGTGGATCCACGACATTGAAGTCGTCATAGTAGACAGCCAAACGTATTTTCCCCAGATGGTTCTGATGCATACTACCATCAGCAATGTCAGACATATGTTCATTATGAACATCATCACGTAGAACATATTCCAAAACATGTTGATTTGATAGCAGAACCTTCAGCTGTTTCAAAATGGGTACATATTGAAACGATTTCCAGTGCCCTGCTGATGTCTTCAGAAACACAGACTTGGGAGGATTGAAGTTGAGTTCGTCCAATAAAAATTTGTTCAGTTTATGACCCGATCTTAGTTCTCGAAATGCAGAAGTAGTCTCCAAGTTCTGTGCTTTTGAGATAATGTTGACCTGAGCGTTGGGTGTTTCGGCGTCCATTTTGTCTTGAATTTCATCGAGTACCGACCGTGTAAAAGCAATTGTTGATCCACAATGTAAGAGCAAACAGACGTGGGTATATTGTAGACGTAGTGCAATTTTCCGAGAAACTGGGCAACATCTTTGTGTCTTCTTTGGGAAGAACTGCACTGTGGCCCTACATCTTGCTGCTCATCTCCAACACAATCTGCGACTACCACTCCATCATTCGGATTTTCACTTTGACCCACACTGCATGATGTTTCGAAGCATTGGTTATGCTTTTGCTTTACATGCCTTTTCCAATTTCTTCCTGAAGATAGAAGCTGATTGCAATATGTGCAAGGGAATCTTGAATTATTGTTCTGAACAGAATGGCGTTGCAGGTGTTTTGCAAATATCGAAGTATTGTAATGGGAAAATTGGCATGTGTTACATCGATGTTTTCTTGTATTCAGAAACAAATGGAATCCTCATCACTCATCAAATAATAGCGATGAATATTTTAAATGAAGAATTATGTTGAGTTCTGTACAAAGCAAATATGCACAATACATTCATGTTTCCAGAAAGCATTGCTGGCAGCTAATGGTTTGTACCTGCTTGTTTGCTAGGTTGGGGCCTCGTGGTCAGAGGGATTATCTGGGGACAGAATTGCACTTTATGTAAACACATTGTGCATTGTTTACATGGTAAATCAGCAATGGCTCAATGCATTGCAATTCAACCAAATCTCTGATCTCTGTACTTCTGGAGCAAGACCATACATATAGATAGTCTTGTCAACCGAGAAACACCAGCTGCTCAGTGGATCATTTCTCACTAATTAAATTCATATGTTACAGTTCCCCTGTGGCATTTAGCAAGTGAAATTTTTTTTCACATATTTGGTGTAGCAGCGGCACCTAAGACCACAATATGGTGGCAGACTATGGCATTGTATGTTGGTGGCATTTTATGTTATTGTACTGGATTTTTGGCATCACACACTATGACACAAAAAGTATCTGTACAAGAAAAACAACAGATATGAAGCACACAGTACAAAAGCCCAGAACATAAACACAGCAGCCACCCGGATGTTACAGGCATGTGCCAATATTTTGAGATGCAGGATTTTTAACCTCCCTCATTACTTATAATTGCAGTTAACTCACAGTGGTACTGCACAGCCTCCGATGGTTTATTACAGCTTGAAAAAAATATTTATGCAACCACATTGTCATGAAATGACTGCAAATAACCCACTTATTAAAATAGTATGCATTATCTGTAGGCCAATACATGCCTTAATTTCCCTGTGAAGGCTTATATGTGTGCTAAACAAGGCCGTTGGTATGTTTCCATATTGCCACTGAAATAATGGAAGATTCCATATGGGGAATCTGTGCCACTTTCTGTGACAAGCAATTTCCAGCAGCTGGTGCTGACCCTGACCTACTGTGTGCATTCAAATATGATAAATTAACATACTTGCATTTTTTCTCTCAAAGAAGTTAAAAACACTAGTGGATCCAGGGGGGCCAGAATGGCCATAGCACCTCCCTAAGCACCTAGTCCATGCAGCCAACAGATGTGCCCCCCCCAAACTGACTGGTTTTAAATTTCAACTCTTGGCTGTATCGGTGCTGCCTTAAGATGATTACCATACAGTGTGACAAAATGTGACAAATTCTTTGATGAATCTGGACAAGTATGTAGCAAATGGTGCAAAATTGTCACCCAGAAAGATAACCCTCCACCCTGACTTGTGCAACAACTTCTGCAAAACAAAATTACCCCCCAGAAATTGCTTTCCAGCCCCCCCTCCCCACACACACTTAACAGCATCTGGCAAATTGTTGTCAGCAAAATCAGGACATGCCCTTTCCCTAAACTCAATGTCTAGATCCCCCCAGAGTTAAAAAATGACTCCTAAATTGAGCCAAACTTGTGAGTGTTTTCCCCTAAAAAATTGTTCCTCGTTTTGTCTGTGAGTCAGAAGTTTTAATTTCAGAAATTAAACAAATAAACCTCAGTGGGACTGTTTGAGGTACAAGGGGATATTTCTACAATATTTAATTTCCTTTTCAATGGAATTGAAACCATACATGTGCATTATTGATTTAAAAAAAACAGTACACAAATTGGACAGAAAATATCATATTTGGCATTTTGGCCCATACTGGGGTTTTCTTAGCAAGAGCCCAATAATCGCAGATAGTATTCCCAAATATGGATAAATGCATCCCCACTTTTAGCAAATGGTAGCATATTTGGGTGAGACCCTTTTTTGAAATACTGACAATAGTTCCCCACTGACATGCAAAGATGAGCCTCATCTTAGACTTAATCCCACTCCAAAATGTCTAAATTCAGCCATTCATCTGCAGATCAATAATTCCCTGTAGTATTGGCTATAAAGAACAGGGTCATCTGGAGCAAATAAGGGTTGCTTGAAGGGATGATCTTGATGTTGACAAAAGAGATTGCCCACATTGATTAAGGGCTGCTGAGAGATGGGTCTAAATGATGCAATGTATAGCTAGCAGCACCTGGTGTGGGTGGTGCCAGAATAGGTGGCAATGCTGGAGATCTCATTACCCTGAAGGCATAGGTGGCACTGTGGGTGCTTGTGATGCATACCTACATAGTGCATAACATTGCCTGCATGGGTGGTGTAGGCTATTGAGTGGTATGGGGGTGCCACTACAGTGTTCTGAAATTCAAAATTTTAAGTGGAAACCCCTGCTTTTTTGTTTTGTTTTGACCTCACTTGAGATGGTCTGGACTCACTGGTAGGGCTCTCAAGCCCAAGTTTTCAGCTTTATTGCTTAAATACCAGAGAAGGAATGCTTTTACTGCTTCAATACCAGAGAAGAAACACTAAAAAACACAGATAAAATGATTTGTCTTACAGAATAACTGTTTCTTGCCTCAGTGCTTACATAAATCCCACCTTACTCAAAATGAATTTCAGGACCATGTGCCACTAGCTTCAGTGGGCAGTAGGGGATGGAAAAAGCCAGCTTAAATTGAACTTATGCCAGCCAGTGGCTTTTATTAATTTCAGCCGGTTTAAACTGGCTTTTATTATTTAAGCCAGCTTAAATTCATGACACTTCTAAGGCTCACAAACCATGGGTACATTGACAGTGTTGGTGTTCAACACAATGAAAGTGTAAAATACATGCAACGAAGACCTACTGTGCATGACCAGATGGTTATTGACAGTTTCTAGGCCAAAGTATGGACACCAGCAGCACCAAAATCATGCATTTGTAAGTTTCAGTTGCCTCAGTTTGCAAATTCAGCACTGGGATGACCATTAAATTTAGTGCTAGGATAACAGAAGCACACCAAATATATTATCAGCAACATGACTTCCCTGGTGCCTTGTAGTATTTTGGAGGTCATCCCAGGCCCCCAGCACCGAATTTGTTGAACAAATTGGGCTCTAAAAATGTTATAAATGCAAACTAGCTAGATACCTACCTGCCCAGGTCAAACTTTCATTGTTTAGGTAACAAATTTCTAGCAGTCTGGCACTGTGGGTTCTCCCTGTGCCTGGGCTGCTGGTGGTAGGTTGGTGGTGTATAGCCCTGTTTTTTTAGCACCTCTCTGGGTGGGGGTGAGGCATGGGTTATTGCTGCTTCCGTTTTTAACGTGTGTCCACCTGTTCATTGGTTTTGTGTGCAAGAAATGTGTATGGATTCAAATGTGCTGCCATCTCCAAGGAAGCAGTGGTAGGTGTGCCCCAAAAAATAAATGGTTTACATCAGGCTGGATATATTAGGCTATGATGGACTTAAATACAGACAAAATGGCTTATTGACCTGACCAACAAGTTAACTATAGTTTGAATTGTCAGCCCAGGTTTAGAACTATTACCATCATATATTGACGCATACATCCAGGGCCCCATGAGCTGCTTCCGGAGGGTGCTATAGCCCCTTTAGCCCCCCTCTGGTTGTGCCGCTGCATACATCACAACACAGCACACACAATCCATTGTCTCCACTTCCATCAGTGTAAGTTAGTGCAAACAGGAAATAATGCACTACTATACCATGCCATAGAAGGTGTGCAATAGTTGACAATGTGTGAAAATGTACAATAGATAGATAACAGATTGCTTACTGTTATTTATGAATATATGTAGGTAGGCACCTATCAGTAAGACAATGGGAAAACTATGCCAAAAACAGCACAAATTGATGTGGCTCAAATAGTCACTTGTCAGCTAACATAGAATAGGTACCTAGCTATCAAATGGCTAGGTACCTAATGGGTCAACATCTGGCTTTTGGAGGGCGTACCCAGAACCCAGCCAGAGTTTTGGGGAATTCTAGGGAGTGTTTTTGCACATAAAATGGAATGTAACACATTTTGGAATGATAATTTAACACATGTACATCTGTTCGTTGTTTTTATTTTTGTGTGTGCAAATAAATGTGCATGGATTCAATTGATGTTTCCCTAACTTTTCTCAGTCACTGCTCTCCAGCCCTACCAGAAATATAATTTAAGCCAGGGTGGCTTAAATTAATTTATGCCTGCCAGTTTAAACTGGTTAAACCACCAGGTGGCTAAAATTCCCCATCCCTAGTGGGCAGTGCTCTGTGTTTAATATTGTGATCAGCATATAGTACAGCCATTTAAGCTCACTGTGTTCTGGTTTGAAATATGGTTTTAAAGCTTCAACTGTTACACTAGCAAGAATATTTTGTATTATTATAGCAGACATCACATGTGTTGCCATACATTCATCACCTGCAGTTTTTTTGGTATTCATTTAGCAGGCGTCACACACTGGGAAATGTTCACATGTTTGATTTCCCAAGGTGGGGCTAAAACCTAACCCAGCCTGACCTAGCCTGACCAAACCAAAACTGATGTAACCTAAACTGACCTAAAGCCTACCCTAAACCCCATAATCTTCAAGATAATTTTCCCAAGATGGGACATAATTTCCTAAGTGTGACACCTGCTAAATGATTACCCCTAACCTGACCATGGTTGTTGGGCAAGGTAGGCATTTTTGGCCTGTCTTAATGGTTTTTGGTCCTAAGACATTTTATTCTCATACATTATAAGTGGGGAAAATGAAGATTTTATTCTCGGCAAAACAAAACTGGAGACATTCATAAGGAATGCCCCATTATAAAACACTTATAAGTTAACATTTTTGAAGTGCACCAAACTGAAAGTCAGCCTGGTGGTGGCAGCCCAACTCAGTTTTAGACTCCACATATTGTTGTAGAGATTAGAACAAATAATCAAAGAATGGAGTCAATTTTCTCATATGATTGTTAACTTACATATAGTTTTCCTTGTCCAAATAAATGCCTACTATCCAGATATCTTCTGAAATGTTATTATGTGGTCAACAATTAAAAATAATGATGAAAGTGTGCATTTTAGTATCATAAATAATTTCCAAATCACAATTCTTGGCACATACCCTATCCCTCCCATTTTGAGAGAAAAAAATGGTTGTTAGCTTGCACTAAAATATTCTCTGTATCAAAATAATTAAGTACTCTCTGGCTTTAAGTCAAAATACTAAATTGCCTGCCTTGATGTTGGGTATCCTAAAAGTTGTAAAAATGTCCCATGGTGCTCCCTGGGTGAGTGGATCATTATTAGCCATGTGAGCAGAATGGTCTTAAGAAGTACAATAAATAAATGTCTGACCGAGTACTGCCAAGTCTCACAATGAACCCAGCTGGATAGTAATCAAACATCCAGTCCAGTCCTGGGGGGGGGGGTTGTGCAGGAAGTGAATTCTGGCAAGGACCCCCATTAGTAATTCAAATTAAAGGTCCAATCCTACAGGGGGTGGATGGGGGGGGTTAAGAAGCAATAGGCCACTAGGTAGTGCCCCCCTCCCAGAATTTGTAGGGAGGGGCAACTGCCCCCCTGACCCCCCTTATACCACCCCCTGGGAGGGAGAGATTGTGGGCACTGAGATGAATGCTGTGTATTTTCCTGTTTTATATTGATATGCTTTTATTGAAACACATGTCAATGGATTCAATCATTACAGAAGAGGTAGGTATAATCTTGTCATGTGACAGTGGAGTGCAGTCACCAATAATTGAGCAAGCCGCTTTTTAGTGTAAATCCTATACCCAGCTTATACCATGAGCACAAACACATTTGCAGCCTGGCAATTACAGGTAGGTACATACCTACCTCTTTTTTAGGAAAAAATCAGGTTAATACTCACATTCATCCGCCAGCTCAACTTGCTATAATAACAATCGCAACAATCCGCGCCACGCCAAAGATGGCGGATCGAGGACGAAAGAAAATGGTGGCACAGTGTAAACTTAAACTCTCATTAGCATGCTTTTCCTTTTCATTACCTCACATTAAGAACGCAGGTGGCAGCGGTACCCCTGCAATCGCCCATGACCTCCCCGCAACACCCAGCCAACACCCCACGTACTTCAAATCGCACGCTGCACGGCGCATGCGCGAATCTGGCAGTTCACCCGCGGGCGGAGGTGAAGTGACGGAAAAAGGGTGTAACAAAAGTACCTCACTTTTCATACTTTTTAAAGTATTGTCGGAATACTTGACATGAAAATGATACTTCGAAAACTCCCTCTGTACTTCGAAGAATGCAAGCCTACCACTTTTTACAAAAAGGTGCTAGAATATGCCCCATATTGATACTAGATGGGTTTTATGTACCTCCGATTACTCCCTGAGTACTGATTTTTTTTACAGTGTACTTGACATTCTCATACGCCTTACTACGTTGGAACGATACGGAAAAACATATCAGCTTGTGCTGGGTTCCAAGCCACATCGGAGTGTGCGCGCTCTACGGAGAAATCGGCAGCACAGCATCTCGGCCCACGCATTTGCGCACATCCTGCTATGAACCAATTCTATAGGATCTCAAGTTTCATGTTTACCAAGTGGCAAATGATATGGGACAGAGAAGTGAACAATAAGCTGGACGAAATTAAGCCACGCCTAGGTCACTGGGCGTCTTGCTTTAGTATGTCCAGAAGAGAGGCGGTTATCCTTTGCAGGATGCGCATCGGGCATGCCTAAGCTATAGCGTAGGTGTGCCCGATGAGAGAAGCGATGGGTGTACCCATCTGCTTTGTATGGGTGAGGAGGCCGCAGTGTTCCCGTTGTCTAGAAATCCTGGCAATGCGCCAAGTATTACCCAAGTGAACACTGCACGAGAACACAGGTAGTTTTATCGACGTCACATGACTGTTTGACATGTGAAAACATCCTGGGGAATAATTAAAAACTCGTACACTCCGGAAGCTTGTTCCGTCACTTGTCAGCGATGGGATTTCAGAATACGTCGTACCAAGGCAATAGCTTCCGTCGGACAGTGAGGTACTAGAATAAAAGGTATGGGCGCGAATGACCCAGGACGGGTCCAAGCGGACTAAGGCCCAAATAACAACAACAAACAACAACACCCGGAGGACATTTGAGCATAAACACTACCTCGGTTGTGAAATTATCTTTCCCATTTTCCCGGATCAGTGATCAGTGATCAGTGATCAGGTGTGTAGTGCGCACGTCCTTTATGGGCGGCTGCTTTTGTTACCGGTAGAGCCATTACCCTATCTGCGCCACCATTGTCCGGCCTTTATTGCACCAGTGGCAGAATTGGGGCAGATTCGGGCGGAATTAGGGCGCAATTATGAGTAGGTAACGGTATGTTGATGATCATTCCAATGTTCCGTATGTGCCTTGGGCCAATTTCAAGAGAAAATAACTGGGCGAGGAGGGGGAGATGTACTTTTTTGGAGTGAGGCAGAGGATCCGTGGGAGAGCTGTGTCCTCCACCCCCAATGAGCCTGCTCCCCCGTTCACCCATGCCGCGAAACCGAATGCAAAGAATTGATTATTTTAATTTATCTTGGCGTATATTCATTTATCTATGGCGTACACTAGCGTTAGCACTGAACTGTAAAAGTAGTCAAATTTTATCTCAGTTAGTTAGTTATTTGGGCTTTAGGGCGCTTCGTCCAGAGTAGATCATTCGCAACCATAACGTTTACCCTAGTGCCTCGCGGTAGATGAGAAGTATTACCTTGGTGTGTACGTAGTTTGAAACCCAATCGCTGATAAGTAACGGAACAAGTTTCCAGAAAGTACAAGTTTTGAGTTGTTTCCCAGAATATCTTCATATGTCAAACGGTCCGCGATTCGTCCATAAAACAATCGACGCTCTGGTGTAAAGTGTTGGCACGTGAGTAGTAGGTGACGTACATTCAGCGCTTCCAGACAGCGGGGGCACCGCGGTCTTTTCTCCCCACACAGAAGATAGCAATGGGTAGCTTAGGTGTGCCCGACGCGCACCCTGCAGAGTGTGACCTCCTCTTGCCTGGACCTGCGCAGGCATGATGCCCAAGGTCCTATATGTGGCTTTATTTCATGTAGCTTATTATTGCCTTATACATCCCATGCCCTTTGCCACTTAGCCCGACGATGAAAGTTGTAATCCTGGAGAAATGGTCCCTAGCAGGAAGTGGACATATACGTGGGCGGCGATTCTGTGCTGCCCACTTCGCCGCAGAGTCCGCCGGCTCGTTGCTCCACACCCCGATGTGGTTTGGGATCCAGCACAAGCGTACGGTTTTTCCTTCTCGTTCTAACGTAGTAATTCGTATGAGAATGTCAAGTAGTATAGGGTCTGAAGGATAAAATGCAGTCAGTGCCAAAAGGCTGCTAAGGGAGTCAGATATAATCACATATAGAGTATCCTGAGAAACCTCTATAAATGACAATGCCTTCACGATCGAAGTAAAGATCCTTGTGTGTCCTCGGTAAGAGTCCAGGTGCTCAATCGTTCTCGACCGACACAATACTGACGGAATGTCTCCTTTGTGCATGGCTAACAAATATATGTGAATTGGAGGTGAAACCAGGTTCCAGGGTGGTATCGGTAGTTTTTGTATTCGCATCACTCGACGTACTCTCATTATACTGTTTTTAAAGAGGTTCTGCATCCGCGTATAGAATGATAATGTCTTCTGACTCTGCCCATTGGGAAAAAAAGTTCCAAAATACGGTGGGAGAAAACTGCGTCGTAAGTAGGGTGCGTGGGAAACTGCCGCAGCCTACACGCGCATCGCAATACCAACATTTCACGTCTCAGTACCAGCGGGGGTTCGTTCGCCTTTGTCATCAGGTTTGCAGCCGGAGAGGTTCTGAAGGCACCAGTAATAATAAGCAGTGCTAAGTGGTGCACTGTATCTAAAGTGCGCTTGTTGCTGGCGCAGACACCATCATACACGTAGCTCG
Organism: Ashinkailepas kermadecensis; assembly: GCA_034440615.1. Classification (NCBI taxonomy): domain Eukaryota; kingdom Metazoa; phylum Arthropoda; class Thecostraca; family Neolepadidae; genus Ashinkailepas; species Ashinkailepas kermadecensis. The sequence continues at coordinate 155,608 of JAOTOM010004497.1, read as the reverse complement.
CGTAGTCTAGTTTGGACCGGATAAATGACTTGTAAAATATCATCAGGGTTTTACGGCCCGCGCCGTACTAGACATTTTAGCAACACATTACAGTAGGATGAGAGACTAAAGCATTTTCATCTAAGAGTTTTGATGTGGGGTTTGTATGTCAGATGACTGTCAAATTGTACTCCCAGAAACTTCACGGCTGGTTTAACTGGGATATGCTTGCCATACAACTCAACGTCCAGTTCCTGGATACATCGTCGACGGCAAAAATGTCTTGCAGTCGTTTTGTCGGTGGAAAATCGGAAACAATTTTTGATGTTCCAGCTCTGGATCTTGTTCACTGCAAGCTACAGCTGTCGTGTCATTGTTGACGTATTTGTGCCAGATGACCAGATTGCGAAGTCATCGACAAATGGCGATCGTCCGATGTTCGGTGGCACATCATCGTCAATGTCATTGATCATCATGGCGAACAAAGTAACGCTGAGGACACTACCCTGCGGGACTCCATTGGTTTGTTGGAACCGTTCAGATAGTTCGCGGCCTACCCGGAAGCGGAAGGAGCGTTCAGTCAAAAAGTTGCGAATAAAAGTGCCCAGATGGCCACGGATTCCACACTTTTGAGCTTTCATTAAAATACCGAGGCGCCAGGTTGTATCATATCCTCCTTCGAGATAGAAAAAGATGGCTCCAGTGTGTCGCTTCTCTTGAAGGCTAAACGTACAGCAGTGTCGAGTGTTAATAGATGGTCCGTTGTTCCACGGTGTTTCCTAAGACCGCACTGGGCGTTAGTAAATGGTCGTGTGTTTCTAAAAACCATGTGAGCCGCACATTGACCATTCTTTTCTAAGAATCTATTCAAGCAAGAGGTCAGAGCGATAGGCTGGTAGTGCAGTGGATCGAGCCCACTCTTGCCTGGCTTTAGGACGGGGATCACGGTGGCTTCCCGCCATGTGACCGGGAATTTACCTTTCTCCCAAACCACGTTGAAAGTCGCAAGTAGTGTCTTCAGAACTCGTGAGGGAAGATGCTTTAGTATCTCGTTGTGGATATGGTTAGGCCCCTTATCTCATGTGTGCTTCTGTGCCCAGAGACGTCTACAGAATAGTCTTCCCACACATAATCCAGTCCTTCCCCAGCTGTTCCCTGCATTCACTAGAGCATAGTTTCTGTCTTCTATATTGTTCGGTGCACGGGTGGAGGCACCGGTCGTGGGTGGGGTTGGAAACCACTGCTCGCTGCTGGACCCCTAACCCCTGCTTCTGGATGAGAAAAGATGAATGCAACTTACAAGAATCGAGAAATCGTGAGAATCTGAAATGACGTAGTCCAAGGTACGGAGTTTTAATTCGATGGGCGATCCAGGGATCCCGGTACTAAAGCTAGGCCCCTGAAATGGCAAGATATCTCATCCATAGCTTAGTGGATAGCGTATTGTACAGTTATGTATGTCGCATGCCGAAGGTGGATAACGCATGAAGGCGCATCACGCCTATGCAGACCTGTTTTGTTGGCAAAGACGAAATCGCAAACAGCACACAAAGCAATACTTCTAAGACTGGAATAGCACAGTGCACCACAAAATTATTTTTCTTTGTTTCTCGGCAATAACCTTTATATTCTGATTCATTATGCTTCAAGTCACTGGAAAACAAACTGTCAGTGATATTAAACTTTGGGTTTGTTGTCAGTACATCGATTTTGTAGAAATAAGAACATTATTATTTTTAACCCTATATGGACATCTGTAACAAATCTGTCAACGCTTCAAAATTTACTATATATTTACCGAAACAAGTACATTTTAACTTAAATGACGATATCGTCAAATTTGTAAAGGTTCAAGGAGTTTACATCACGAATTGGCAACTCCTACTGCAGAAAACCGAGCTTTAATGAAACAAATAAGTTAGTGCGTCAGTAGGAGTAAAAACGCATGGTTACGCAGTTCGTTTTGTTGAAATTGTATCACTATATTTGATCAAAGGTAAGTTGAATAATTTTGTATTGCTCAATATATGTTGCTAGAGTGGCTGAAGTAATATAAAAGTATTCTGATAAACTGAGGACTATAATATTGAAAGTAAAATAAGGTGAAACGTTTTGGCCCACAATGACAAGGAATGCTATGCTTTTAATACAAAATAGATATATTAGATCGTAACAACATTGATACAACATTGATGTAACAACAACATTGATAACGTAACACGTAACAACATTGATAACAACATAGAATCGTAACAACATTGATGGCTATGACATCCATGCCTTCTTTGCCACATGGTATAAGGTTGTCCAATTTGTATTATATAAAGTAGCGCGTATATAGACGCCGACGTAGATTTACACACAGCATCCCTTGTGTGTAAATCACGGGAGATCTGCATCGATCAGCAAAGCGAAGCGAAGCGAAGCGAAGCGAAGCGAAGCGAACAAATTGAGTACCCTGACATTCCGTCATCTGTTGCACCTGTTCCCCATAACGCGACGGATCTACCTGTGCCACAGCTTCCCTTGAAGGGTCAATCTTGTCCAGCAGAAGAAGCAGGCTATGATGATTCCGAGGAGGAGCAAGGTGCGTCATCTGCTGCGCGCCGTCGACGCCGGGTGGCCGGTGTAAGGGGCCTCTTCTACCCCAACCAAGAGGGCATCAACGACCTCATCGGGGAAATGGCCTTGACAAAGTTCAACGCTGAACTGCTCATTTTCGGACTGAAGCAGTGGGGCTTACTGGACGACAGCGTTCGAATTAGTTCCCAGAGGAGGTGGCATCGCGGCTTTTTAACGTTCTTCACTCTTAGAGATGTGTTGTGCTACTGCCATGACATCAGATAACTTTTCGACGCTGTGGGCATTTCCTGCAACACCTCTGACTGGCGGCTCTTCATCGACAGTTCATCTAAAAGCCTCAATGCTGTTTTACTGCACAACATAAATCAGTGACCCTCGATCCCTCTGGCTCATTCAATGCACACGAAAGAAAAGTACCAGAACATCAAAACCCTGCTGAGCGCACTGAAGTAAGACCAATTCAGCTGGGAGGTTATTGGCGATTTCAAGATAGTGCCTTCTTCATGGGGCTTCAGGGAGGCTTCACCAAGTTCCTTTGCTATATACGCCTCTGGGATGGCCGAAATACAGCCTTTCACTACGAGAAGAGGAACTGGCCCTCCAGGACCTGCTATGAAGTTGGGGCCCATAACGTGAAGCAAGAGCCGCTAGTAGAGTCAACGAAAGTGCTGATGCCACCCCTGCACATCAAATTGGGAATCATTAAGCAAATTGTTAAACGGCTGAATCCAGAGGGCGAGGCCTTGGAGCACATCCAGGAGCTGTTTCCGAAGTTGTGGGAGGCGAACATCAAAGCAGGAGTATTTGTGGGCCTTCAGGTGGAGCGACTTATTGACTTCGACAGCTTTCCTGAGAAGACGTCTGAGGTTGAGCGGGCAGATTTGAAAAACTTCGTTTCTCTAGTCAAATGTTTCCTCGGATACCACAAGGCAGAGAACTACAGGGAAATCGTTCACGAACCTGTGGACAAGTACCGGATCATGGGCTACCGGGTGTCGCTGACACTGCACGTACAACACGCCTACCTTGATGAGTTCAAAGAAAACATGGGAGACTACTCAGAATAACAAGGTAAAAGATGTCACCAGGTTGTCAGTTCATTCGAGGAAAGCTACAAGGGACAGTACAATGAAAGGATGATGGTGGACTAAATCTGGAACCTTTTGCGTGACAGTGACCTGAAATACAATCGCCAATCTCGCGTAAACAAACATATGTTGATCAAGCTATAACGCAAGATTATTTTATCAATTCTGTAATAATTATCCGTAGCAATACTCTTTATCAACGCTCTGCATCAGTGCACTGCATCACTGTCGGTGTATTAATATATTATAATACATAATTAGACTCTACTCTTTTCCTTCTTTTTATTTCCTTCTTGAGAACTTCATTGTTCACCATTGATGTATCATAATAATCGTGTTAACATCAATTAAAATTACACTTAACAGAATTCATTTTATTTGAAAGCAGATAGTGTGACAAAACCCTTAAGTTAAGAAGCAAAAATGGGACAATAAATCGATCTCACGAACTCAGAACCGAAGTATGAACTTGGTGATTGCTCATTTTACTTATTTATGCCCTAAAAAATCAGAAAATAATAGTTTTAACTCATGGACAAATTATGTGTTACACGGTGTAATGAATGGCTCTCCCGCGGCATAATGTCGAGACCATCAGCCACCGTTGTCAGCACCTCTTGCATTCGTCTGGGATCGGAGTCCGTCATGCGCATGCAATACGTAGGAGTCAGCTAGTTTCAAACAGCTCGAATTCGTTCCCGGAGTTCGTCGCTGGCTACACGAGAAGCTTTCAACTCCAGCATTACGGTGTTGGTGATGCGCTTTTCGAAACATAACGTTTACTCGTCACAATTGCGCTCTAAAATGTTGTCTTTTACATCAAAATAGTATGTCAACTGTTTCCCAAGCGCTGAACTGAAATACAACGTTCTATTCCTGATCAGTTTGCTTTGAAAATGTAGCATTCTACACGAGAGTAGGATGCCAACTGGTCTCCAGGCATTTATCTCAAACATAACGTCCTATTCATCACAAACGCTCCCTAAGAATGTTGTCGTCTACACCAAAATAGAATGTCAACTGAATAAGTGCTCGAGCAATTAAGTGAATGAGTGAAAGCCAAGGCAAAACATAACACAGAGGGAGGCGAAAAGCAAATACATCCCCATACTATATATATACATATATATATATATATATATATATATATATATATATATATATATATTATATATATATATATACATATATATATATGTATATATATATATGTATATATATATATATATATTTATATATATATATATATATATATATATATATATATATATATATATATATATATATATATATATATATATATATATATATATATATATATGTATATGTATATATATATATATATATATATATATATATATATATATATATATATATATATATATATATATATATATATATATATATATACCCCGCGTATATGTGCAAGTATAATATGGCTGCCGAAACCGGCGAAGGGCTTAATATGCGCGCGAAGATGCTAGATTACCGTCGGTAAATCCTGCGTTGGGATGGCTTCAGTCATTTTCGGACCATCGTGTTGCATTTACCTTTGTCAGCAGCATGTGATCTCCGTACTCGTTCTTCACAGGCTATATATACGCTGCCGCTGCTGGTGAACGTCTCCATTACATCACCGGATGTTGGTATTCGGGCTGCCATACCGAGGATGGACGACTGCCGCGTGATGACGTCGGCGCTGACGGCCTGTGCTGTGCGTCAGACGCTAATCAGGAAGGCCCGTCCATTATATATTGCTGAGGTATTGCGATTTAAGACAATATATAACTGGTATTTTGTGCTATCTAGAGCATGTTTTTATGGGTCTGAACAGTCTGAACGCTTTAAATGGTCTGAATGCTGTGTGGGATTGGTATTCACTACTTTACTCTCTTCCCGCACGGCCCTCCCCTTAAGTCCCCGGGTTGGCCTCTGATTGACCATAGTAAATAGTAAATATGACATAGGGTCTCAGATTTGGTCATTTAACACGGTTCCTTATGGGCCCATCCAGCTGATGCTGCCAGTTCCAGTGCCGTCACATATCATCAAATGCTGCCATGCTTGAGCAGTGGGGGCCGGACCAATCTCATCAGCTTCGTGTTCGCGGGGACGAGTGGTCTAGGGGTAAGATGCTCGTCTCACAATCGAAAGATTGTGGGTTCGAGTCTCACCTGCCGCTACTCTTCGCCCACGACCAATCGGCGTGAGAGATTGGCGATATATGACTCAGCGGTCGACGTGTCGTAAAACCAATAACCAACCAACCAACCAGCTTCGTGTTCGCCGGTACCGCTGCCCTATCCTGGGTGCGCGCCTGGAACGTCTTTTTACTCAAAATAAACGGTAATTGATTCGGAAAATGTTCCTTGATAATCTCAACGTGCGTTCTTCGGCACGGACAATTTTCTACGATACGGGCGTTTTCCCGTGTTCTCAAGAAGGGAAAATTAGTGAAGGGCAAATGTCCTTCTTGATGGCCATCTTCCCGAAAACGAGTGTACTGCTCGTTGTGCCCAGTCAGTCAGGTGGTCCGCGCGTTACCAGGCTGTCTGGCCAAACGGCCGGCCATCGATGTTTTCCCTGTATGCTTATCAGTGAGGGGTGGATCATCAGCGACAGATAACACACAGCGCAAATACGACGTATCAAAGGGTGCGATGCCGAAGGCAGGCTCAGCAGATGAAGGGAAAGAGTGGACGAGAACTTGCGCGTCACGCCCCATTTCGACGCGAGAACTTTATAGACTTTAATATATACACGCTTGTCTTGAAACATGTGCTTATCATGAAAAAAAACACATTTGTTGACTGAAATGAGGATGTGATTAAAACAGGAACGGGAACGTAGTTTCAGGATATGCACAAATATGTGACACATATTCGCCTGTTCATTCATAGCTCAGCCGGGTACAATGGTAAAGATCGGGTCAGAATTATGTTGCAATGGTGCGAGAACTTGCGCATTAAGTATAAATTTAAGTTTTCTACGACAATTGTATCATTGTTGTCATAGATATATAATGTTGCATGCGCAATATATTCATGAATAATGGAATAACAATAAACCAGAAGCAAACATCCCAAATACTCTATTGCAATAGGCTTCATTTTGTATCTCTTGCGTTGGCTTCGTCAGCCGGAACAAAATTAAGAACCGTTATCCACCACTTTATTCGTCTGGAGTACAGACTCACATATATGCATGCATATACACGCATATATATATATATATATATATATATATATATATATATATATATATATATATATATAATATATATATATATATATATATATATATATATATATATATATATATATATATATATATATATATATATATATATATATATATATATATATATATATATATATATATATATATATATATATATATATAGTATGGTGTTTCAAAAATCAATAGTTCGAAACTATAACGGGATCATCTATCGTCTGGTGACGTTGGATGAGGAAACTCCAAATATAAAATTTGGTCCGAATTGAAGAATATTTAGGGGTCCTGCAAGTCCATCAGAGTTTCTCCTATGTAACTGGCCGGCACGTAGTTCGAATCTCGATGTCTACACGCTTCACAAAAGTGTTTTTGCGCTGCAATTAAGTGTGTTTTTCGAACATCTGAGACTTCAGATAGCAAAATATAGTGGAATAACATGTTGTTAGTCAAGATGGAGCGCTTAATTTGACTAAATATACCCTCATTCGGGTATTCCAGGTCCCTGTCTGCGAGACGTTGACAAGAAATACGAACTGCTGAGGAGCGTTTCCCGTTTTCTGATTCCTGGCTTCTTTTGTGCACTGAGCAACGTAGAAGCGCGTACAAAGTGTGACAAGTAAATTAGATACGTACATTATGGGAGGGGAGTGTCACCATCTTTTGCTCTCCCCGTTGGTCGACAAGGAACACACGGTCATTGTCAATCGTGATCATTTTCAACGCATCGTCATGGGAGATGTTGAATAGCTTCGACAACTCTCCCTTGAGCATGGCGGCGGACACAAGATCCCCACCCGACTTGCGCTTTTGGACCTCATGATGGTCTCGTACTTGGCGCTCAAGGCAGCCAACTTGCGAGTTGCATGAATTATGTCATAAAGTGTAGCTCTCTCGATTATTAAGCCATCCGACGTCTCAAATGTTTTAAAAAAATGCACTAATTTGTAGTGCAAAACAGTGCTGTGAAATGTTGACGCAGATATTCGAACGAGGTGCCAGTCTGTTACACATGAAAAACTTTGACGTACTTTCGGGACCCCTAAATGTTCCTTGATTCGAATGAAATTTTATATTTGGAGTTTCCTCGTCAAGTGACACCAAACGATAGATGATCTCGTGAAAAGTCGTGCTTGAAAACTTCCCCACATAAAATGAAACGCCCTAATATATATATATATATATATATATATATATATATATATATATATATATATATATATATATATATATATATATATATATATATATATATATATATATATATATATATATATATATATATATATATAGATATATATATATATATATATATATATATATATTATATATATATATATATATATATATATATATATATATATATATATATATATATATATATATATATATATATATATATATATATATATATATATATATATATATATATATATATCAATGTATATATATACATATATATGCATATATATAGATAATATATATATATATATATATATATATATATATATATATATATATATATATATATCTATATATATATATATATATATATATATATATATATATATATATATATATATATATATATAATAACTATAACTAATAGCTTCGGCTAGACCGCAGGTCTCCGCCCGTCACATGTACCCTACCAGCCGAATTTACAGCACAGTGCCCGAAGATGTTTCGAATGATCTGTTGTAAATAGTATAGAGGTGGTATGGCATAGTACTGATATATGTTTTTCACTGGACATGAAAGACTAATTTAGGTGGCTGTTTCGAATCATACTACCTGCATGCTATTTTCTGAAAAATGCCCTACTGTGAAAACACTACTGTGAGCACCGATCAAGTACCGCTTCATGCTCGCTGCTCTGGGGTGAAGTTGTGTATACTGGGTGTCCCCGGACCCCCGAAGGCGTCCTTCCCCCATCCAGTATTTTAGCCTTTAACATGGAACTGCATGGAGCGGGACCCCTCAATCCGACATGGATCCCCAATTACCACTATGCATCCCAAGGCACCACAAATAGTGTTGTGAAGTTACACCCTTTTTGCGTGCGACAGCATTGAAATGTATTTGCATTCCAAGGGCGGATCCAGGAATTGTGGGCAGCCGTCATAGCCTGGTGGGCCGCACTCACTTTCTGTAAGGAGCGGCTCTGGCTGAAAAATTCGAGCGGGTGCAGTGCACTCGAGCCTTCTCAGAGGGGCGCCTTTTTCCGGCCGGAGGAGCGCCACCTTCCCATGAGGGGGGCACTGGGCGCATGCCCCAGTGCCCCGCGATCCCCCGGTTACATTCAACATATGTTTCATTGCACACATTTATATTCAATTTCATACCGCAACGCTGTAATAACACTGCAAAACTTGTCCAGAAGCAGACTCACATTTGACTAGGTAGCAGCACGTGATCCGTGCCTGGACCTGGAGTTCCGCCACTTCTGTTCGTGCTGTTCGTGCTGTGCCACCAGTTCTGCTATGAGAAACGAAATGGGAGTCTGTTGGTCAGGCACGGCCTGGACTTCCGTTTGTCAGGTTTGTCCGTTTTCATGGAGCTCCGTTGGTCAGGTGCGACATGGATTTCCGTTATTGAGGTACGATGTGAGCCTTCCTTGATCTGGTACATAGCCCGTATGGCGTAGGTACGATATTGGCTTCTCTTCCACCAGTCTGATATCGTTCTCTGCTGAATCAGCATGACAGTCCACATTCAATTATTTGACCATGGGAACGTGCCAAGTTTCGTGGACAATTGGACACCACTATTTCTTATGCGCATCCTACCAGAGCCTCGTCTAACATGTTAAGTAGGTGGGATTCGTCCTGCCGTGAAATCCCACCTAGTGGAGCGAAAAGTCCCACCTAGTCAAATGGAGTTTCAATGAGAAAACGACCAAACGGAACTGTATTATAGTTCTGTCAGCGGAAATTATTTTTCCTTGGAATGATGCATTGTTTTCAGCATGGAGTGTCAGTACTATTTGAGCCAGACCTACCTGTGCCAAAGCTCTCTGTACACTCCGACCTGCCGAAAGGCGTGATTGGCTGCTGGTTTATCGCAGCTGTTTTTGCATTTTCGAGGGGTGACACCCGTCGCTCCTTCCATTTTTTTTTTTTTTCTCGGGGTGACACCCGTCACCCCGCACGGATTTAATCGTCGTCTTACTTCCGTTGTCTGTCGTCTGTGTGTCCTTCGTCTACATTTAAATCGTATTAGGTAGGGTTTTTTCCCGCGATGGGGAAAAAACGAAAGAAGGATACGGACTCCAGCTCGCCACCGGACTCTGAATCGGAATTTCCACCACTCGCTACACCTGACGACCATCGCACGACCCCGGACTCTGCACATGATGTTCCACCTCTCGATACCATCGTTGATGACTCGCGCCGGACAATTTCTTTAGACGACGCCATGGAAGCCCTTTGTCCTCACCGAACCCCGCTCATACCAAGACCTCGCCTCGTAATTCCGACCAGACCATCACTCTCCACGCCACAGACCCACGCCCTAACCAGACCACGCCATCCCAACCTGATCCCATTGAACCCTACCTCGACAGTGCTGGCTCTTACATAGTAGTCAAGCCTGTCGAGGAATCCGTTTCCTTCCGCCGTATTAACGTTTTCTGGCCGACCAAGCAACTCCTCGCCATCTGCTCCTTAACCAATCCCGACATCGAAGCCCCTGCCAACGGAACCCTCGTCATTAAAACCCAAACCCGAGCCCAGACCAAAGCCCTCCTCCGTACCACCACATTTTGTGGTAAATCCGTCACCATTACCCTACATTCCAACCGCAACACCGCCAAGGGCACCGTCTTCGCGTCGGAGCTCCGCTTCATGACTGAAGCGGATATCCAGACGGAGCTCAGGCCGGAGGGGGTGACCCACGTCCACCGCATTACCTCATTTAAAGACGGCCAGAAACGCGATATAAGCCTCCCTTGTCCTTACCTTCAACTCTACAACTCTTCCCAAGACCCTCCTCGCCGGCTACATCCGATTCCAAGTCCGCGTATTTATTCCAAATCCTCTCCGCTGTTTCAATTGTCAGCGCTTCGGCCATGGGAGTAAGACGTGTCGCCAAACCGCCCGATGCCCTAAATGCGGAGAAACACCCCATCCTGATTCCACCTGCTCCAAGCCTGCCCACTGCCTCAGCTGTAACACGTCCGATCACCTCACCACATCCAATCAATATCCAGTTTGGCGCAAGGAAAAGGAAGTGTGCGCTGTCAAGGCCACGACCGGGGTGTCATACCCCCAGGCCCGAAGGTCTGTCGAGGCCGCATCTCCATCAACTAAAACTTACGCCCAGGCGGCCACCGTTGCTCCCCCCATACGTCGCGTCAACACTAGTTCTGCCTCGATGCAAACAGACATGATTCCAGGTTTAGCTCCACTAAAAAAAAACTCACTCCGCTGACCACACCGACACAAACCACCCTGGCTCCCAACACTCAGACCACTCCGGCTCCAAACAAACGGACCACTCCAGGGAGGTGTGATAGACCCCGCAGTCACTCCGCTGCGGGAACAAATTATCGTTCCCCGTCAGCGGGCCGCCGGTCCAACGCGGCTTGTCCAGCGCCGGCCGGCGCACACGTGACCCGACCAACTCCCAGCCGGCGGGCATCCCCCGCGGCAGTGGCCGGCCGACCTGAGTCAGCCGCCAAGGTCACCGGTCGGTCGGACGGTTCAGGCGGATCAACCGCCGCCGGACGCACCCAACACACATGCCTGCCCGAGCTGCAATCGTGGCTGCGCCAGGCACCGAAAGGTGCCGACAAATATTAATTTTCAATGTCCATATTTCTACAATGGAACTGCCGTAGTTTGATTTCCAAATGGGCAGAAACGAAAGCCTTTTTTACCATCTTAACTTCGATTCTCATCGCACTCCAAGAAACATGGTTTTTGCCTACAGACACATATAACTTCAATCTCTCTAATTACTCAGTGTACCGTCACGATGAGGTCCGTGGACCACATCGCAGTGGCGGTGCAGCACTGTACATCAACAATGATTTTACACATACACAAATTACACTTAATTCATCTTTACAAGCCGTAGCTTGTACTTTACAATTCCATGGGAGGAATATAGACGTATGTTCTACTTATATTCCACCACACACAGACAACACAAATATTTTGACAGAATTAGAACACCTTATAGCACATTTCAAGAACCCGTTCATCTTACTCGGCGATTTCAACGCTCATAGCCCAGCGTGGGATAAAAATGTACACACCCAGACACTCGCGGACGGATTATACAACACATGTTAGACCGACACAATTTAGTAATATTTAACACTGGAGAGCCAACTTTTTCACCTCGGACACAACACAGAAACTGCAATAGATTTGACAATTTGCTCTCCAACTCTGGCCAACGATTTCGATTGGACCATAGACACAGATATTCATGACAGCGATCATTACCCCATGAAATTAATACCAATTTTTTTTCAAATGCTACTGATAGCACACCCAATTTTATCCCACGCTGGAAAATTTCAAAAGCCGATTGGACAACATTTCAGGAACTTTCTTATATTCAATACAACCCCAACATTTCTCCCGTCGAAAACATCAACTCAATTACACACACACTTTTCGAAGCAGCATCCACCACAATTCCACTCACGAAACCTTTTACAAAACGAAACCCAGTACCTTGGTGGCGTCTAGAAATTTCACAAGCAATTGCGGTTCGAAAAAGAGCATTCCGGAAGTATTTACGACATCCCAACCAAGAAAATTTAACCACCCGTAACCGTGAACGTGCGAGAACCAGCCGCATCATTCGCGATGTTAAGCGACGTTCATGGTCCTCATATTTACAGCAGCTCACTTTTCAAACACCTTTAAGTAAAATATGGCAAGTAATCCGACGTTTGTCCGGACGCTCCCCATTTAATTAAATCTCTACCGGCCATCAAAATCAACAATCTCACCATTACAGACCCACAAACCATAGTAAATACCATAGCTGATACCATAGCCCATAATAGCTCCGATGAGAACTACCGACCTAATTTCTTACAAAATGCACAACCCACTTTTCACACCAATCTCGACCTCTTTGATTCCGACAATACCGAGTACTACAATGATTCTTTTCATCTTTCAGAACTGGAGAATGCCATTTCCTCCGCCGGTAGCACTTCAGTAGGGCCTGACAAATTACATTATTCCTTCTTTCGACATCTATCTGACCACACCAAACAATGCATCTTAGACACATTTAATTCATTATGGTCAAATCATATCTTTCCTGAAGCATGGAAAAAAAAGCAATCATCGTCCCCATTCCAAAACCCTGCAAAGACCATAGTAACCCAAGTAATTTTCGACCCATTGCACTCACCAGTTGTTTAGGAAAACTTTTTGAACGAATAGTTATTAAAAGACTGACCTGGCACCTGGAAACAAATTCACTTCTATCTCCCTTTCAATGTGCTTTTCGGCGAGGACGCAGCAGCATAGATCACCTAATTAGATTAGAAACAGACATCTGCCTAGGCTACAAAAAACATGAACACACCGTCGCAGTATTTTTAGACATAAGCAAAGCTTACGATATGGTTTTCAAACCCGCATTACTTTTCAAAATTCAGCAACTCGGTATCAAAGGACACTTAGCTCATTATTTAGTAGGTTTTTTTTAATCCGGTACTCGTCCATTCCACATCAGGTGCCGGTCAGCCATCTCCGATCCACATATTCTTCAAAATGGACTAGCACAGGGAAGCTGCATTTCACCAGTTTTATTCAACCTCATCATTGACGATCTTTTCACCGACATGCCTACTAATGTATCATACTCTTTGTTTGCCGATGACAGCGCAATTTGGTGTTCCGGAAAAAATTACGAGCATTGTTTGTTTCACCTACAAAACGCACTAGACAAGATACATCAATGGTCCCTGAAGTATGGTTTCATTTTTTCGGCCCCAAAATCTGCAACACTGGTATTTAGTAAATCAACACCTTGCCCAAACCCAGATACACCACTTCACCTCGGAAACAATGATATACCTTTTGTAACTTCGTTTAAATTTCTTGGTATTATTTTTGACCGTAGACTTTCAATGCATAAACACATCAAACACATCCAGAACAAATGTTTTCACCGACTGAATTTATTTCGATGCATCACTTCTTCATCACTTGGAGCCGACCGTCATACACTTCTACTACTTTACAAATCTTTAGTTCTACCCATAATTGAACATGGATCCGTAGTATATGCCGGTGCTAGCACATCCTCATTACACATATTAGCAAACGTGGGCACGGCGCACGCAAATTGCGCCGCTGCGCCGCTGCGCCGGCGGCGCACCTTAAAAACCGCCGGCGCAGCGGCGCCGGCGCGAATTCTAAAAAAAAAAAAACGGCGCAACGGCGCGCAGCGCAAGTAAAAAATCCGCGCCGCTGTCCGCGCCGCTGCCCAGCTTTAGCGAGCGAGAAAAGACGACCTAAGAATCCGACGCGGCAAACACATATGTACCTGACTACCTGTTACGTGTAGTATTATAGGTAATTATACTAACCATGTGGCAGATTACACTATGCGGCAGATGACGTGCCTCTGGAGGATCCTGAGGAGGAAGAGGAAACTCAGACTCAGTGGGCGGGGCCAATCTGGCTAAATTTACCGCCGGCCGAGCAATATAGCTCACGAGCCATAGTTTAATCTTGAATGTGAATATAGGTAACTGTGATGCCAATTATAAGTTGTATTTTCAATACAAATGACTTTTTTATAGCCTAAAACTGGTTTCTTGGGGGCTAAATAGGTAGAAACTTTGGCACTGCACATAGTTTTTGTATAGGCATACTTAATTAATAGCGGCGCGCGGCGCAGCGGCGCAGCGGCGCGGGGCGCAACTGCAGGGGCCAAAAATAGCGGCGCAGCAGCGCGGGCGCAGGTGGGCATCGCCGCCGGCGCAGGGGCGCGGGCGCAAGTACCAAAATTCAGCGGCGCGCCCACCTTTGCATATTAGACACCATTCAAAATAAATTTATCCGTATCGCACTCGGTGCAATGACTACTTCACCCATTATTTCTTTACAAGCAGAACCGGGAATTCCTCCACTAGCTCTCCGTAGAATGCAGCAAACACTTAGATACGCCTCCAAAATTCAATTTCACGCAAACCACCCCACACACGCGTCATTACAAATTCTCCCAAATTTACATCATCATTATTTCGGTCCAGCGGAAAAACGAACTGGTCTCACTATAGCTTCTCGGATAAAAACATTCTCTGAACAACTTCATTTCACTATTCCACCCATTACTTCTCTTTCTCCACCGACTACACCACCGTGGCAGATAGCCGAACGACACATTTTATATCTCACCACCACTCCAAAATCACAGATTTGTCCGGAATATATCGAACAAAAATTTCACCGAATTCGGTCTCGCTATTACCATGTTCCATTTGTTTTTACAGACGGATCGAAAGATGCTAACCTTACAGGAAATGCCGTAGTTTCCGGAACATACAAAAAACAACATGGATTACCAGACGGAACATCAATTTTCATCGCTGAATTACATGCTATCCTCATTGCCCTCCGTTATATTCGCAACCGTTTTCTCTGTCGCCCCATGCGCAGTGTCATCATTTGTTCGGACTCCAAATCTGTTTTACAATCTCTTTCGTCACTTTCTTTTTCACATCATTGCCATATTTATATTTATGAATCACTACAAACACTTCATCTGATGGGCGTGAAGGTCCGTTTCCTGTGGGTGCCCAGTCACTGCGGCATCCCAGGAAACGAGGAAGCAGATCATCTAGCAAAACAATCATTACAATTACCACACATCACAGAAATCCCACCACATTTTGACGCCATTAAATCAACAATACGACAGCACATTCGGCAATTTTGGAACCAAACATAGACACAAAGCACAAACCATACCCAATTACGGAACATTAAACCAGTCATCGATATTCGGCCGCCATCATTTCTAATCAACCGCCATGAAGAAAAAGTCCTATCGCGCATCCGCATAGGACATACTTACCTCACACATCGATTTATTTATTCTGCTTTACCTCGGCCTTCATGCCCATCATGTAACACTTATATTACAGTTCCACATATATTACTACACTGCCCGCAATACCATGGCCCTAGAAAACAACTTATCGATTACTGCCACACACACAACATTCCATTCTCTTTGCCCTCATTGCTGGGGGACGACCACCCATCTCTTATCAAGCTACTTTTCTTTTTTCTACGAGAAACCAAATTGTTTCAGGAATTATAGACTGATTTTTGCGATTTAATACCTTATTCATTTGTTATCAACGGCGCGAAATGGCCTGAGGAGGCCGAAGCGCCTAATCAGACAAAACGGAAACGGTTTTCAAGAACAAAACATGCACGTTTTGTTGCTTGCATTTTGCAACTTGCTACCATGATAGCAAGTTGGCAGCACTTATACTGAGGTCAAAGCGACGAGGATGGTTCAAAGTGGCATGTTTCTGATAAAAACTCATGCTACAAAGCCATCAATTGGGTCTATTACAGTAACGTGCATATTTTCCCTAGGGGGGGGGCGAACGGATTTGGAGGGGGCTCACCTACCCGAATTTGGAAAAATCCCCGATTTCGACCACTACTTTATAAAAGGGCTGATTTTAATTTGTTTAATACAATAATTATTGGCCAACTTAGCTATCCTGTGGAGCGGGGTCAAATCTACCACCATCGTTTCTGAATCACCGGATTTCAACCCTAAATCCCCTCGCCTGGTTCGAAGGTTTTTCTTTTAGTCACCCTTGATAAGTCACCTCGCACTGCTGAAATTGTATGTCTACAAATCATTTTTTTTTAAAAATATAATTTCAGGCATTCCAGTTCATAACGCCCGGTCGTCACCACGCCAATGTTCGTGCTCGTGTACACCCGCCTTGCGCATTCGGTGCATTCGCCACACTTCGTGCGATTCTACGGTTTCTGCTGGGCCTCCTATATACGTTTAATTAATTGCTCCGACACCATAGACTTCGGCCATATTTGACGTTATGGAATGCTTCGTATGGTTGTGCGCAGGGAAAATTCGATTAATGCAATTCGATTATTAGATCTCTTTCCAACATTTTCTGGTGATTAAGAAATCCGGATACCCGCTGAGCTTTGACGCACCTGTTGGCTAAATATGCTCCCAGATTGACTACGGAACTGAGGCCCTGGCTACGTGTTCTCTTTTTGGACACGCTGCGTTTTTCTTCGCCCACGGATGCTTTAGGGTTCCAGCCCATTTTTGTTATGGGCCCGGTACATTTCCGAGAACCCGGTTCTTGTTAAGGTTTATTGATTTTTGTGCACCAACTTTTTTTAAAGGCGCGTTTTCGAATACCCCGATTTGTCTACTTAGTGCCTGCTCTTTTTGTTCCTGTTTAGGATCACTGCTTTTTGCGGGGCCCAGCCTGTTTTCGAGGCCCTCATGCGGTCTCATGGCACCGGTTTGCTTTCAGGGCCTCCGGTGTGTTTTTTTTTAGAGCTCTGTGTTTATTTAGGGCTGCAACGCATGCTTTAACACGCGCCCTGGAGGGCCTCTGGAAATTACGCGCACTGGAGGGGGGGGCGGATTCCCCCCTAAGATCTCGGCTCCTATTCAAGCTGGAGTAACAAAATTCTCAGGGTGAATGTATACGGTAGTGAACTCTATTGTGTGCAAATTTCATGACCTTAGATCAATATCTTCAAGGTCAAATGAGGTCACATATGTCAACATTTTCTTCTTTTGCGTGGCTTGGCTTGTCATTGTTATGGATCGCTGTGATTGTATTTAAATGCTCCAGAATGAGCATCAATGATTTTGAGCACTACTAATGATGCAATACAAATACTAGACCCGGAATTTGACCTCAGGTCACCTATATAGCAGCACTTTATCAGGTCAGTTACCTGTTCCAGTTACCGGAACCGGGTCGCGCGCCCGATTACTCCGTCGGGCGGCTCGGCGCAATCGGCTTCGCGAAGAAAGGAGTGAAGTACATGAATAAAGTTTGGAAACGCTCAGGTACGCAATGACAAACAGTAGTTTTCAGGATGTGTAGGGAGTAACATGCAAAGTGACATCAGTCGCATGACAGTCATTTGCATTTATGACAACGTTCCAGTTGACCAAGTTTGGTTCCATTAACCTGTCATGAACTTGATCTGACTTGACCTCGGTGACCTAACATGACCTTGAAACTATATAGCATAACAATATACATCAAACAAGTCGCTAGTGTTGCCAAGAACACTTCCCTTTTGCCAATATACGGGAAGCAACGATTTTTGTGGTCTGGCGCTACGAAATGTTTTGACTTTAACGGCCTCTAACTCGGAAAAAAAAAATCGGCCGATTTCCGTTTTTCTTGCTTTAAACGACGGGCCGGACATTTATAAGCAGGTACGCGAAACATGGCGTATATCGACCGGTAAAATGTGGAGTTATGTACGAAAAATCGGAGGGGTGGGCGGATTTCACCCCCTCCCCCCCCTCCAGTGCGCGTGTTAGGGCCCTGCCGCTTATTGTCAGACTCGGTGCTCCTTGGAGGTCCCGGTGCATTTTCAACCTCCCCATGTGCTCTCAGGATCCCACTGTGTTTATTTGTGACTCTTGACGTACATTTGTGGGAACCCAGCACCATTTTGATGTTTCCGGTGCGATTTATCGGGGTCCTGGCGCGACTTTCCGGGCTTAGGTGCGTGATTCTGGTGACCCACGCCAGATTTCTGGAATCGACACGATTTTTGGGGACCATGTCTGAATGTTTTTGAAGTCTGAATCCTGGCCTGATCTCCCCCCCCCCCACCGGGTGCATGCTATTGTGTCCCGCGGCGATGTTTTGAGCTCTCCGGTTCATCTTTTTCGGGGTCATCGCGATTTTTGAAGGCATCTGGTGCTATATTTGGGGCTCCAGAGCGTTGGTTCTGGCTCGGACATTTATTTTGTGGAATCCCTCCTTACTAAAAATTGCATCGAGACCCTGTGGGGTCCCGATGCAAATTTTGGGGCCATTCTGTGCATACTTGAGACACTCGACGCCAATTTTTTTTTTCGGAGCTCCGTAGGGATTTTTAAAAAAAAGTCCACACTCCCAATTTTGGGGACTACCGACGGGGATTTTGGTCCCGAGCGCGATATTTGGGGTGCCCAGTACGAGTTCGCGGGGTGCGTTGTACTTAGCTGAGGCCCTAGCGCGATTTTCAGGAAACCCGGTGAAAAATGTCGAGCCCCGGCGCGATTTTTCTGGGCCCTGCTGTATTAATTTGGAGACCTGAACGCGAATTCTGGGGTTCCCGACGCGATTTGTTGGAGACTTAGCGCTATTTTTTGGGGGGCACTGCCGCGAGTCTTGAGAGCCCACACATCTCAGGAGGGAGGGGGCACTTGCCCTTTAGTACGTCACTGCAGCTGCTCAAAGATATTTTTTTTACCGATGGCATCCTTCAGAGTTGAAAGCCTCTTCGCTTTGACATCATTCTTCAAGATATATCTATATATGCATAGGGGAAGGCAACCCAAGGCCTAAGGCCTTGCGATAATGCAAATTTGGTGTTTCGCAAAATACAACTGTCCACCGCAGCGAAAACGCAAGATGGTCAAGGATCATGTTATTCAAGAATGTTTTGGAAGCAGACATTCCTAACGCTTGCTGATTTACTACTCGGAGAATTTGTGATAACACATAGCCTGTGAAGCCCGTTTATTGGCTAGATAGGCTTCTAGTATTTTTGGTGATTCTGTTGTATATATATTTTTATTATATACAAGATTAAGTATAATTTTGCTGCGACCATACACAGGCATTTTAATTTCTGAGTCTTGGGGGACACGAAAGAAATTGAAGGGGACAAATCGTCACTTTTCACAAACTGGTGGAACATGTCCCCCAGCCCCAGAGATTGCACCCATGATGGCAAGTAACGCCGGATCAATATGGGGCTTTATATTTCTGTGCGATAAACATGAGCGCTTGATCCAAAATCAGCACACACAAGTGCCCCAGAACCAGCCTTGACCCACATTGATCCCATGTGCCTGTGTTGAGCTCCGGTTAGTAAAAGTCAATGGTCAGTTGGCCAAAAATGGTCCAAACCGTTAATTCATAGGGTAACTTTGGGTGCTGGATTCGAATTCAGTTTTCATCGTTACGCACTAAGGCTCAGCATGTGTTTAGAACCCAAAAACCAAAATAAAATATTCACCCTCCGTGACTTGATCTGATCTGCACAGGAGCACGTTAATGCTATGGGATCATGCCACCCCTCAATGGACTTCAAATTGAACGAAAAACACGGTGATATTTACTTCACAGGGGAATCATGCATAGTTTTCATCCAAGCCTGACAAGTGCGAAATCTGCCAAACAAGTTGCCGAAAAGTCGTCACAGGTCAGTAACGTGACGATATCTGACACATTTTACACCAAACGTTCCGCAATTAATACCTACAGGTGTGCACATAATTTGGGCCCGCTAGCCCCCCCCCCCCCCCCCACACACACACACACACACACTTCATTTACCTGCCATTTGGAAAGAGCTGGGCAGAATGCAACCCCCTGGGCCACCGAAAGAGGCAAAATGCCGAAGTCCTGCGCCGATGAAGGACATTTTGCCGCGTTCGCGAAACAGGGCTTTGTTAACCCTAGAGCATCTCCAAGTGGAGAGAGCGAGCCACATGCGTGTGTGTGTGGTTGTATTTGGCCAGCCTGCCACCTGTGGGTGATATCGGCTGTTGGATACTCCACATGCGACGAGAGCCAGCGTTTCTGCCGAGCGTTTTATTAGCTCGCAATTTGTGCCCGATTTCTACTTTCCTTTCTACGAGTCATTTGGTGATTTCCAATATCACTTGGATGTTTTTAAAGTTGTGTTTTCTTTCATTACCTGTGTAGCAGTGGTAGTAGATGCACGAGCTGGATGTGTTCACCAGTAATTCTCAATACTCCTGGATACTAGTCATGTGTGATTTGTAATACTCCGACTCATAGGTAAGGAGCTAGGTGAGGTTCACATTTTATACACTTCGTCAATAGTAGCAGAAGGCATTCTTTGTGTAGTACCCAGGTGCAAAATTAGATGCCTAGTTCAGTCTTAGGTGCACATTCATATAATTACTCCTAACTCCACAAAGGTCATCCGACGTCAAGCTAGGACATTGGTCTTGGAAAGCGTCGAAAAACCGTCCAGGTGAGCGAACCACACAGTGGCCACACGAGTGTTCTGGGGGACGCAGAGGCACAGCCAAGGGAGTGCCGCCTCCACTTAGCAAACAAAAATACACTAGAGCAAGGAAGACATTTTGAGATTTTCAAAACGTAAAACCCTAAATTTTCGTTTCCCCGAACGCTTTCCCTTTTTGGTAACATCTCTTTTTAGTCGAGCCTCCCTTAGGGAATTCCTGGCTGCGCCCCTGGAAGTACGTACCCTTAGTGTAAGTGACCTCTAGATCACAGGGTATGCTGTAATACATTTTCTCCTGGGAAACGATGATGGCAAAATATGCCGAAAACGGGGAATTTGGTAGAGAAGTGTGAATTTAACCGTAAATTATTAACCTATTAGATGGTTAGCACAATTTTCGTCCCCAGTTAGCATATCAACAGAGGCTCCGCTGAATCCACCCCTGGGCAAAGTTATCCGAGTGAAGTGACCGTTGCTCTAGCTTCAGATGCAGCAAACAAGATCACTTTCAGTGGATTTTGGCGGTGATGCCGAGCACAGCGTGCTGTGTACCTGAACAATAATTATCTTTGAAGCATTAGAAGTTCTGGAGAAATGACCAGAAAAATTATGAACATGTGTTCTAGCCATACCAACATAAGTTAAGTTTCGCGATGCCGTGATTGGCTTTGAAGATTTGCTTTATTTTAAGAAGTCTGGTATCTAGGGAGAGTAAGCAGTTTTAATAAGAGTACCAAGAGGGTGCGACGCCGCTTTGCTCGCGCAAGGGAGGGCGCAGCGACCCAGCGCCCCAAATGTTCCGTCGCCCATGTGCTGCCATACTGCAAATATGGCATCGAAGCCACTGTAGCGGCACCCTAAGCGTTGCAGGAACACATCTGCAGTCTGAAAAGGTACACCCCAGTCATTGTAGAGGCAACCATGCATTGTGCAGAGTGGCTCCGAGCCGTTAGGGGCGCCCTCAATATGCAGAGTGGCACCCGTGTCACTGCAAGAGCCTGCAGACGGACACCCCAGACGTTGTAGGACATCCATGAAATCTGCAGAGCGAGTACTTTAGCTGTTGTAGGGGCATCCCATGAGATTTAGAGGCATCCAGCAGTTGTTTGGGCATCCCGAAGGGAATACCATTCCAGTAATTGTAAAGGATTCCTGGTCTTGTTGTAAGAGCATCCTGTGCAGCACAGCCAGCAGTAATGCAGCCTGGCCAGCAGTAATGCAGCATCCCATTCCATCTCAACAGTCATGGGGCATCCTAGGTTTGTGGGACCTGTAGTAGATAGAAAGGGCACCAAACCAGCGGGTCGTGCTTTTGCAAAGTGAAACAACGGTATGTTTTTTCGAGCATCAGCTTTGATATATTTGGCAAAAATAATATATTCGTCATTAGGACGTGCTCAGTTCGCGAATAGTATGTATTTCGCATTTTTGAGCATTCCCAGACTTTCCAATGGATCGTGCCTGAACATACAGAAGACATCCAGGATTTTGAAAAAAAAATTGGCCAAGTCCAAGGGTCTTATATGCAAGGTCAATGTTTTATATTTTCGAGTCTGATGGACAAGTATTGGTGATATTATATGAAAATGTTACTATGTACTGTATCCAACAGTCGCTAGCCGAACCGATATGGGCAGACATGGACACGGTTACCACAGAGGGACACCATGCTGAGCAGTAGCAGTGACAGTGTTCGGTCAGCTTGGTGGGTGGCCATCAGCCCGTAGCGTCCAATGGTGAGCTATCATGGCGAATCCTGGGATTAGCGGCGGCGGCCACGGACATTAGCAGACCGCCTGTCGTTGGGGTGGGCGGTACCATGAATTTTGTATGCACCTCGAGTGGTCACAAAGGTGGGTTGATGGAATTTGAAACAAAGACGCGGTCCCGACGCCAGACTACCGGCTGCCTTTCATGTTTCCATTCGAATATGCAGTCAGTACTCACATGTGCCATTTATGGTAGTAATGGGGAGGGGAGAATACCTTCCACGTGAACAGAAGCACGTGGTGAACAGTCGCCTGTTGTGCACCGTAGTATGGGATGTATCAATGAATGTCAAGAAAGATCACAATTCTCTAGTGTTAGCTGTGCACAGCAAGGGCGGCGGAATACATAGGGCGCTAGGGCGCTGCCTCTCACTTGCGCCAGCCAGTGGGAGGGGGGAGTCGCACCCATTTGGAAAACTGACTAGAAATGTTTAGGTACTGTATCTAGGTACTGTACCTTAAAATAAGATAAAAGTATCCCATGTTAAGCGCTACATCCTGACAAGATGCGTAGTCCATAGCCTGGGCAACAAGGCGACTGCGGTAAAGGGCGTTATTAGCCCAGGACATGATCTCTGCCATCCCCAAGGGGAGCAAGCAGGACCTCGGGTAGCATGTTAGCTGGGTGAGCAAGTGTCCTTCCAGTAGAACCAGCTTGAACCCAATCGGTTGAGTGTATCCAACCAGCTAAAATCAGTAAAATAATAAGACAGCTGGAAGCAGGGGAGGTTGGCCCATGTAAGGCACTAGTGCAGTGCCTCACCTGAGTAGAGCTGGGAAGTATTTGTGTGTGTTATTTTCGTACAAATGATGGAAATCCACTGGAAAATAGCAAAGTTGTAAAACGGGAAACAAATATGCATTGGTGATTCTTAATTATAGTGAAAATTGAAGTTCACATTTACATCTTAGCTTCAAAACAGCTCTATCACCGGTCCGCAAAGGCATGCCTCCGGCAAATGTCGCCATATAGTGCGCATTCGTTTCATAACAAGCGCAGGGTATGCGGCCTTTTTGGAATGGAGTCCATTCTACTCTTAATAGATATCGCTGTGTGAGAGACACTTTTGAGGTACATCGGATCATGTTTTGTACAAAGGTGTTCCCATTGATTCGTGAAAATAAGGGAATGTGCGGAATTGTGGGACTGGGGCAAGTTACCTACCCACCCACCCACTTAGGTGGGTCACGATAAGTGACAAATACTAGAACCGAAAGCCCAACGAGGAACTCTGTTAGTGACCAGTGGGCTCTTGCTGGGCTTTGATGTGATGCTTAGTCACCACTGTAAATTCCATGCATTCACTAGAGTTTCCAGGACCGACATATCAGTCCAGCCAACAACAAAAAAACAGCCTGATTTGGAGCAAACTTGTTCTTCAATTTCAAATTATGCAAAACATAGTTGCATTTTATGAAACAGTTGCTCTGAGCTCATGCTTACAGCAACATTGTTTCAAACCTAAAAGCCTACCTAGTTAGGCACCTACTAAGCTTTCCAAGTCCAAGGAATTTGAAAATTTGTGAGAATTATTTTTTACTTGGCTGTACCAAACGACTCAAAGCCAATTTTCAAGTCTGCACAATGCATGCAATTTGGGTAAATATATAGAAGAAGCCCCTAGGGCACTTTTGGCTTAAAACAAAACATGTTATTCCTGTGTCTCGATGTACTTTGAAATAATTTTGAATTCATATCTTTTGAAAATGAAAACGTTTTGACATAAGCATTCAAGTTGTATTTATATCTCAATAAGCAGTCATTTTATGAAGAAAAGAAGGCATTATTGTGCTTTAAGGTGGTAACAAGGCAAGTTTTTACACACATTTTCCTCTATAAAGCAAGCAAATGGGTTAGTTTTTTAGTTGGATTTTTTAAATAAATTTTGTAAGTTTGGAAATTATTTGATCTTCAAAAGCCGTTGATGTTAGGTTAGGTTAGGATGGGCTGTTGACATACGCGCTTCAAGTTGTATTTATATCTCAATAAGCAGTCATTTTATGAAGAAAAGAAGGTATTATTGTGCTTTAAGGTGGTAACAAGGCAAGTTTCTACACACATTTCCCTCCATAAAGCAAGCAACTAGTTTAGTTTTTTAGTTGGATTTTTTAAAATCAAGTTTTGTAAATTTGGAAATTATTTTAACTTCAAAAGCCGCCGATGTTAGGTTAGGTTAGGATGGGCTGTTTTTTTTTACTTCAAGTTTTAAGGAAATAAATTGCTTTAAATTTTTGGAATTTTATTTCTTATTTCTTTGTTCTCCAAAGTGAGGTTAGTCTAGGTTAGGTTACGTTATGTTGCATGTTTATGTCATTTTTAAGAATTTCTTTTCATGCTATGTCACCTAACTCAAAGCCCCTTTTTGTTGTTATATTGCTCACAAACTGAAAAGCAGGCATTTGCACAGAAAATATAAAGTGGTCCCATCATCTTAGTCACATTCATAAGTCACATTCGCATTCTTTGTGACAATGCAGATATAGGCCATACCCTCTCACTTCAATAAAACATGGGAAGCATACAGAAAAAGCGTTTTGTGTGGGCAGCATATATTGAAGAATTATGTAATGTTCCAATAAAAACTTAACTTAACCTAACCTGACCTAACCAAACATAATCTACTGATGTTACATCACCTAAACCTACTGATATTGGATCACCTAATCCTACTGATGTTGGATCACCTAATATCACTACATCACTGGAGGAGTATGTACATCAGAACAGACCAAAGAAGCCAGGAAGAAGG
Source organism: Ashinkailepas kermadecensis (assembly GCA_034440615.1). Lineage (NCBI taxonomy): Eukaryota > Metazoa > Arthropoda > Thecostraca > Neolepadidae > Ashinkailepas > Ashinkailepas kermadecensis. Next base: position 129,974 of record JAOTOM010004497.1, on the reverse strand, counting down.
CACTAAGAATGCTTGGGGCAATAAATAGGAATGTATCATACAAAAGTGAGGAAGTCATCAGGAAGCTTTACTGTGCATATGTCAGGCCACATTTGGAATACTGTGTCCAAGCTTGGTCCCCTAGTTATGAAAAAGATTGCTGGCTTTTAGAGAGAGTACAAAAGAGGGCAACAAAAATGGTGAATGGTATAGGCAACCTGGCATATGAGGAAATATTGAAGAAACTGAATATATTTTCACTTAGATATAGAAGGCTGAGAGGAGATCTCATCGAGGTCTTTAAATTTGTTCATGGTCAGGAACAGGGTTATCTCAGGGAACTGTTTGAATTTAACAGAAATGATGCAATTAGAGGTCATCAATTCACAATTAAAGTTAATCACAGCAGGACAAGGTTAAGACAGTCTTTCTTCACCAACAGGGTAGTAGAACACTGGAACCAGCTGCCAGAAACTATTGTCATTAGCAACACACTGAACATCTTTAAAAACAGCATAGACAATCATTATAAGAATAGGGGGCTTGTTTTTCTGTATTCCAGGGAGAGTTGATCGACGCATTTGGTGGACAACTGGTTGGGTGTACAGAGTGCAGCCAAGAAGGGCCCTTGTGGCTCATAGTTGCACTGATCTTTCATGTCCCTTTTATGTCTTTATGTATGTATTATCTGCAATATCAATGCTAGGTGACATAATTTCAAAGAAAGAATATCTTGCTTATGTTATTTCCAAAAGAAATGGTACCTAAAGAAGTTACTGGGTAAGCTTCAACAAGTCCAGACCATGCATTCTTGTTTCTGATTTGCTCTCAGGGACTTCTATATCAATAAACACAAATGAAGTCTTGTTTGGCAAGAAAAACTGATTGGATTGTCCTTAAATGCCTCTTTTTGGTGTGTCATCATTGTGTAGAATGGACAAAAATATTCACGCCTATATTAGTAAAAATTGTTCACGGTTCACACCATATATTTTTTGCGTGTGTGTAAAGAAGTAGTCATGTAAAGACCCATTTTACGTAAACTACCTTGCTTAATGTTTGCTTCAGTTTACCAAAGTACATGCACAACTTAACATGACTGTACTAATTGTAGTTTTTTTTTAACAATTGTGACCAGAAACTTTTTATCTTAGCCAACATTATTCCTGGATCTGTGGAATCCACGTTTTGTCTCAATATATATATATATATATATATATATATATATATATATATATATATATATATATATATATATATATATCTCTGTATATGTATATAAAAAAAAAAAAAAAAAAAAAAAAAAAAAAAAAAAAAAAAAAAAAAAAAAAAAAATAAAAGTACATATATATAGAGACATAAAGACATAAAGACATAAAAGATCAGTGCAACTACACTGTACAAAAAGATTAGCACCCCTTTGGTGCTATTTCAAATGTCAAATTCCAGCTCCACAGGGCTGCTTGAATTAAGCATCTTTTTGTAGTTCGCATCGCATCGCAAAATTTCAAGTGCTAAATATAAGCATGGTGCTTTATTCGGCTATATTTAATAGCATGGTACTTGAAATGAGTACCCATGGGGTGCGTGCGCTTTAGCACCCCCAGGGTGCTAGTTTTTTCTCACGCCAAAAACCAGCACCTCCTGGGTACGGTTCGCCTATGGTGCTAGCATATTTAGGACCCAATGGGTGCTAAAACTGAAATTGGACTCTTTGATAGTAGCGTACGGGTGTTGCTGACTTACGGTATTTATACGGATGGAGTACTTATTTTGCTACATGTTAGCGTCCGATACCCATCTGAAATATTACAGCGAACAGGATGTTTACGGGCGATATACCCTTTTAATGCATTCGTATGCAAATAGCAATGCAAAGGAATACGTATTTCCTACTTTGCAAATAGCAAAGGAGGACATGCATATATATATTTATATATATATAGAAGCAAATTTAGTATGTATTACAATGAAGTACATGAACAGGAAAAATATTAGAGGTTTCCTTAATTTCAATCTCAAATTTTGTAACTAAACAACCTAATCTGATGTATCCTAACCCAGTTGGTTGCTTAATGAAGGAAAATGTGTGTAACACTTTTATCATGGACACCTTAAATGACAATAATACCAAATAAACCAGCGAAACCTAACCCAGACAATTTATTTTATTGTTTTATGCAAGCTCCACATTTATCACAGTTCAGTCTTACATGACACAGTGCCAGTCATGAACAAATGGTGACGTAAAGAGCAGATCCACTGGCTCCATGGCTACATAATTATGATCAAATACAATCCATAATAATGATATACAGTCATAACGTGTTAAAACATAAAAAGGGCCCCGGTGGCCCATCTCGGTTAAGCCTATAAAATTATCTGGTAGCAACAATTGGTGGTGATAATCCAGCCTCTGGTATATCCAGGATAATCTAGGCTAGCTTTCTTTCAGCTAATAAATTCTGAGCAGCACAATAAACCACCCAAAAGCCATTGTCTGAGAAATGATTTGTTTTTGGGGCCCACAGAATAGGCTGCAACTGGCATAGCCCACTCAGCTTCTCGGGGTCCATAGATGAATAATGATGCAAAAAATTACATTTCAGCTTGTTCGTCCCATGGCAATAACGCATATGCCTTGCTAAGCATGCCAGGTACTATGTGTTGTCAAGCTCAGGTATGTTAGTGATTGTAGCTTGAGGTTGGATCAACTGTGAAAGTCATCCAGCGCCCGTAATTTCAGGGGTGTATGCAGCGAGGTTGGCAAGATGCTGACATAATCATATTGATACCAGGGATGTGGAAAAACATTTGCTGTGAAGACACACCCACCTTGTGCAGACTATGTCAGGCATGTGATTCTGGATCTAGAGGTTCTCTTGATCCCAGAGAGACTTCTCTTCTTCGCTTTAATCTTGCCGCACGATTTAAGCGATCCGCACGCCATCGAATCTTAAACCAAAATGGCCGAATCTTCACGCAGTTTTTTCGTTAAGCAGCGTTAAGGTGCTAATATTCGCGCCATTTTTCTACGCTGCTTATATTAACTACCCAACTGCTAACTGTAAGCAGCCATAGAGTGCTCAAACTCCCGCCAAAAAACACGGACCGTAACAGTAGTCGGTTTTACAGCGGAAATTTGCTCCCAGGTCACGTGGTCTCAGGAACAAGATAGAGGGAGAAGACCCGACATAGTGATCTGCATAAATTAAAAGCGACCACCAAATCTAATTCTCACATAAGTTTTAATAACGAAATAGTTTTTAGTATTAACGCTGCTGAAATAAGTAGAATTAAACTTACGAATATCAGCAAATTGCAATACGCTTTCTAATTTACGTCGATACTGCAATCAGCTCTACGGTATCTAGCAGACGACGGATGACTGCCAGATGACAGGTTGGCGCTGTGGTTAAATTAGCGAAGGATGCGGTTATAAGCCAACTTCCTGAGCAACGGTACAGAAAATGACCACACAATTACACTTAATCGATGTCAACCAAGTTTATAAATCCATACCTGATACTGCCGACATGCTCACGCCGCACAACTAATAAATATTCACAACACACCCCACGAGTAGGACGCTAGTGCACCGACTGATTTGTTGCCTGCCGCGTACTGGGATATAGGTTTCGGAATATAAAATGGGTTAAGGAAAATTATACTAAACCAATCAGTATAGAATCGTTTTATTCTCACCACCAAGAAACAAGTTTTGTCAATGAAAAGGCTGAGAAAATTGAGTGAAATCAATTCTTGTTAATGATAAATGTTCTTCGATGTACTTTTTTAGTTCATGTCTAGAATGTTTAGGTGAAGCAAGGAATGACTTGGAAGGATGAAAAACGACTAGACGGGAGAGCAAATTGCCGCTGTAAAACCGACTAGTGCTAGATATAAGCAGTTGCATTATTCTGGACTGCTTGGCACAACACTCATGGCTGCTAAGATCAAGCATCCTCATTCTTGCCGTCTAGCATCTGCAGGCTAGAATTAGCCGCCTCCAGCCGAATAGCACATATGGCACTTGTTGCTTGCATCCTTATGCCTGTTACTAGCATCCTAAGGGAAAAGCGTTGTTTGAAGCAGTCACTTAGCATGCAATTAGCAACAAAATCCCTAATCATTTTTTACAGTGTATGCCTTCGAAGGTTTCTACGCGACACCGGGAAAATGGGAACAAAATTTGCAATAGCTTTTCCTTCATTTTTGTGTCCGAGGTAAAACTTCTTACCCCAGGTCATGCGTGGTCATTGTCCTACCTCAGGTCAAAGGCGATCACCTCCGAAAATGTATCAAGATCGCTAACTGAAACACATGGAGAGATATTTTATATCAAGCTTGGAACGTGGGTGAAATTTGACAGCGCCACCAAGACCTACATCTCATGTGTTTTTACTGGTCAGGTCAGTGACCTGAGATCACGGCAAATTTTGGTCAATATTGGGCAAGTTTTCGGACCTTTTAAACTTTCATGTTTTTTATATCATCATTTTTACCTCGACATGCATACAGAACCATTAGGAGAAGCTTCTTATAAAATTTGTGTCACTTCAGTCAAGCGGCATGATGTCAGGTCACTATAAAGTACGCAAGGTGGGCTTAACCTATTGAGACATTGAGGTTTTTGTAACTTATTTCGAGCTTCCAAATCCAAAATAGTGTTATGGCTGCATTGCACCACCTAAATTAACCCATTATGCAGACAAAGTATTCTTGAAACATGTAATATTATTGAAACACCGCCGGTATACTTAGGAAATTCTCTCAAAATAAAAAGGGGATGAAAATCCTGGTCCAACTTTTTACCGCTTCAGCTTGAACCCTCCCCCCCCCCCCTGTTCCAACCAAAATAAATTAGGAAAGAAAGGATTAGCAAGACTTATACCACACCGGAGGACATATTGCATGCCCCTTTAAGCAGGCATTCATGGGTTTCTGCGATGGTTGTGGATGGTTTCTGTGGAATTTGGGATGCGATGTTGGTTGGGATGACGAGTTTCCTCTGATGGTTATGGTATCTTCACTTCACAGACCTAACACGCATGGGCCCTTGTTGCTCTTATTAGTTCTGAACACGTTATCACTATATTTGTGACTTTATGGGATTCTGAGGAAGCACAATGCCTAGTGCTTTGCCAGTTAATAGCTTTGTTCCAGGCAAGGTGATATGTAGTACCTACCTATCCAAAATTATCATGGAAATGGACGGTAATCTTCCAGAATTGTATCCCAACCGTTTCAGGTTCAATATCACCGACAGAGCGAATGGGAGACATCGCGCGAAAGCTTCCAGACGCAGCCGCCAGAGCGGCGACACATGCGAGTAGGACGTGAATTGCTCGCATTGTTGGCCGCGCCCATGCGTTTGGCTTGTGAAGAGTGTGGTATTGGAATAATAGAAGCTTCGTGAATTCGATTACTTGGTGTTGGTGATTTCCCAGCTAAGCTACTGGTGTTGCCGATGGGCAATGTCAACGTCTGAGTACAGCACACCAAGGACGAATCTAGGAATTTAATGGTGGCACTTGTCTGGAGGCGCGCCACGCCATCTGAAGGGCTCCATGAGCCGTGGGTGCACTCGAAAATACTGAAGGAGTGCGTTTGTTTGTTCTCAAAGGGGCGCCTTATTCCTCTTAGAAGGGCACCTTGGGCTGAAAAATCAGCTGAATGAGGTAGAGGGATGGGTGGACTCAGACCTTGCACCGGTGCTTTTTCTCGGTCGAGGTGGGCACCTTTCGATGACGGGGGGGGCACATGCCCCAAGTCCCACTCCTTCATCCACCCATGGAGCACACTTTGATAGATTATACCGCCTTGCTGGTGGCCCAGCTGAAGGAGTTGGCCCCTGGTGGTGCTTTGCATGGAAGGCGCCTTGTTCTCAACCTACCTGAGGGAGAGGCATGGCACCCTTATCCCCCTGGAGCCGTCACTGATGAGACCTGTACATCGTCGTGTGATGTGATCTGAATTGTCTATCTGGTGTACCCGGTGGTTGGTGTAATACTTCGTGCATAATGCATGGTACTCCTTTTTTGTTGCTTTCTTATTTCATTCTATCATGTTATAATAGCCTGTTTCACGGCGGCCAATAAGCACCGGGATGCAAAGTCGATGGCTTTGTCTAGTGTGAAGGGCATATAATTGAAATATATGTACTTTATCTGTAGAGGTGAAATGGTCCAGAATTTTTTACAATAAAATAATAAATTAAATATAAAACTCAGCAAACATATTTAACTTGCGGCACTGTTTGAAAGAATCATTCGAGACACAAAAACAATTAGCCAATCTGGCCGCGTTTGGCACCATGGCCGAGGGGGTAGGAGTTGTCGGATAGGACATAAATTTTCCGTTGCATTACCGGCAAATATACAATATTAGGGATGAAGTGGGGATATGCATCCTGCGGATTAATATTTTTCATTTTGCGTTTTATTTTATGGTTGTGAAGTACCAGTATTGTGAATAAATATGGAAATACATAATATCCAGATGCTAAGATTCCATCTTGATGCTCCCGAAAATATTAAATTATCTCCACTTTAGAAGCGGTTTGTTTACAGTTGCAATGGCGTCCACTCTGCACTGCACCACATGAGCCTACGTTTTTAAATGTCGCTGTATTCCTACCTGAATAACCCCGACTGGGAGGTGGGCCCTTGTCTTTCAATATCCTACTCGCAAGAAAAAACAAATAATGAGCTGCTTACAGCACCCCAAAAAACCGCAAAATGTTCAAAATATGGGCGTCGGACACAAACTTGTTTGCTGGTTTGCCGGACATATTTCAGCAATAAATGATGCAATCAGAGCGCAAATGATGACGTCATTTTTTGAAACGTGGATTATGATTCCTCCCAGCTATCAAAAAGGGCCAATCACTTACCGCAGTTGTAGTTGGCTGGCGATATTGATCAAAATGGTCGAATGCTCGGAAAATTTGGCATTTGAAGGCCGCTGAATTCGACAAACAGGTGTTGTCATCGAGTTTGCCTCCGAAGTCAGTCTCGGTTGGTCTGACTTCCAGATTTCCAACTAGATGACGTCCCAGACGCGGATGTACGTGTACATTTTCAGGGTTTGTGCATAAGCAAGCTGTTACTAGTCACAAAACTTGTCGTATTAGGTAATTGTACGTACTCTGTTTGTTTATTCAGATACTAAATTGGTCAAATCTCCGGTTTGACCAATTTAGGCTTCCAGATCGACATAATTATTATGGCCTGACCCCGCCATTGGGATGTCATGACGATTACTTCCCGCTAGTGCGCGCGTGAAAACGGGGTTGAAAGCTGGCTTATCCGGTGGCGAATTCCTCGCCCATCACCGCAATGATCCAACAGCAAAGGGACCAAAGGTGCGTGCTGGGTCTGCCAAGTGCTGTCGGTGTGCGACTAACGCCAATAACCAATCAGGGTGGACGATGAAGGAATTCCATTTTAATACAAATATTTACATATCTTCAACGCGGGCACACCAAAGAACCATACAAGAACCATACAAAGAACCGTACAAAGAACCATACAAAAACTATACAAAGAATCATACAAGAACTGTACAAAGAACCATACAAAAACAATTCAGAGCACATGGCATGGTACATAGCATACGCAGGTGTTGATTTCTGAAAATTGTTCGGGAAATACATTAAGGTAAGGAGCACGCATGAATTGAGGTGGGATGGGAGTGGGGGCACTCCATGGGACCAAGGTTAACTCGTTCAAAGGTTCGTTCAATCGCTTCGTGAAATCGTTGGGGGGAGGGCAAAGCAACATTGAGGGGCATTCGCCCACCCAAAAGTATATGAAGCAACGCCCCTGATGATATACCAACGGCGCTGACATAATACATTCTGTACAGCACCCATTACGATATACCAGTTCCATGGTGATTCCGGACCTACACAGCTTCTGCAATCTGCCACCACACTGGTATCGTCCGACACGTTGTTGGTGGAAGAATGTCATGTTGCAGACCAATAAAACATTACACACTTTCAACAGGCACCACCGTAGTGTGGGTAAGCTTCGGTCAGATGGAATAACGTGCTGCGAGACTGACGCATACACGGATACCCTGTCGAAACATTCGCAGCGATAATGGTCCATTCGCAGTGTAAGCCGTCACCATCAACCGCGGCTCGGAAGCATCAGATGACTCTCCATATAGAAGATACGGGAACACGGGAAACATCGTTCACAGGTGTCAGCTAAGTGTGACCTTTCACACATGCGAAAACGGTGGTGTCTTAGCAGGTGTACTTTGCACCAAACCCTCTTGTCACAGATGTCACGTCGGTATCACCTTGCACTCGTGTGGATACGGTGATGTCTGAGCAGGTTCGCATTCTGCGCAAACGTTTTATCACAGATATCGCACTGGTATGGTTTTTCACCAGTGTGGATGCGGAGGTGTACTACCAGGTTGGATTTGCAAGCAAACCTCTTATCACAGGTATCGCACTGGTATGGTTTTTCACCCGTGTGGCAGCGGAGGTGTGCGTTCAGGTGCCATTTGTGGGCAAACCTCTTGTCACAAGTGTGACATGGGTATGGCCTTTCATCCGTGTGGATGCGGCGGTGTACTTCCAGGCTCGATTTGGACGCAAATCTCCTGTCACATGTGTCACATGGATATGGTCTCTCACCTGTGTGGTTGCGCCGGTGTATTTTCAGTTGCGATTTGCACGTAAACCTCCTGTCACAGGCGCCACATGGGTATGGCATCTCACCAGTGTGGTTGTGACGGTGTACTTTTAGGTGCGATTTGCACGTAAACCTCTTGTCACAGGTGTCACCTTGGTATTGTATTTCATCCGTGTGGCAGCGGAGGTGTGCGTTCAGGTGCCATTTGTGGGCAAACCTCCTGTCACAAGTGTGACATGGGTAGGGCCTTTCACCCGTGTGGACGCTGAGGTGTACTTTCAGGTTCGCTTTCGTCGCAAACCTCTTGCCACAGGTGTCACATGCATATGGCATCTCACCCGTGTGGATGCGGCGGTGTGCTTTCAGGTACGATTGGCAGGTAAACCGCTTGTCGCAGGTGTCACATTGGTGTCGTCGTTCATCCGTGTGCATGCGGCGGTGTCTTTTCAGGTCAGATTTTCTCCTAAACCTCTTGCCACAGGTGTCACATGGATATGGCCTCTCACCCGTGTGGATACGGCGGTGCACTTTCAGGTACGATTCCCAGGCAAACCGCTTGTCACAGATGTCACATTGGTGTTGTCTTCGAATAGTCTGGATGGCGTGGTGTTTTTGCAGATTTCCTCCTTTCTGCATGTTCTCATTTAAAGCGGACTCCTCCACTCGTTGGGAAACCGTGTGAGGACCATTCCACGGACATCCTGAAAACAGAGCAAAATGATGTGGCTGTTCTAGGGTAGAATTGTCCTTCATAAGGTTTATGACCATCCCGAGATTTGTATGTATATTCTGACCAAAGTTAGTCGTGTCGTGCATCACTTTACACACGCGCGGACACGGAGGGGGGACTGGAAGCACATGACCCATTGAAACGTGACGCGGCTCCGGCTTGGACAGCTGGGGAAGGCTCCAGTGCATATTTGCCACCCCCATCCAGGACAATTTGTATATCAAGTATATACCTTGAAATATGCTTAACTTGCGGGGCTGCTCAGGCATCTCTCCAATTGTTATGTTTGTGTTCTTAGTTCATTACAAACATAGACACGGGAATTGTGTTGTTAGTTGTTTATTTGGGTTTCAGGACGACTCGACTAAAATATGCGATCATTGAATGCCCATAACGTTCATTTAGCATGCGAGAATCCTATGGAGTGTTGTTGAGGTGAGCATATGGCCTGCAATCCTATAGCTATCAGGTATCTGAATATGCTATATTTGAATATAGTATATCTGAATATGCTGAATATGCGTTTGGGCATTCTATCGACCTCCAGACCAGAATGAAAACATTGACAAGTTGATGCAGGAAGAGATAAGTAGGAGAGTGCAGGAGATAACTGTTTTTTTTTTTGGGGGGATTTCAACATAACAGGATTGGGAATCAAAACTATAGGTCTAAACAAATCAGGAACAAGTTTCATGGCTTGTTTTGAGGAAATTTCCTTGTTTCAAATGACCCATGAACCTACGAGAGAAAATGAAATATTAGATATTGCTTACTGATAATGAAAATGTTGAACAAAATGTGAACATATGAGACCTTTGGTAATAATGATCAGAACATCATACGCTTCTCATTGTATGTTGGAAGTGTAGGAACCAATAAAACATTGAGTCCAAATTTTGTTAAAGGAAATTACAATGAGTTCAGGATCTTCGTGAATTAAATTCATTGGGAAGACTTATTGAAGGGCTTAGATGCTTATCAAACGTGGAGAATGATAAAAGATATAAAAGATGATAAACAATTTCAAGGTGAGGATAGGTTCATTCCCAAAGGCAAATCCGATTAACCAGGGTTAAGCACCCTTCACGGCTGACCAGGGAAGTAAAGCATTTACTGGAGTCAAAGAAACAGGCATTCAAGTAACTAAAAGATGCCAACTCTGAGGTAAGCCTTGTATCATATAAAATAGCTAGAAATAAAGTTAGGAGGTGTGTTAGGGCATTTAAAAGACTGGCTGAAATATAATTAGCTGAGAATGTTCAGCCAGGTAATGCTAAGAGATTATTTTAGCTTCTACAAATTTAAGGCCAAAAAGTGTAGTGTTGGACCACTGGAGGTACATTGGGAAATAGGGTGGTTTATGATTTGTGGGTAGGCTCTGCAATGAGTTAGGTTTGACCTTTGTTGACAAGTGGTGCAGGTTTTATGGTTCATGGGACCTCTATCAAAGGGATGGCCTGCACTTCTCCGAGAAGGGGTGCAAGTGTTAAGTAAAGTGTATGAACATGTCCTTCAGGGAAACTAGATAATGGGGTGGGGAGGGAGGAAGTGGCATTACCATCTCATGAATATGCCAATAGTGACAGCATAGGCAATAGAACCTCACAGTCAGCAAATAGGGATGGCAGTAGATCAAGGGGCAGAGTGGTAGCTCATCCAGAGATGATAGAGCTACTCAGCATGAAAAACCAAAGATGGTTATGGAACATTTCTTAAGTGTATGATGCTTAATGCTCAGAGTATTCGATCCAAATTTGCCGAGTTCAAGTGTTATGTTGCTGATGAGGAACCAGATTTTGTTTGCATTACATTGGACCTTGTCTTCTCGGATTTAAGTGATTTAGTTCAAGACTTGACTGTAGGAGAAACTTTGGGAAGAAGTGACCATAACATAGTGAGATTCAAGGCACATGTAGCAGGGACAATCAAGGATAATTTGGCAAAGGTTCCAAATTTTAACAGGGCAGACTTTGACTGCATGAGAGCACCTTTAAGTGCCATAAAATGGGAAGAAGAATTCTCCGATTTAAATGCCTGTGAAATGTGGGAAAAGTTCAAATCTTACTTGAGGGAAATTCAGATTAGACATGTCCCCCAAAAGCAAAGGCGCAAAAGAAGAGTAGGAAAGCCAGCATGGCTTACACCAGATTTGACAAAAGCAATTAAGGCTAAGAAAGATGCATTTAGAGTATTTAAGGAAGCTTCAAATATAGTAAATCTAAGGTTGTATCAAAAAGCTAGAGACGCTGTGAAACAGAAAACCAGAGCAGCAAAGCGAGGAAAAGAATTGGATTTGGCTAGGAACTGTAATGGGGACAGTAAAAGTTCTTTAGTTTCTACAGGCTAAGTAAAGTTTCAAGCACAATTAATTGGTCCACTGGAAGTAAATGGGATTATATTGAGTGAGGATAGTGAGATGGTTGAGGAATTGAGCAAGCAGTTCAAATCAGTGTTTACATTGGAGGATGTGACAAATCTGCCAACTGTGAACCACAGCCCAGCAACAGGTGATCAGTTACATGATGTTGATTTCATTGACAGTGATGTTGTTTTGAATTATGTCAGGAAAATAAAGCCAAACAAGGCAGCAGGACCTGATGGAATCTATGCTAGGGTATTGCGGGAAGCTGAAAAAGAATTGGCAATTCCACTCAGTATAATATTTTGTAGATCAGTTTCACAAAATGAAATTCCAACCGATTGGAAAAGGGCAAATGTAGTTCCTATTTTCAAGAAAGGAGAAAGAGGGAAAGTTGAAAACTATAGGCCAGTAAGCCTCACATCACTAGTCTGCAAGGTACTTGAATCAATTATCAAGGATAAAATAGTTAGTTTTCTGGAAGGAAACAGAGTGATTCAAGATACTCAACATGGGTTTAGAAAAGGGCGATCGTGTCTCACAAATCTCTTGGACTTTTTTAATTTTGCTACAGAACAATTTGATAAGGGAAATCAGGTTGATGTAGCATATCTTGACTTTAGCAAGGCCTTTGACAAGGTACCTCATAAACGGTTAATGATGCAGCTTCAGGCCCATGGTATTGTGGGTAACATCCTAAAATGGATAGGGTTGTTGCTTTCAGATAGACAGCAGAGAGTGATGCTAAATGGTACAAAATCATCATGGCAAAATGTTCTTGGTGGAGTCCCCCAAGGGTCAGTACTGGGACCACTATTGTTCATTATGTTTGTAAATAACATTGAAAGTGGCCTAAGCAGTAAGGTTTTGAAATTTGCAGATGATTTGAAGGTCTTTAGGGCAATAACAGGGCACAATGAGCAGGTCTTGCTGCAGAAAGACTTAGACGAGCTTGTGAAGTGGTCCGAAAAATGGCAAATGAAATTTAATTTTGATAAGTGCAAAATCATGCATGTAGGTAGGCAGCAAATCAAGGCTCCATACTTGATGGGTGGCCAAGTACTATCTGTGACTCAGCAGGAGAAGGACTTAGGTGTTATTTTTAACACAAAATTGGGGGCATCAGAACAGACCAAAGAAGCCAGGAAGAAGGCACTAGGAATGCTTGGGGCAATAAATAGGAATGTATCATACAAAAGTGAGGAAGTCATCAGGAAGCTTTATTGTGCATATGTCAGGCCACATCTGGAATATTGTGTCCAAGCTTGGTCCCCTAGTTATGAAAAAGATTGTTGGCTTTTAGAGAGAGTACAAAAGAGGGCAACAAAAATGGTGAATGGTATGGGCAACCTGGCATATGAGGAAAGATTGAAGAAATTGAATATGTTTTCACTTAGATATAGAAGGCTGAGAGGAGGTCTTTAAATCTCATCGAGGTCTTTAAATTTGTTCATGGTCAGGAACAGGGTTATCTCAGGGAACTGTTTGAATTTAACAGAAATGATGCAATTAGAGGTCATCAATTCAAAATTAAAGTTAATCACAGCAGGACAAGGTTAAGACAGTCCTTCTTCACCAACAGGGTAGTAGAACACTGGAACCAGCTGCCAGAAACCATTGTCGGTAGCAACACACTGAACATCTTCAAGAACAGCATAGACAATCATTATAAGAATAGGGGGCTTGTTTTTCTGTATTCCAGGGAGAGTTGATCAACACATTTGATGGACACTGGTTCAGTGTACAGAGTGCAACCAAGAAGGGGGGCCATTGTGGCTCATAGTTGCACTGATCTTTTATGTCTTATGTCTTTATGTCTAGAAGCACACAATTTGGCAGATTTACGGCTGTAGTGAACTCGCTGCAGTATACATTTCATGGTCACCCCAGTATACACCACAGGTCAATGCCTTCAGGGTCAAATGAGGTCACAATCAGTCTCCACTCCATCCCAGCCTGCACCGCCCGTACGTACAGAAAGTATGCACGTTCCACTGCATAACGGTATATAGACCGTTCATACGTACGCTCGCTACTACGCTGGTACAGACCGTGCGTGCTGTCGTTACGTCGGTAGTACGGACCCATCGTGCGATCGTTACGTCCAGCGTTAAGACAATGGGACCATTCATTCCCATTCAAAATACCACACATTTTTTGCTCTTTATTTGTCTGGAAGAACTTCGGTTTCTCTTGTCCCGAAGAAAGAATGTTTAGTTCTGCTATATTCTATTAAGAAAGAAAATGCCTAGGCTTGAATGCTAAGCCTGCAAGGGCACATCAAGTCTAAGGCATTAAAAATTCCCCAAGGTTACATTAGGCATTATTTGGCATTGTACATTATTCTTCATTATGCTACCCCACTCAAATACCAATATTTTGGTATTATATTGCATACCAACTGGAAAGTGCCTATGCACTTGTGCTGGTAATAAGTGGCTAGGTAGGCCACACCCCACATCATCTTAATCATATCAAGGAACATGTTTTTACAATATTTATGTCTTGAAATGCCATATGACATTTTATGTAGATTCCTCCCAACATTTACACTCTGGACAATGCTACACATGGCCATATCCTTTTACCCAGGAATGTACATACCTAGGTACCTATCCACCTACATACATACCTAGGTACCTACCTACACAGGAGCTTGTCTTAATCATGTTCGAAAACATGATCTCACAATTTTGTGTATTATTGCACTTCAAGGTATCAAGGAGACATTGTGCACACATTTTCCCCACAAAGCAAAAATGGAGTTAGGTTTGGTTAGGTTAGGCTTTTCTCTTCAGTTGGCAGAACTTCCCATTTTTTTTTGTAGATTTTGTTCACAAAAAGTGCTCCTTTCTTCAAAACAGGTTTAATTTAATCTGTTAACCTAGTTAACTAGGCTCTGCAATGTAAGGTTTTTAAGTTGAAAATTCTTCAGAAGTACATGGAAAATGTTCCATTTCTTTGGGAATTTATTTTCCTGCATGCAAGTTTAGGTTAGGCTGTGCTACATTTTTGCTTACTCTTGAACATTATTTTTATGCTATGTTATCAAACTCCAGACGGTTTTTTTGTGTGTTATTTTGCCTGTCAACTGAAAAATATGCATTTGCAGAGGAAATGAGTGGTCACACAATGCTATCCACCTACATAAACATTGCATTGGAAAAATAAATTGCAGGAATTAAAAATGTACCAAAAAGTGCAATTTAATACAATTTGGTTTCGTGAAATGCAAACATTACTGAACTCAAAGTCCCATTTCAGTAGTTCTTTTGCCTGTCAATTGAAAAGTAATCATTTTCAGAGAAAATGAGTGGCCACATCATGTTAACCATGTTAATAAACCATTGGAAAAGTATGTCCAACAATTAACAAATACCTGAAGTGAAAAATGTACCACCTTTTGTGGGAAGAAGATCAACTGATACTTTTTAGTTAATTAAATTAAAAACCCCAACCTAGGATATCTTATCCTAACACCTGCTTTACAGATGAAAACATCTGATTACTGATTAGCACATCTTGCATGCAGTCCAACCTGCAAATTACTGAAGTTCTGAAAATGGCAAGTGGTAAAGGTTTAGGTAAATATATATGTAAGAATATTTAAATATAGAACTGGTGCTCATAATTGGTCTTAATGCTTTGCTTTTCTTTGCCATCCAGCTTGCCATATCAAAATTTGATGAGCCATTTCCAATGCTTTGTTAAAGAATAAGCTGCAATGCTAATATGCATGAATATTACGGCACAATGCCGGTACTTTTCTTTGGATGGGTTTCATCCATATATCTAGAATAGGATATATCTAGGACAGATGGTTGGTTCTACTCTGGCGAGGATATCTGTCTTTGTCATCCCAGTTTAGTGCAAAATGAATACATGCATGTTATTATGTCAGATTTGAAACTATAATAATTGTGCCAGGATTTGTGGGCACTGTAGAAACATTATGGAACATGTACAGATATGTTGAGTTATGCTTAAAAGAAATGATGCTTGGTTCAAGCATCCTTTTTGCCAAATATCCCTGGATATGCACCATTATATTTTTTTTTCTGGAACTATGCTAGATATGTCCATAATAATATGTATTTTTCAACTTGGTTCAACATATGGCAATAACTGAAAACTAGTAAAATTTGGATAATACATTTCCTTACAATAGAGCTGTCATCAGCTGTAACATATTTGCATATATGCAGTATGTTTGGTGCTGTATGCCAAAATTCAGGTGGAATTATTTAGTTTCAAAGAAAGGAATGTTGAACATGGCTCAATTTGTTTTTACTGTTGCATTTCGAGAGCACAATGCTTGCCACTCCATTGCAAAGTTACAATTTTGTCTTTTTGAACCATAAACTCCTTTTTGTATTTGTCCAGTCAGCTTGGGCATGTATAAAACAGGAGGAAGATTGCAGTCATTTTCAAACATCTCCAATCTTGTGGCCAAAAAGACCATGCTTTTTCATGGAAGATAGTGTTCTGGATGACAAACATCCAGCACAGGAACATTTTTCCAATTCTGGCTGGACAGATTGCATGTCAGCAGTCACCACGGTTGGATTTGTATTTTGTAATCCTGGATGTGGAGAGGAAATTGTATGGGTAATTGAATATGGAGAGGATATTGTTATTGCGGTTTAGGGGCGCATCGACTGCAGAGGTCATGCGGCGAGAGGATATTATTATTCCACTCAATGACATCGGAATATTGCCCTACACTTTCCAGTGAATCTTGTGCACATCACAGAGCAGTTCATAGTCTGACAGCACCATCGAACCTCCAAGGGATAAAATGAGCAAGATTTCCTCAAGAGGATAATTTTCTGGATACCGCAAATACAGGAATATCCTACTTTTCCAACCATAGTAGTCACTAATCTGGTGGTATAACTATACACCCCTTTTCTAATCACTATCGATTGCATATTCTTCCATGTTCGACTGAGTGGGACAATAATACGGTGCAAGACTTGGATCGTTGGCGCAATATCTTGATATCTTATGGCCGATCAAATGTTTCACTTCAACTTCGCATTATTAGCGTTGATCTCAGTTACCCCACCGTCGCATATTAATAAAAGTCCCCGCATGCATTGCGTTTTGTGTGAACCCTTTTCTCTTTTATCAAGCTAAGGGGATGTCGGCCTTCACCTTGGTACTGACTCCCCACTGCAACAACCGAACTATGAGCATGGATTCGCCAGGCTGCTCCAAAGTACAACAATATCAAGAAGTGATCCTACAAGATTGACATCCGCATAGTCAGTGACCTGCGCGCCACCCGGGAGTCGCCGACCTAGAGCGTCGTCGGCACTGCGCTGGCAGCTGCGTGTCGCCTGCACATTAGCGTGTTGACTCCCAACACCGTGCCACCAGAGTCCGTCCGCGCCGCTTACCACGTCCTGAAGAAACTGCTGCGCTCGCAGTGCAAGTCTCGGCACTGGTGGTGCATCTGTGGCTTATCTCGCCGAGGGCGTGGTTGAAAGTGTGGCAAGCACAGATATAGCCATGTTTGGCATAAACCACGTGCTGACTACCAAAACGTCTCACATCAGTTGATTGCTCGGCGGAACGCCCCTGCCGTGGGCCCGTGACGTGGCACATACAGACTATCACATACAGAGTGCTGCAAAGAAACCCTCGCTTGAACGATTTTATCTTCACAAGCATTGGGAGGGGGGGGGGGGGGCGATGGAAGGAACTGTGATCTCCCACCACAAGTCGTCCAGGGATCTTTAGAACTTAGCATAGTTTTCGTCTTTCGAGATATGGTGAAGTAGAAATGACTACTTGTGATGCTTGTGATGACTATTGGAGGAGGCCACTGCCGTACCTGTGAGTCGGCCGCTGTCACGGCTGTGAGGCGGCCTCTGCTGTGGCTGTGAGGTGGCCTCTGCTGGTGCTGTGAGGCGGCCGCTGTGACGGCTGCGAGGTGGCCTCTGCTATGGCTGTGAGGCGGCCGCTGTCACGACTGTGAGGCGGCCACGCTGCGACTGTGAGGCGGCCGCTGGCACGGCTGTGAGGCGGCCGTTGTCAGGACTGTGAGACGGTTGTTGTCATGGCCGTGAGATCGCCGCTGTCATGGCTGTGAGGAAACCGCTGCAGCACCTGTGAGGTGGCCACTGTGACGGCTGTGGTGTAAGCACTGCCGCACTTATGAGACGGCCACTGCGGTGGCTATGAGGCGGCCACTGCCGCGGATAAAGCTGATAGGCAATGGTGTAAATATTGATATCAGTTGCGCCTTATCTTATATTGTCTAGAAAAATCATCCTTCCTGAAGGACGCTATTTAGAAATGCACCACCGACATTCATTTTGACCAGGATACCATTCATATAAGCGTGTTTTCATGTTTATTCCACAAAATGTAACCAGCTGAGAAATGTGCTTAAGAAGATGTTAAACAAAGGGGCTTATGCCTCCTAGTTGGTTCAGTTACTACCATCCACGTATAGAAGTACTGTACCTGTCAGCAATGAATAAATGTTCGTTGTTTTGTGTGCAACATGATGTAGATAACAGTTAATAGGAATTATAAGTATTCATATGGGACTCGACATTTCATCTCTTATATACACGATGGAAGATTGCGAACGATTGATGTCAGATTGCCAAATATCGCTTGGGATTTTTCATCTTTATGTGCCAAACTCCAGATTGTGTCATCCTTAGCTATCTTCGAGCAAATTTTGTTCATCCCCCACCGTCTCCGACCGACTTTGCTCATCTGCACAGTCAATGACAAATGGTTTACAGACAGTCTCTCAGTCTCCTTCTTGCATGCGACAGTGACGGATTTAGAAGTTCCTATCGGCAGGACACTCCTTTTGGCGCGCCACAATTTATTCAGGGTGCCAGGCGACACCTATTGCTGAGGAAAAAATCGATGAAAAGCTGGAAGGCACACCAATTTTCAAAAAGTAGCAAACTAAAAAAGCACGTTTCGGAAATTTGATGTTATCCAATCCCGATGGAGGGCCGCCACTTCCTCCCCCCCCCCCCTCCATTGGACCCGTTCCTGATTGGCGACCAATTTCCCAGAATTGAATTTCGTCGGCGACCACCGAAAGGTTTTTTTGAGCCCTGGCCGTCCACCTGGTCCTACTGTGGTACAAAGTTTACATGCGGTGTATATCAGCGAGGGGTATATATTGCGGAGTACGACACTGCATATAAGAAGTCCATCAATCGTCCAGATTGGACAATGTTCGAGTTATCGGATAGAATATCGCTAAGGGAAGCCACCCGGCCAGATACAAAATGGCGTCTACGCTCGTCGGTGTAATGAGGACACGATATTAAAACGAGGCGAACTGTTAGCGGTGCACATATTGAGCACAGAGGTTTGTCGCCACCGCATAACAAATAACCGTGAGCAGCATAAGCATTCCCTATGCGGAGACGGCACAGTGTGACCTTTTCTTGTCTACGTTTGCGACAGGACGAGTTCCACGGTCTCATCAGACGTTGTTTGATGGTTCGTAGTTTGTTCCCCGGCGTCGCGTCCCACATAGCCTGCCACTTGTTTAGAGGAGGAAGATGGACACCTCTCGGTAGTAGTCCGTGGTAGGGAGTGGCAGTGATCGAGAGCACGGTGCATTTGCTGCTTGTTTCGCCGCAGCATCCGCCAACTCGTTATCGGAAATACCAACGTGGCTCGGAATCAAACATGGAATAACTCGTCGTCCAAGGCGTTGTATATCGGTAAGACGGCTCACGATATCTCGCACGATATTTGATGGATAAAACGTGCTCAGGGCCATGAGACTACTTAAAAAAATTGGTGAATATAACATGTGGATCACCACCCGACACTTCGATATAACAGATCTTTCGTAATAGCGACAAGTTCCGACAAGTACACCGATGCGTACGTCAGGAGCAAAAACGAGCGGGCGACAGATCCGCAAACAAAAGCGCTGCCAACGCCGTCCTCTGTTCGAGAGCCGTCAGTATATGTTGCCACCCGATCCTGGAATGTTTCAATGTGTTCGAGAGCGATTGCGCGAAATTCTGCTGGAGGGACATCGGCTTTTCTGATTTTCGCGATAGATACATCCACCCCCAGTGCAATCAGCTGCCATGGGGGTCCTCATGTCCTGGACTCTCCGGATACCATGAAGTTGAACTCGACTTTCTTGCAGAAGCTTTCGAATTCGCACACCGAACGGGGCGACATTCAGATTTCGTTCCCCTGCAAAAAAAGAGTCGACAGTCGACGCGAAAAGACATGCGAGCAAGCCGGATGACCAGGAAACGGGCGGAGCCTCCAGGCGTATCGCATTCCCAACCTCTATCTGCGCACACAGAGAGGTGGCTCGTGTGCTTCCGCCAAGAGGGTCACGGTGGGTGACGTGCGAAATGCTCCGGTCGCGATGCGCATAGCGGTGAGATGAACAGCATACAATGCTCGTTTGGCGGAATTGCGTGCTCCGTCGTAAATAAAGCAAGCGTAGTCCAGTTTAGAGCGTGTCAGTGAGCGATGCAGCAGGATCAGTGAATCTCTGTCAGCTCCATAGCTAGTGCGAGTAACACACTTTAATATGTTAAGCGATTTTAAACACTTGTCGCGGATAATTATAAAATGCTCTGCATAACTAAGACGTGAATCAAGTCACTCCAAGAAACTTCACCGCAGGTGGTACCGGTAACTGTTTCCCATGCAAACTGAGGCAGGATACTGCACAGTTACGCCGGCGGAAGAAATGCATTGCGGTTGTCTGGTGTTGAAAATCAGAATACATTCATTACACCCCACCTTTCAAGATTTTTAACGGCCAATTGGATACGTCTCGACATAGCAGATAGCCTAGCTGTGCTACACCAGATGGCAAAATCGTTTACAAATAGAGACCGACAAAGTTATGGTGTAAGTACGTCGCAAATATCATTTATCATTATCGCAAACAGTGCTGCACTCAAAAGACTTCCCTGTGGCACGCCGTTCACCTGTGCAAATCTTCTGGATAGCTGGTGGCCAACATGAAACGAAAATGTCGGTCGGCTATACATTTTGTATGAATAACCCCATTGATCCCCGAACACCGCATTTATGTACCTTTCCAATAATACCCTGGCGCCAAGTCGTGTCATACGCTGCTTCTATTAAAAAAAACAGTGCCGACGTGCCGTTTCTGCTTAAACGCTACGCGTACTGCAGTGTCCAGGGTTAAAATGTGATCAATAGAATACCGGTTCTTCCTAAAACCGCACTGTGCATCTGAAAAAAAAACTTTTAAAGCCACGTAAGTCTGGTAATTATCAGTCTTTCCATCAGTTTGCATTAGCACGAAGTGAGGACTATTGGGCAATAGTGGAACGGGTACAGTCCCGTTCTTGCCTGAGTTTTAACATTGGTATCACTACTGCTTCTCGCCAGGCTACCGGGAAGTCGTCTTGTTGCCAGAGATGGTTCAAGATGCTTAGTGTTTCGATCGCACATGGGAAGATGCTTTATCATTTCGTTATGAATGTTATCTGGGCCTTTGTATACACTTCGGAGCTTTGCCGCGGCGGAAGTGAGTTCGGACATTGTGAATGGCTTATACGATATATTTTCGGTTGTGTCAAAGTCAGTAGGAACTTTTCTCAACGCAGCTTGTGACGCAAGAATTGCGGATCTCAATTACTGCCACGGCTACGTTCTGATAAGGAGCAGGCAATTTCGTTTACAACATCTAGATTTGGTCACGGTCCAGTTAGCCATGCGTACTGCACTGGTAGGGGAACGGATGGGTGCTGGCCTGCAATGCGTTTTATTCTGGACCACGCTTGTGCTGTTGGGGTATGCTTGTTTATTTGGTCTACATATTATCGCCATGATAGCTGTTTTGCTGATCTTATAGTACGACATGCCAGAGCCCAGGCCCTCCGAAAGGCAATCATATTTTCAGTGTTGCTGGTTTTACTGAACTTACGATAAGCCCGCTTTCTTGCGCGGATGGCGTTTCCGCATTCCTCCGTCCACCACAGAACTGAGGTACGCCGTGGAGCACCTGAGGTGCGAGGAATGCATGCGGATGCAGAATGCAGGAGCAGTGATGTAAATGCTTCCATACTGGGCGCTGTATGACCAACGCAGTCGATGCGCCCGTAAGCCCAAATAATCAACTAAATGCTTCCATACTGTGTGGTTTATTCTGCCCATCAGCAGAGCAAGCTGTTTCTATCCGTTATATAGTCAGTCCAGTTCGCTTTGCGAAGATTCCATCGCCGCGGCCTCTGTCCACGGACCGGGCCGTCACGGTATTCCAGCCATATTGTAAAATGGTCGCTTCTCAGAGGGTCAGTGTCCACTGACCAATTCAAATATTGCACAAGCTGAGGACTAGAGATACTCAGGTCTAACGCAGAAGTCTGTCCAGACGGCATTCTAAAGTGCATTCTGGTACCTGTGTTTAAAATACACAATGACTCCTCGTGTAGGAATTCTCCATCAGACGTCCACGCCCATTGCCATCTTCACATCCCCAAACGGTATGATGTGAATTAAAGTCGTCCAAAAGTAAAATCGGTTCTGAGAGCTGATAACAAAGAAGTTTCAGCTCAGTAGATGGAAATGAAGTCCCGGGAGGCAGGTTAAATACTCCATAATGAAATAATTGTATGGCCAAAGTGCACCTTGGCAGCGACGGCTTGGAGGCGTGTGTTCATGACTAGTGGTTGCGAGGGAACACTATGATGGATGCCTAGTGGCACTCCACCATGGCAAATAGTGTCAGATGCTACTTATTTTCGGTGGATGGCGTAGCATTTCACCTGGATTGCGGTGTCCGGCGACAGCTTGGTCTCCTGTAGGCAGAACACCACCGGACAGACCCTGCTCAGCACTGCCTGCAAGTCATGGGTACTGCTTCTAAAACCTCTGCAGTTCCATTGTAAAACAGCCTGTATAAAGGGCTATGTTAAAAGGGTTAAAACATGTCAGTTCATGGCGAACTAGCAGGGGCCCATGGTGAGCGAACTAGCAGGGGCCCATGGGAATGCTGTGCGCGCTCGCGCCCTCGTACTGACCCCGCCGGTCGGCGAGACTGACCAGGGCGAGATACGCTTCCGTCCTGTTGCAGACGACCAGAGGGACTTGTCGCCTGCCTGGGGAGGTGGGCCCATCAGCCTCCCAGTCTCTGCGGTATGGAGAGCTGGCTTGGGGGAGTTGGGGACGATGGGGGGCAAGCCCCGAAGGCCTGTCTTCCTACATTTGGCGACGTATCCCTTGACCCAGCTCGGGATGTCCGGCCTGAAGTCCCCATGTCAGGGGCCCCTGGGCGGACCTCAATTGCTAAGCGTGATCGGGTCATTGAGGGTGCAACTACCGGTACCCGGCCGGAGGCCACGCCCTTCTCTTCGGAAATGGTTAGTGGGGGTGGGGGAGTTGGGGTGGTTCTGGAGGGTGTAGGGATGGGTTGGGTAGGTTTAGGGTTGGTGATGGTGGCGGGTAAGGATTGGATGTGGGAGGAGGGCTTCCCCATCCTCGTCGTCGGTTCGACGCGACTCTGAGACGTCGGTGTCTCGAGTCCTAGTCCCGGAGAGCTCCTGGGCTCTTCCCTAGTGGGAATGGAGTGTTGGACCGAGGAGGAGGTAGGCAGGGGAGTGTTGGAGGTAGGGATTGAAGTGGCTGTGGGAGGGGTTGGGTTTGGATGTAGATGGACGGGCAGGTCTTTTTCCTCGCTGGACCTGGACCCACTCTCTTTGAGGAGTCGCTACAGGGTCCTCGGCTGAGGACTCTCTCATCACCGTCTGGGGAGAGGATGAAGCTCTTTCTCCGATCGATGTGCACTCAATACCAAAGGCAAGCATTATGGCACTCAGTTGAGCTATAAGATGAGAGGCACTCATGTGCGTGTGTGATTGCATCGGAGACTGTTGTGTGATGTTGGAGTTCAGTTTTACCTTTGCAGCATGTTATGTTCTCGGATGCGCTGCCTCATATATCTCACGTGCCTCACGGAATGTGATCTTTTTGAAACGTTTTATTGCAACTATTTCCTTCTCTTTCAAGAAAATGGGACAAGAGCGATCATAGGCGGTATGGGGTTTTTGGCCTGGGCCGCAATTGGAACAGTGTGGACTCTCCGCTTCACATTTATCTTGCACATGCTCTGCTGATCCATATCGCCCACATGTCTCGCGGTTTCGACAATGCTGCGACGTGTGACCAAAACGGGAGCACCGGAAACACCTCATCGGATTGGGTACAAATACGCGGACCTTCACGCGGACATACCCGATGAAAATATGCTCAGGAAGATCTGTCATGCGAAAAGTTAAGATCATGTTGTTTGTTGATTGTAATTCTTGCCCTTTTCTAATTGAAATTCTTCGGACCTCTACTACTCCCCACTCTGTTAGGCCATCCACAATGTCGGCGTCCGAAACATCTCTCAAGTCGTAGCAGGTAGTAACTCCTTTGGAGTAATTTTTGGTGTTGTGGGACTGAATCTCGATGCGTACGGTGACTTCGCCTGCTGGTTTCATGTCGTATAGTGTTATGTGATTTCTGTTGCCTCCATCGCCCTTCTTGCAATCTCAGCAGTTTTAAATTCAACTTCAAGCCCACCGTCTCTGAGGTTTTCGCACCTCAGTATCGATCCCAGGTTGTCACAAGCTTCCTTCCTTTGGAACGGGGTAAGCAGTGAAAGTTTCATGTTTTCCTCGAGTGATTTTAAGATCAGAATACGAGGTGCAGGCAGACCAGCTTGGAGGCTAAGCCCTCCATGCACTCAATACTAGTAGGTCGGGTTGTCTGTCCCTTACTGGAGGGGGCAGGTGGGTTTTTTGTTGTTGTTTTTTTGAAGTTGCTATGTAAGTGTGATGGGTTTCGACTCCTCGTGGCGCCCCACCACTGAGGGGCCTTACAGGGGGACGCCTGTGTCCCGCGGACGGGAGGACGCCAGGCGCCCGAGGAGCTATGCGGGTCAGGCGGCGCCTTCGCCCGGCCGGGAGAGAGAGAACTCACCACCCCGACTAGGATCCAGCACCGCCCACCCCTTGACCCCAGTCGGCCGGGCCGGCAGACGCTGGGAAGAGTCCAAGGCCCCCAGCCCGAGGCGACTCGTCACTTGGCCCGTATGGGGCCCTACGGACCCGCCCGCCCCGCCTGGATATCGGGACCAAAGAGGCGTGTTGCTCCCCGTCACAACTAGCACCGTGCGACGGGGGACCTCAGCCTCCAGGACTCCGTCAACCCCGGGGGCGGGCCGAGGGGGCGCGACTACCCCGATACAACTGATCTGGTGGGCAGGGCCGGGGAAAGTTGTCCTACCTGCTCATTGTAGAGATGGTTGGTGTTGCAGGGCCTGTTGAAGGACATGGATGTTGAGATGAGATGGCATTTGAATGGGAGCGTATGGATGGAAGGACGAGTGAGGAACTCTTAGTCTGACCCATCCCCGGCTTCCCGGTGGTCTGGCCGCCGGATCATTGGGGCACGCAATCCCCCCCACACCACGAAAAGGTGATGCCTCGTCGGGGGAGTACTTCCTGCTAACCTACCTATCAATTCCCTGTACTCTTTAATTGTTTCCTCAGTTTTACGTCTCCCCACATCATTCACACCGACATGTACATTTACTGCTGCACCCTCTCCACTTCTCTTCATTACTCCTATCCCCAACATTCTTTACTAGGGCACAGTTTGCACCCCAGAGAAAACAGCAATAATTGATATAATTGTGAATTAGTGCATTATATAATTTTAGGAGGTAATTTTTGCCTAGGAAATATTTATTTTCATATCATTCCTATGTTGCAACTTATTATGTTTGAAACACTGCTGATATGGGATGCAAATTTCAAATTTCTTCTATGTATACACCAAGGCACTTCACTGAATTTTGATGCAAAATAGCAATCCCATTAAATTCAATCTGGATATCAATATCTGTTTTGTGAGTGTTATACAGCCGGTATACAGTTTTGGATCCATTTAATGACAAAATATTCAAATTCAGCCATTGAGATCTTTGACAAGGAGTTTGTGATCTTGTTTTGAAGCTCTTTACAGTCAGTGCTTTTGAACAAACAGCTGTGTCATCAGCATATAAAAATGTCACATTCTACATGCAAATTTACAAGATTATGTATGTATATTATAAAGAGTAAGGGGCCTAAAAAGGGGCAACCCATGCCAGACTCCGACTTGGAGCCGTCCGTGTAAGTCCGGGAGAAGTCATGGTATTCGTGTATTTTCTTAAGGGACATCATTCGGAGCTCTGCTGTGCTTACATCGCATTTTTTCGAGCGTGACAAGGCAATATCGATTTGTGGTGGGACAATCTGCCATGGAGGGGTAGTCGAAATAGCAGTACGTGCCACACAACCGGGTCTGATGCTGCACTTACGCAGCGTCGAGGTAATGCGCCAGCAAAACTGCAGGACGCGCTGGCTGCGAGACGACTGACGTGGCATCGATGATCGCGGAAATATCAATGGATATGCCGGATGTTCTGGATTTTGGGCTACCTTACGTACATATCTGGCTGCCAATAGCCGGCGTCGCAGCGCAAGGGGAGGTTCATCGACCTCTACCATATCGCCTGTCGCTACTCTTCGCCCGCGACCAATCGGCGTGAGAGATTGGCGACGCCACATGACTCAACGGTCGACGTGTTGTAAAACCAGTAACCACCACCACCTCTACCATAACACTGTCTGATGGTGAAGTGCGGAAAGCTCCAGTGGCAATTCGAAGGAGGGCTGTGTTATGGATGACATCAAGTCGGCGCTTGAAGGCATCACGCGCTCCGTCATAAAAAATGCCCATAGTCAATTTTAGAACGTATGATGGATCGGTACATGAGAAGCAAAACTGATCTGTCAGCCCCATATGAACACCTAGAGACCGTACTCATTACCTGGAGACCTTTTGTACATGTGTTGGTAAGCTCAGTGATGTGGGTTTTGTATGTAACATGACGGTCCATCCACACACCAAGAAACTTGACTGCCGACCTGAATGGTATGAGGTGACCGTTCATTCTCATCGTTGGGTCTGCGCAACGGCGTTTGCGGCAGAAATGGACAGCGGTAGTCTTTGAAGGGGATATAGTGAAACCGGTTTTATCACACCACTCCACCAATTTCATTACAGTTAATTGGAGCTGTCTTTTCACCATCCGCACCGTACGAGAGGAGAACCACGCTGTAAAATCATCTACGAATATTGCTCGTCCTACCGATGTTGGTAATGTATCTCTCACATCATGTATAGCAATGGCGAACAAAGGCACACTTAATACACTTCCCTGCGGCACACCATAAATCTGCTGGAAAGTGCAGAGAGGTAGCCATCTATTCTAGCGCGAAACGTCCTGTTAGTTAAGAAATTCGTCAAGAAAAACCACATCAGGCCTCTTATGCCAATTCGGTATAACTTCATGAGGATACCATGCCGCCATGCGGTATCATAGGCGCCATCGACATCGAAAAATATGACTGCGGTATGACATCGTTTTATAAAGCTCAAGCGTACAACGAAGTCAAGAGCTAAAATGTGATCAAATGTGCTACGGTGTTTGCGGAAGCCACTCTGTATAGAGGTGAGTAAACCGTTGCGTTCTAGAAACCACGTAAGTCGCAAGTTCACTATTTTCCAAACAATTTGCAGAGCCAGCAGGTAAGTGAAATGGGTCGATAGTGAAGTGGGTCCTTGCCAGTTTTGTTTGGTTTGCAGATAGGGACGACAAGCGCCCTCCGCCATGCCGATGGAAAGGTACCTCTTTCCCACATTGCATTAAACACTTGTAGAAGTATATTTAAAACTGTTGTCTGGAGATGTTTGATGATGTCGTTGTGTCATGTGTCAGGTCCCTCTGCTACGTTCCTAAGAGAGTTTATCGCAGCAGTCAGTTCAGTAATAGAAAACGCATTGTTGTAGTGGATTGTGTCTGATGCTGTAAAATCAAGAGGTAGTGCCTCGCATCGGGCCTTGGATGTCGAGAAACGATGACTGTTATTTTTCGACCTTTCGGAGAAGGCCCGTCCAATCTCGTTAGCGACATCCTTCGGATCAATAATATATCGACCTTCTATGCGGAGGGTGGGGAGTGGCGTGCGAGTAAGCATCCCCGAAATGCGCTTGATGCGGGACCACACAGATGACAGCGGGGTGGAGCGATTTAACGTGTTCACGTATGCTTTCCATGATTGCCGTTTGGAATCAGCAATTGTGCGCCTCGCAAAGCCATCCCTGCGTCATAGCTTTGCGAAAAGCTATCAAATTCGCCATACTGCTGTCGCGATTAAAAACACGGAATGCCTTCTTCCTAGCACGTAGCGCATCCCGACACTTATCTGACCACTACGGGACTGGTACACGGCGTGAAGTGCTGGACGAACGAGGAATATACTCTGGGCACTTGTAACGTTGCAGATGTAAACGCTTCCATGGAAACCGATCCTTCCGACCACTTGCCGAGTCTCTCTTCGACATCGGACTGAAAGGAGCTCCAGTCAGCTTTGCTAAAAATCCACCTGGGGGGTCGTCGACCAGCTTCCACTCAATAAAACTTGTCCAAACTGGAAAATGGTCACTCGTACCTGGATCATCGTCCACCGACCACACCATAGGGGACAAATTCAGGACTGCAAAGCGTGAGGTCCAGCACGTAGGTTTGTCCTGTTGGCAGTGTAAAATGTGTTGGTCCAGAGTTAAGAACCACAAGGGGAACATTGCGGATAATTTGTTCCAGGGCACGTCCGCGACCGGTTGTATTCGTTGAGCCCCAAACTTGGTGGTGGATGTTAAAATCTCCACATACAATCAGCAGGGGAGCGAGCTGATCTATCGCTTGCGACAGTTCTGGAAGTGAAAAAGTTTTTCCTGTGGGTAAGTATATGGAGCATATGGTGGCAACACGGCGGTTAATTATGACCCGAGCAGCGACAGCTTGGATATTTGATGTCAGGTGTACTTGTTGAAAGGGGACTGAGTGGTGGACGGCAATGAGCACACCACCATGTGCCACAGTGCGTGTGATGACGTCCCTACGTAAAACAGAGTAGTTATTTAGGTAAAAAGAAGCACCGGAGGGGAGCTTGGTCTCCTGCAGGCATCCACTGACGGTACACGTCGTTGTAATGCATCTTGTACTACGTTAATACTAGTCCTCAAACCTCTACAGTTCCATTGTAAAATAGTACTCATCAGTCAGTAAGCGTCAGTGGGGGTTCTAAGCTAAGAACGTAAAAGACCGTAACAAAATTGACTAGTCACGGTATGGTAGTCGGGGGATCTTGGCTTCGTGGGCGTGAGCGCGGGCTCCCGAACTCACTTGATGACACAGCACAGGGAAGAGCCCGCTTCGTAGCGCGACTCGGGGACGGGGAGGATATTGGTGGGTGTACGGTTCGACGGGGGGGGGGGGGGTATTTTCGGCGGTCTCATGGCCGTCGCAGGTAATTGTGAAGCCGAGTGGGACGTCGCCATTGGGCGCTGGTCCTCAAGCTTCGAGCTCGAGGAAGTTGACACATATCGCGCGGTGCGGCCCTGGGCTCCCAGGTCCGGGGCTCCAGGGCGCACCTGAACCGCAGCACGTCCGATCTTAGGATCTGAGGGGTTGGTGGAGTTGGGGGGATTGGCGTGGTTTCTGGTGGAACACTGATGGGCTGAATGGGTTTGGGGTCGGTGGAAATGGCGGGTAAGGATTCGAGGATAATGATGAAGGACTTGGCGGGCGGGCCTCTTGGTCCGCTGGGCACGACGCCACCCGTTTGATGCCCGCTCTGCAGCGGGCGGCGTAGCGGCGACTTCAGGGGCCAGGGTCGACAGGGCAACGTGCCCTGCTGTCTCGGAGGTGTCTTGGAGCGTTCGCTTTGTTGGTGAAGGGACAGGCACACCGAAGTTCCGAAGTAGAATGCTGAGTTGCTCGTTGAGGTCAGTTGGGTTTCTCATGTCAGTGTGCGGTGGAGCCAGTGTAGTTTTTTTTAACTTTCGCTGCATACGAGACTGTGGTGCGACATTTCATATATTTCTCCAGCCTCTCGAAACGTGATTTTCTGGGTGTGTTTCATGGATATTATCTCCTTTTCCTTAGTGTAGCTTGGGCAAGTTCGACCAAACGAAGTGTGAGGGTTTGTCCCCTGCCGCAGTTCGTGCAGAAAGCCATCTCGAAATTACAAGTTTCTCTGGTATGGTCGTAGGAAGCACATCTGTCACACAGGGCGATTTCGGCAGTACTGGTTGGTATGACCAAACCTCTGACATTTAAAACATCTCATTGGATTGGGGAGAAAAGTGCGTGCTTTCACACAAATGTAACCTACCCGAATTTCGCTGGGATGATCTGTTGTGTTGAATGTTAAGATGACATTGTTGGTTGGAATAATGTCTGCACCTCTCCTCACCTTCATTTTCCTGGCCCCGGTTACCCCATACTCGGACAGTCCATCCACTATCTCTTCTTCCGGCACATATCTTAAGTCGAAACAGTTGATCATGCCTCGTGAGGAATTCTTTGTTTTGTGTGGCTCTACGCTTATTGGTATGGTTCCGTCGACTCTCCTGTCACCTTTCCTAACACTGTATATAAACTCGGAGACCTGCAATGCACTCTCCACCTCTCCTGCCAGTGCGAATTCCACCTCCAAGGAGCCGTCCCTCAACTTTTCGCAGCGCAAAACCTTCCCAAGTCGGTCGCATCCGTCGCGTCGCTGGAAGGGCGATAACGAGGCGAGGGACTTTGTCTATCCTCTGAAAATAAGAATACGGGGGACAGAAGAACCACTGGTCTGGCCCCTACAGGAGGGACTAGACGGATTTTTGTTTTGTTAGTGGATGCCATACAATATGTTGTTGTTTCGGCTCTTCGGGCGTCCCACCACATCGGGGCCCAATTGGGGGACGCCTGAGTTCCGCGGACGGGAGGACGCCAGGCGCCCGAGGAGCTATATGGGGCGAGCGGCGCCTTCGCACGGCCGGGAGAGAGACACCACCCAGACCGGGATCCAGCGCCGCCCACCCCTTGACCCCAGCCGGCCGGGCCGGTAGACACTGGGAAGAAACCCAGGTCCCCGGCCCGAGGCGACCAGCCACTTGACCCGTATGGGGTCCTACGGGTCCGCCCGCCCCTCCGGGATATCGAGACCAAAGAGGTGTGTTGGTCTCCCCGTCACAACTAGCACCGTGCGACGGGGAACCTCAGCCTCCAGGACTCCGTCAACCCCGGGGGACGGGCAGAGGGTGAGCGACTACCCCAATATAACTGAGCTGGAGGGCAGGACCGGGGAAGTTGTCCTACCTGCTTTTAGTGGGGACAGTTGGTGTTGCAGGGCCAGGTGAAGGACATGGACGTTGAGATGGGAGGGCATTGGAATGGGAGCGCATGGATGGAAGGACGAGTGAGGCACTCTTAGTCTCACTCCTCACCACTGGACCGATGGCCTGGTCCGCCGGGTTCTTGGGGCACAATCCCCCCACCACGGAAAGGTGGTGCCTCGTCGGGGTGGGGCTATAGCTGCATCACTTTCTAGAATAATGACTGTATCTGTTTTTCTTTCAGGAATATGTTTCGAAAGAGTTTTCCTCAGTATCTGGTTAAGTATGTTCCATGTTTCTTTTGGATTATTTTGATGTTTGTCAAATACAGAATCATAATCAGTATTTTTGCTTTTCTAATTATTGTAATCAGTGTGTTTGTGTACTTGTTATATATTTTCTTGCTTTCAGCAGTGCAATACTTAGGTTTTTGATAAAATAATATTTGCTTTTGATCGATGGAACATAATATTGCTGGTGAAATCCATCGTTTTAGGGAGGCTGTTTTTCTTTATAAGACAGCTTGAGTATATGTAAATTTATCAATCCCATGTTTATATGCATTAATTAAACTGCGACGTGCTTCTTCAGGATCATTTTCGTCAAAAATGTATTCAAGCTCATTGGTCAGCTGATCCCTCAGACTCTCCATTTTGTGAAAGTCAAAGGTAGTTCTTGTTCTTTTTGCATTGATTGGCTTTTGAACTGTAATTTCTTATGTTGTAGAAATAGAGAAGTGATGAAAGAAATTAGATTTAATGATACCAGTCTGTTATATTTTTGATACGTGATTGCAGAAAATATTTCAATTAATGTGCATAATGTATCACATACACAAGTTGCCTTTGCTATTTGAGGAAGTAAACCATGAGAGCACATACACATGAAAAATGGATCAGCAAAGTGGTCATTCATAATTGAGAACAGGTCAGCATTAATATCTCCAATGATGTATGTCTAATGATCCAATCCAATGTAAGCATGTTCAGATAGTTTATTGTTGTTAGGCACTCTTCAAATTCTTACTATAATTCTGCATAATGACTAGGTGCATGATATATCTGTCATAAGAAAATAGTTCGCCTATTACTTAATTATATTTGGACGGAAACATCTTCAGCCTCAGCAGCAAAAAAAAGCAAATAGATGGAGCTGTTTTACCTTTAGCGATTTCAAAGAATAGATCACAGTGCTCTCTGACTATCTCGTTATAAGGTGTACCAGCAGTGTCGAGTTGGTAATCGCCAACTCAAATATCCGTGTACCCACGTGTGAATAAAATATAGCTGAGTCTCATCATTGTGCCCTTATGAATCAGGGTGAAACCCTTCGGTTATTTGAGTTTTAGGGCGCATCGACTCGGTTCGGTCATTTAGCGCCCATGGTGAAACCCTTCGATACCTTTCACTAGACATCAGGGACAAAAATATTCCCCTTGTGCACTTCTGCTGTCCGTGCTTGTGCTTTAGCAGTGTTTTGTTATTGCTGTAAGTTTTAGCTAGACTTTATATTATTCAAAGGTTTCAAAGAAACCTGTGACAATATTTCTATTGAAGGTTTCAGTGAACTTGGATGAACCTCCCATAACGCATTTCCAGGAAGAAATCTGGGCAAGTGTGCAAGTTCCAATGGAACCGTCGTGGGTGGTTGTCTTACGGACGTATTATTCCCCGTGCTGTTAATTTTAGGTAGGTTTCCTTCAATTAAGGATCAACTATTACAATTGCTTTTGATTTTGATACTTATCACGTTATAGTTTCGAAGTCCTATTATGTTATGCTCAAAATTATTCGAAGTATATCCAGGTTACAGGGAAAAATATGTTTCGCCAATGGTGTATATTCCTCTTATATCAGTTCAAATCACAGTTGGTAAATTGAAAGTTTCTTCGTGTTAAATTGGGAATGCATGGTTACTTTTGAGGGGCAGCAGGAGGTTCGGTCATGGTCGTCATGCATTCAGTCATGATGATCAAAATGTACCAGTGGTGTTTTTCTTTCAGTGGATGGTGAAGTGATCAGCAATATTGGAAAGGGTATCTGCGTCCTTGTAGGACTCTCAAGATATGATACTACTAAAGATGTGGAATACATGTGAGTAAAATATTCATTCTTCTCTATCGATGTAGTTTGTATATTTTTTATGAACTATGGATTCCTTCACACCCTTGTCCTTGTTATTGGCATGTATTTATATTTAGATTGCCTCTGTGATGGACAATACTCAATGACAATTTATCTAAATCCGAATTACAACTATCTGATGATTTTATCCAACGTAAGCTCCATGCCATGTTAGCTACCCAAATTTGATAATCTAGCTGTTCCGAGGAGCTGTTCCATACAGCCCCATGTTAAGATTTGTAGGAGCATTAGACGAGCTTGATCAGAGCTTGAAGTGAAGTGGCCAGCGATATGTGTACCATTTTCTCTTCAATACCCAGAGGGACAGTTGTGATGCATCGTTATCCAGTTTGAATCTTAAAACACGCACCGAAATGTCGGGGTGTTGCTTAGAATATGCATCGTCACCAATGCTATGCTTGTCGGGTTCTTCTCGGACCCCTGTGTCTACCGAAGAGCATTCTCGGGTATTCGTGATTCTGCTTCCCAACTCCAATGTGGGCATGGTTGGAAATATGGCCTGAATGTCCTGGATCTTTTCTGTTCAGTACGTTATCCTCTCAGAAAATTGTCCACTGCCTTTTTGCTGAAAGCTGGATTGAGTGAAGGTGTGTGAGTGACCGAAAAGTTATTGCTTAATCATTTAAAAAAAAACATCAACATCAACTGGAAAGTACAAAGAGGAGTTTTATTTCACTTTCTAGGAAAAACTGAGTTGGAGTTTCGAAAAAGTTCCTCTTCAAATCCCGAATTTCTAGTCAGAAATCCAACCCCACATATAGGACTGGATAGGTACCGTTCGAAGGCACGTCAGGTCAAAGGCGTATAAATTTCTCAAAAAGTGTGTGTGTGTGGGGGGGGGCACATCCCGTTTCTAAGTTGAGTCTTACCATGCATCGCCATTATAGCATTCATGTTAAACTTGCATGAAAAGTGGGGTGCCATGGCCCCGGACATCCCCCATTCCTACACCTATTCGTCAGGTCATTTGGCCACCCTCCCACACACTTCGCAAAAGATGTGATGATTCGACATTGAATAAAACCAGTCATTCTGGAAGAAGAGTTTGATTGTGAGGAAAAGCATTTCCTTTATCTTGGATTGTCTCATGAGCGTGATTTGTGATCGTTTCCGGCCACAGGAGCCGGAAGCTGCTGAACCTGCGCGTGTTCGACGACTCGAACGGCCGGCGGTGGGCGTGTGGCGTGCGTGACGCCCACCTGGAGCTGCTCTGTATCAGTCAGTTCACGCTCCAGTGCAAGCTGAAGGGCAATAAGCCAGACTTCCACCTGGCCATGGGTGGCGAGGAGGCCCGTCAGCTGTACCAGCAGCTGGTGGATCGGCTGCGATCCGAGTACCAGCCAGACAAAGTCAAAGGTGTGAACACGATGCCCTGGAACTGTGGGCGGAAAACTCCCATCATGAACTTTTTTTTGACATGTGAACAGTGTTTTGACTTCCATGTAACCTCACAATATACCTCGAATTCCCCGTTTCGTGAGTGTCACAATGGGCATTTAAGAGTGGCCTACGGTCTCAATCCACCCAAGATCCAGTAAAACGTTTTCGGCGAGTTGGCTAAGGAAAGGAATTGGCTCTTCAATGATGTCACCAAAAACCCTGACAGGCTTCAAGTATCACTGATATTGTATGTTGTTGATCAGACATAGGGTCCACCTCCCGGGAAGCTTCCGTGTAACCTGGCCGTGTTTCCCTGCAAAACCTTCAGATTTTCCAATGATGGAATTCGATGTCAAATCGATCACGAATAAACGTCATCCCTTCGATTTCGATTAAACTTCGTGTATATGTTGGGTGAAACCATCATGTATTTTGTTTTCCAAAATTTGATTACAGCTCATTGAATAAAGGATCATTGAAGTTTGACCCAACTCCGGAACCCTCGAAACTTTGTAAACATAAACCTAAACTAAAGTTATTTTTCCACGTGAATGAAACTAAGAATGTCCGAAAGATAAAAATGTCATGTCTTACCTAGCATGGCACCATTTATATACCAACATGCTAGCTCAGTGCTCCACCTTTGACCATATCTGATCTTGATATTAAAATTTGAAATTCCACGCTTCAATCGTTGCACTGCTTCACTACATATATACGATCATCATGGCTATAAAAAGTAGCAAAGTCGAGGCCGACGTTTTGCTATTAAAATTTAATCTACATGTTAACGTAACGTCAGGTCAGAGGTCACTTTACCTCATATTGTATTATACGTACGGAAGTGTAACATACGCATCAGACATGCTTGATTACATTCATGTGCGAGCATAACTTTTCGGGTTATAGGCCTCCAAAGTTTGAATGTAGTCGGCGCGCCCTTAAACCCAAATGATCAATCAAAGTTTGAATGGTTCTGGTGTTAGGTCATGGTTCGTTGACCGGTGACCGAAGGTCAAATTTTGAAAGTAAAGTTCGTTGGATGGTTTCGCCCACAGATCAGCGCATTTAAGGTTTGAACGAAATCGAAGCGGGCGAGACCGATATTGCCCTTTTTATTGATTCTATACGGAATTCCAGAATAGATGTCTCAATGTAACTTTCCTAGAAATCAAGCTTCATTTTCGCGGCACTGACTACGTGACTCGTGCGTCACGTTGCAGACGGTCTGTTCGCCGCCTACATGCAGGTGACCATCGAAAACGACGGCCCGGTCACAGTTACCCTCGAAACGTCGACGGCGCCATCAGCTGACTGCGAAGACAGTTGACAGCGATCCCGCCGCCTGCTCACCTGGGCGACGCTGCTCGTTATACGCACCGCTGCCTCGAGTGATGCTGTTTTGTGTTGTTTTGTCTAACCCGCTAAAATTCAAGTTTGAATAAAGTATTGGTGATATATTTCACCGCGACAAAAACACATTCATATGCACATACAAGGGCGATTGTATAAACCGACGGTATAAAGACACAGATGCGCCTGGCAGAACATGCGTGGCATCTCCCACATGGTATGACGTGAAGAGCATTTCAGGAGCAGAAATGAGATGGGTTAAACATTTCGGCCACCGTGCATGTACTTCCCAGGATAGTTAATCGCAATTCATGACTGATTGTTCGACCAACACGTCACGTCAGTTGCCCTGCAGAGTGGGTCGTGCTACCGTCACGATTTGGCTTCACTCTTTCCTGGAGCAGAAGCTGCGCATTCGCCAGGTTCAACTGCCACGGTAAATGCGCGTGCACGTGTCCGCACAACCGTAATTAGGAATGAAGTACGACCCAGCCCGCCACCAGGCCACTGTCGGGCCAGGGGTGTCAAAAGCGCTTTTGTCGTTGCTGTTAAAGCAGGCCAATGTGCAGTTTCTGGTCACGAGAAAGTCAATAAAAACGTTATTTACGACGTATTTAACTGTTGCGTCGCGTAGCGTCACCGACCCCTCACAGCAGTTTACGGTGGGCGGATCCAGTAATCGGGATTCGAACCTACCATCTTGCGATGAAGAGTTCAACGACCTACCGACTGATGTCATTTGCGCTTTAGTACGTTTCGACCAGTCTGATCATCCACCCCGTCCGACCGAGGTACCGCGATCCCCCCCCAAAAAGTTTTGTTTTGGAGAATCACAACATTTGGACCAGCGTGAACGATGACAATGGGCCGTTCATCACATATCCTAAATCGTGATTGTGGCATGACCCATCTCGCAGGGCAATTGGCCGGCGTGTCGATAGAAGCACCCACGCCATGCGTTCTTACATACTATCCCGGGAAATTGGTACTTTGGCAACGAGCACGACGTCCAGAAAGCACACGTATAGAGGCACGGGCAAAGGCATGGCGTTTTCGCACAATCATGACGTGACATAACTGAACAGCCGAAG
Source organism: Ashinkailepas kermadecensis (assembly GCA_034440615.1). Lineage (NCBI taxonomy): Eukaryota > Metazoa > Arthropoda > Thecostraca > Neolepadidae > Ashinkailepas > Ashinkailepas kermadecensis. The sequence goes on along the minus strand of JAOTOM010004497.1, from coordinate 93,024 downwards.
CTGGCGCGACATGTGGCCTGGAGCAAAGGAGGTCGCAACTGTGTCGGTATAAAATATGACTTCAGTTACCTCTGTCCTACAGAAACAATATTATATATCTGCACTCGCACGGTCTCAACATGACTCACCTCCGTGACATGTTGTATGCTTTGCGGTTTCCAATAGCCAGCACACGGCCAGTGTCAACTTGGACCCATGACTAGTGGGACGCCCCGAAAGAGTAGCCGACGTCCCTTGTCGACCAAAGCATTGTCTAATGCAAGCGACACATGGGAGCTTTTTGGCGAATATTACAAAAATTAGAATGCACCGAGCCGAAACTACAATCAGACTGGTGGTGTCTTTGCCCGCGTACGAACCGGTCGGGCGGCAGCAGGGAACGGCAACCCCACACACGCGTCGGTGGCCAGGCTGAGTACTGACACCCCCGGTCGGAATCTCGCATCCAGGGATATCGGTTAATCGTACGATCGTCAGTATAGTCTGTTCCGAGCCGCAACATCGGCAGCATGTCTCAACGGAAGCGTAACGAGTCGCAAGGACGCAAGGACGTAACGAGTCGCAAGGAAACAGCAGGCGGGAGGATTTGCAGCCGGCCAGGACGAGCTCGCTGGCAGTCGGGCCGGGTAGGATCGTGCGACGCGGCGCGAGATCGGCGGACGGCTCGGCAGGGCCGGGTGACTGCGTGGCATCAGTCGCAGCAGAAGTCGTAGTTGGGCGGGTCCGGCGGGATCGGTGGAGGCTCCTGCGGGATCTCCAGGCCGTCCGTGTCCAGCAGACGCAGCTTGATCTCCATGTTCAACAGCATGTCCAGGTCCCGTTCAGCCTCATCCGAAGTCATTGGCTTGCCTGCCATCAGTAGGGCACATACTGTAAACAAGCTCCATAGACAAGTGGCACTTAATGCTACGAGTTGGTCCAGACAAAAATAATGCACTTTTCACGATTCGTTATGTTGCATGTACATTGGTAGATGTTTTTAGAGACATCCAGATCATGCCTCTCACGGAAGCCACGTCACATACAATACGTGGAAGCAAACAGACACGATAACAAAACCGGACAGATATCCTTCGTCCCTTGGCGTTTTTCTCGACAAATCATGACTCGTCCATCTACCATAGTCGGATTGAACGATATCCTCATCGGACTGGCTCACGGACGCCACTGCATCGCCGCTTCTGCTTTACCTGCCATAGTAAATTCCCCCGTCATCTCGCACATGCGTTGCTACTCGTCTGCTCCACGAAATTTATCGAAGCCATACTAAATATCCCATACTAAAATCACGAACTAAATTGTGTGTCGTACGCAGTAGGCGAGAATTTGCCCGTATCCAGGCATCCATGGCAAGATGGGCTGACGTACTGCGCGCAGTTAGGCAAACGCTACTCTAAACTTAAACGCAACATGATCCGTGCTGGAAGTCGCAGGCTGTCGCTCCACTTACCCACATTAGCTTAGAAATTAGCCCTGAAATTATCACAAGACAGTCAACTATCCCCTCGCACGTGAAATCTGGTCAAACAGACTCGGTTTTCTGAGCATACCTTCGATGATGGCTTACCCCCGCCCGAAACAAGACCATCTGACATTTGGCAGGCTATCAGTTCATCAGTTTAGTATGAGCGAGTGTGGCAACTAGCATCGCGGCGTGAATTCAGCAGTCGTAGATGTAACTTGGGTTCTTTTACGACGCATTCAACCGCTAGGTTATATAGCGTCGCCAACCTCACGCCGATTGGTCGCGGGTGGACTCGGTGAATACCGTCGGTTGAGATTCGAACCCACAATCTTGCGATCAAGAGTCCGACGCTCTACCAACTGAGCTACCGCGGCCCCTGTCGTTGATGTAACGGAGTTAGTCTTCGGAACACTTTAATTAAGAAAAGTATCGCCCCCCATGTACGCCTATCGCGACGGGTTCCGGCAGACACCCGGCGCCGACCTGTCTAGATGCGCCGTCGGCGAACTGCCGCCGCCGCCGGTGGGAGCAAAGTCCAGTGCGCGGCATCGCGGCTGACACGTGCACAGATATCAGGGGATGGGTACTGCCGCCGTCTGACGGTGTGACCTCGATGCACGGCCGCCTGTGAGAAGATGATGAAATGTCAGTGGGTGACGTGAATGTGATGTATGTTAACAAGCTTATTCTGTGAACCACAGTCGGACAGGTGTGTGTACATGACAGTGAGATGAAAGTGGTATGACAGCGGGATGACAGGTCCTGCCACTGTGGCAATTATATGTCGTTACTGTCTCGAGTGTAGTGTGCGTGTGTGTGGGATGACAGGTATGACAGATGTCATGCCCCATGACTGATGTCAGATGTCTGTGATATTAGGTGAGTCTGTGATATTAGATGTATCGGTGATGTCAGGTGTGTCTTGGAGGTATATGAGGACCCGTGTATGTTTAAGTTTAAGTAGGTTTATGAACGTAATGGTAACATATAATAATAGTTGACTGCTGGGTGAATGGTCCCCATAGATTGTGTTTGTGGATGTCAGATGCCGGCTGTCAGTGAGCAGCTGTGGATTGACTGCCATGTGTCGCTATGGTGTCGGGCGCGAGGTCGCAGCGCGGAGCCGCCGTATCAGTATTGTCTTGAGGTAATGCGCTGAGGTCAGCCATCAGGTGCCGACGGCCGGCACGCTGACTCAGCCTCGGAGTGGCTCTGGGTGCTACCAGAGACGACTGGAAATGTCTTTGATGTCTCAGAGGGACGGCGCGCCTGCCGTTGCAGGAAATTCACCGAGTGCGAGCATTGTTCTGTCTCTGGGGGATCAGGGGATGATCAACCCCCACTGGATGGGGCGTAAACCGTCACATGACCATGACGTGTCGCGGGCGTTGTCTGTCGCGTTTACTTCGCGACGGAGCCACTTGAGCCGTATGTGGCCCTATGGGCCCGCTCGCCCCTCCGGGATATCGGGACCAAAGAGGCGTGTTGGTCCCGCGTCACAACTAGCACCGTGCGACGGGGCACATCAACCTCCAGGACTCCGTCAACCCCGGGGGGACGGGCCGAGGGGGCGCGGCTACCTCGATAAAACTGAGCGGACGGGTAGACCAGGGGAAGTTGGCCGATCTGCTTATGACAAGGGAGGGGTTGGTGTTGCAGGGTTGGATGAAAGACATACAAAGGGTCTCTGGCACGGGGTGGATACTGGAATTTGAAGAGGGATGGGCGATGGAGACTACGTGAGTCCCCGGTAATACCTCCGTGATTCCACACCCCTTATCGGGGCGGCTGTTACTCCGAGGGAGCATCAATTCCCTGGCCAGCCGAGCAACGAGGCTGACCCAACTGCGGGGGTATGAATGTTGAGTCCAATGGTGAAGCGCTATGCATGATGGCCAGATCAATGATGTATGAAGATGTGACTGTTGAGATGTATGTTGGCCATTGAGTTGTATGTCAAGATATGGGGTGGCCGTGTGAATTGTCGTGTCAAGCTCGATTGCAGTGGCGGGTTATTGAAAGGCATTATTGTATACATTTTGGTCTAACTGCTGCACTATTACAACTGAATAGTCGTCACCATTTAACTGCTAATTAATTACGCAAACATAAGTGCTGGATTTTGAGGTGCCTGTCAAGAGACGTTTGGATCGGAGCTCTTGGAATTGTGGTGGAGCCATTGAACTTATACCCGAGTTCTTTAATATCGTCAACGCGAGGTCAACTAGTCTATCACTTGCCAAAGAAGTTTTGCCTAAACATTTGCGAAATGTCTGATAAGTCTTGGGGAGCAGGAACTTCCCTACATTGACTTACCCAGCAAGGCGTTGACACCGTCCGTCCAGTAGCCGTACGTCTTCTCGTCGGGAGCGACAAAATCCAGCGAGCCGGCGTCGGGAGCATCCAACAGCAGCGAAAACGCCAGCTGGAATGTAGACTTCTTGCCCCTGAAGACACGCCGACACGCGTAAGTATATTCATTTGTACAGCAGACGCGTCCGGGCAATGCAGTTGAAGTTGATATGCCAGTGGCGCAGCGCGGACAATATGCGTGTTATGGAGAGGAAGGGTAACGCAGTCTTGCGGGGTTGATTTTGGCACGTGGGCAACCCGCACCGAGGCAGGCCAGCCATCTACACCACACTTACGGTCATGGATCAGGACACTAGGGCGGGACAGATTGACATTGTACATGCAGATCAGCCCAACACAATGAGCACAGAAGTGCCTGATCATGGCGCACGTGTTGTATCGCTATGCTCACTCTTACGCTCCCAATGAGCCTCACACCCCACAGTAGCTTTCTTTATCTTGACATTCTACCTTTGGTTCATTGATCACCTCACCAACTCGCCCTTACCTATGATTCTGCCCCAGTCGCCTTTGTCCTGTGCATCTTCGCTGACAGGTGGTGACACCTGTCGTTACACGGCACGTACGGCTCCACGCTAGGTGGCGCAGCTGTTCCATACACTCCGGCAGGTGGCTCTACAGTCCCAGACACAACAATACGGCACGATAGCCGCACCGGAACAGCTCAGCGGAGGGCTGCTGCCTCCGGCACCAACTACCTCACATCCACTGGCACGGTCCACAAACAGTCACAGTCCAGTCGTATCCAGGCAATCCAGTCGTGCTGGTCTAGGCGCCGGCCTAGCACATAGGCCTGGCACGCGCGATTTGGTGTGGTCTGGTGTGGTCAGGACACGTGTAGTCTGGTCTGATCCTGTCCGGTCACGGCAGTTTGGTGTGGCGCGTGTAGTCTGGTCTGGTCGGGACACATCTGGTCTGGTCAGCACACACGGGATATCAAAGAGAAAGCGACTCGATAATCATTGGCCGGACGATCGCATCATTGGCCGGACGGAGGACGATCGCAGCGGCACATGACAACACCACACAACGGCACATGCGGCCGGATGGAGGCGGCAGTTGGACGACACTGTTCGGCACCGCCACGCTCACCTCACGTCCTTCATGTGCGGACAGTCGCGACCGAGGGCCAGCGCCCGCACGTCATGTACCGCCAGCTTATTCGCCAGCTCGTCCAGGGTGGGTGTGGCCTGCTCGCTGCAGTCACCATAGTGTAGCACCTTGTGGTTGGGCGACAGGCGCACGGTCCAGAACTTGTCCTTGGCGCGCTGACAAAGGGCGGCACCGGTGGTCAGATCTCGAGTACTTCATAGCTGAGCCTTTCGGTTGCTTTGGATGGATATGGAGCATGCTTGAAACTGCTCAGCAGTCACACCAACTGGTACAAGAGTCATTAACATTGACAGCAGTTACAACTGGTACAGAAGGAATTAGTCTGCACAGCGGTCACACCAGCTGGTATAGAATGGATTAAACTGCAAAGAAATGTAACGAGGCGCTGCATAGAAACGTTAGATATGCCGTGGTGAGAATACCACCCACACCTACCATAGGGCACTTCAGCCCTATGGTAAGCGTGGGCCCTATGGTTAGCCTAGTGCTACTGTGCTCTAGTGGGCACAGCATCACTAGGGTACTCCCTACCCACGAAATAAGTATCCGCCACAAAGAACCACTTCCGACCAGCTGGCTGGTTGGTTATTGGTTTTACGACGCATCAACCGTTTAGTCATGTAGCGTCGCCAATCTCTCACGCCGATTGGCCGCGGCCGAAGAGTAGCGACAGGTGTGGCTCGAAACCACAATCTTTCGATTGTGAGACGGGCAACTTATTGCGGCCAACTGCGGGTTCCCAACGCTGGTTAACCAACGCTGGTTAGGGATTATCCTCCGCATACGCAAATAAATGAACACTTCAATCAAGAATGAACCATAATGGAAGTCATTTACCTGCCGACGGTAAGTGCGTAAAAAAACGGACAGTCCTACTTCAGACAGATACCCTGCCCAGGTACTGCACCTGGCCTCGGGCAGTGTACTTGGTGAAGCGGGTGCCTTCCACCAGGTACTGCAGTCGCTGCATCCGCACCAGCTCCAGCATGTCAGGAGTGACTTGTTCCCGCAGCTCTACGATTGGCCGAGCCTGCCACACACACAAGGCAAGACAGTGACAGCGGCAGCCGCGTCACTAGATGCGAGGTGGCTCTCACAGTGATGTGAGGTGGCTCTCACAGGAAGCACAGACAGTGATGTGATGTCGCTATCACATGGAGCACAGACAGTGGTGTGACGTTGCTGTCATGGGGATCACAGACAGTGATGTGACGTTGCTGTCATGGGGAGCAGGGACAGTGATGTGACTTTGTTGTCATGTGGAGCACGGACAGTGATGTGACGTTGCTGTCATGGGAAGCACGGACAGTGATGTGACGTTGCTGTCATGGGGATCACAGACGGTGATGTGACGTTGCTGTCATGGGGAGCACGGACAGTGATGTGACGTTGTTGTCATGTGGAGCACGGACAGTGATGTGACGTTGCTGTCATGGGGAGCACGGACAGTGATGTGGCGTTGTTGTCATGTGGAGCACAGACAGTGATGTGATGTTGCTGTCATGGGGAGCACGGACAGTTTGTTTGTTATTTGGGCTTAAGGGCGCGCCGACTACGAGGTCATTTAGCGCCCATAGTGCACGGACAGTGATGTGACGTTGCTGTCATGGGGAGCACGGACAGTGATGTGACGTTGCTGTTATGGGGAGCACGGACAGTGATGTGACGTTGCTGTCATGGGGATCACAGACAGTGATGTGACGTTGCTGTCATGGGGAGCACGGACAGTGATGTGACGTTGTTGTCATGTGGAGCACGGACAGTGATGTGACGTTGCTGTCATGGGGAGCACGGACAGTGATGTGGCGTTGTTGTCATGTGGAGCACAGACAGTGATGTGATGTTGCTGTCATGGGGAGCACGGACAGTTTGTTTGTTATTTGGGCTTAAGGGCGCGCCGACTACGAGGTCATTTAGCGCCCATAGTGCACGGACAGTGATGTGACGTTGCTGTCATGGGGATCACAGACAGTGATGTGGCGTTGCTGTCATGGGGAGCACGGACAGTGATGTGACGTTACTGTCATGGGGAGCACGGACAGTGATGTGATGTCGCTATCACATGGAGCACAGACAGTGATGTGGCGTTGCTGTCATGGGGAGCACGGACAGTGATGTGACGTTGCTGTCATGGGGAGCACGGACAGTGATGTGACGTTGCTGTCATGGGGAGCACAGACAGTGATGTGACGTTGCTGTCATGGGGAGCACAGACAGTGATGTGGCGTTGCTGTCATGGGGAGCACAGACAGTGATGTGGCGTTGCTGTCATGGGGAGCACAGACAGTGATGTGGCGTTGCTGTCATGGGGAGCACAGACAGTGATGTGGCGTTGCTGTCATCGGGAGCACGGACAGTGATGTGATGTCGCTATCACATGGAGCACAGACAGTAATGTGACGTTGTTGCAGCGTTAAAATATTGGTTTTTCGTTAGGTGTGAGATGTCGAAACGAGTCCACTAAGATGTCGAGATTCCCCATGGAAATGTCCTTTAGAACATCGTTGAAATCCTTGGAACTAAATTTTGAGCCCATAGCCTGCTTATATGTGCATTTTTTCACTTATCTTGGGAGACACCTAATATAGGGATACTTATGTTTGTTTAGGGATGCTTATGTTAATGAACATGCTAAGAATGCCATACCATCAGCAAATTGTATTGAACAGTAGACCACATCATGGGTAATTGCATTACTTGAAATCACGTTACGCACAAGATGTTTATGTGTCATAATATGTAATGATGAGCATAAGCATGATACTTACACACAAACCACCATTAGAAGCAAGGCATGGGGACTTCATAAACACACAGCAAGAGGCATGATATCATTACTTCTTTGGGAAGGATGTCTCCTCATTGTTCAATAGGTGGTATATTCCACCTTATTTCACGAATAATTTATCACTGCGTTGTTGTCATGGGGATCACAGACAGTGATGTGACGTTGTTGTCATGGGGAGCACAGACAGTGATGTGACGTTGCTGTCATGGGGAGCACGGACAGTGATGTGAGGTGGCTCTCACAGGAAGCACAGTGATGTGACGTTGTTGTCAAAGGGAGCACAGACAGTAATGTGAAATGGCTATCACAGGGATTACAGGCAGTAATGTGACGTGGCTGTCACAGGGATTACAGGCAGTGATGTGACGTGGCTATTACGGGGAGTACAGTGATGTGGCGTGACTGTCGCAGGGAGCACAGAGTGATATGACGTGGCTGTCACGGAGAGCACAGATAGCGAGGTGACATTGCTGCCAGAGGGGGATTGGCAGTGGTGTGACATGGTTGCCACATGGAGGACAGCGATAAGGCCGCCACAAGAGGCAGATTGACAGTGATGTGGCGTAGTTACCAAAGGGAGTACAAACATTGCTGTGGCATAGTTGCCACAGAGTGGACAGCGATAAGAGATGGCTCCCACAAGAGGGAGACTGAGTGATGTGGCCTGGCCGCTACAGAGTGGGCAACACAGTGATACATTTTTTTCTTCATGAAAATGTGTTGAACGTGAATTATCGAATAGCGAATCGACATCCTCTTCCACCAAATTTTAACATCCTGTTCTTTGGCTAAGGTAGGTTTTTGGGGAGGAAAACTGATCAAACCATATGTGTGTTTAGGCAGTCGGCATGCTCGTGCTTAAAACAGTGTGTTTATAATTTCAGAACTGCCATGCACATGCTAACTAGCATGGAGTGTAAAGGAGCCACATCTCATGATACAATTTCAGATATTGTGAATACTCATAGTGCTGTCAGCTATACCATTACCTATAAACACAAGAAACAATGCCATTCAAAGTGTGGCATTGCTTTGTGATGGAGCTTACAGGAGCTTAAGAATAGCATGAATGGCAGCTCATATGGAGTTCCTACAACCTACTTCACTCTTTGACATTGCAGCGCACTTAATGAAAACCAGTTATTTTAACCCTGAGACACATTAATGTGACATTGCCACAGAGGACTGATAGTGGCATGACATGACTACCACAGGGGAAGCCGACAATTACAGGACGTAGCTGCCACAAGGTGAACAGGTAGCGACTCAACAGCCGACCGAGCACGGTCCGAAGGCCGCCAACCGCCAAAAGCGCGTGGCGGACAACATCAAGAGCCGACATCTGTGCGAGACTGACAACGGCGACTCACCTGGCTCTCGCACTCCTCTCTGGTGGTCTGCTCCTGCTGCCAGATGGTGTTAATCTGCGAGTACGTGAGGTTGTTGAGCCGCGTGCGGAGCACCTCCAGCGTGCTGGGCGGGTCAGGTCGTGTCTGCGGTTCGTGCTTGCCACCCGCGCCGTCGGCCAGCTTCTGGCGGCCGTGCAGCGCGCGCGTGATCTGCTCCTGCACCACAGACATCACCTTGTCCAGGTCCTCGGTGGTGGCGCGCATCTCCTTCCACGTCTTGTTCAGCAGGTGGATGCAGATGCAGAAGAACTCCTCGAAAGGGTGATCCTGTATGAAAAACATGGGGTAGAACACGGTGCCCTGGTCGGAGGGTGGCTCGCCCACCTGCAGCACGCGACAGAGCAACGCCACCAGGCGGATGCCGGTGCGGCCGAACGGACACTCGTGGTCGGAGCCGCATGAGTTCTCCAGCACCAGTCGGGTGTACAGCTCGTGGTGGGTACGCGCTAGGTACAGCATGCAGTCAAGCGCCAGCAGGCCGGGCGGAGTCTCGCCGAAGTCGCGCGCCGGGTTGATGCCGTTCTGGAAGCCGAGCTGCTGGTAGTCGCGCGCGAAGCTGCCCGGCTTGCGGCCGCCGGCGCCCGCGCGGCTCTCGTCGTCCAGCGCCAGCTTCCGCAGCTGCTTGATCTTGTCATGCACTTCCGTGTTGAGCGGGTCCACGGGACTGCGCATGCGGGTCTCCAGCAGGTTCAGCATGAGTGTCTGCAGAATGTATAGCTGATGTGCCATCTCCTCGCCCATGTCCTGGGTGGACTTGATGTTGATGACATACGTGAGGATCACATTGCGGAATGCCTTCGAGCTGAGGTGCACGATATACACTTCCTTGCGGCGGCCGTCGGCGCGCGCGAACAGCGCGTTGATGAGCGCCAACGCGTTCTGCTGGACGGTAGCGTCTGGCCGTTGCAGATGCGTGATCAGGTGCGTCAGCTCCACTTCGGCACCGATCAGCTCGTGGCGCGCCGGCACGTTCACCATGATGCTCTCCAGGATGGACAGCGACGCACGCAGCGCCTTCTTGAGCGGCTTGCTGAGCAGGCTGGGCCTGGTCTGCAGATCGATGACACTGGAGCGGTCGCCGACGCGGCTGGTGCGATCTGCGCCGCGCGCCGTCGCGTTGTCCGCCGCCAGTCGGTTAACGACGGCGGCGACGCGCGAGATGAACTCCGGCTCCAGTATGTCCCACAACACGATGCCGTGCTCCATCAGCTCGAGAACGCTGGCCAGCGCGTGCGGCAGTGCGTCGTCGCCGAACTCGGCCGCCTCCACGCCCGCCACGAGCAGCTGCAGGCCGCGCTCGCAGATCAGTTCAGCGGCGAACGTTGGGTCGGCGCTGAGCCGGTGCAGCTTCTCCAGCTCAACGACGGGCATGGCGGCGCCGCCGGCACGCAGCTGCTGCAGCACGTCGGCCGTGGCGCGCGCCGGCGATACGTCCAAGCGCAGCACGCAGCCGTTGCGCACCTCCAGCTTGTTCTGCTCGGTGATGTAGCGCTCGTCGCCGTCGGCGAACTTGAGCGCCAGCTGGCGCGGCTCGGGCACACCCCATGAGTTGGCCAGATCGACGATGTGCTTCTCCAGCGGCAGGCACAGATCGAACTCCGTGAGGATGGCCTGCTTGCCGTCCATCTGGACGGCGATCTTCACCACGCTGGCATCGGCCATGTCGGGCATTCTAGTGTCTGGCTCCGGCGTCCAGGCCCACTGCTTCACGTCAGCAACCACTGCAACCAATCGGCTGTTAGTCCGGCACCATCCACACTGACATGTGGTGCAGCAGCTTCGTCGGCATATACAGTTATGAGACCTACGTGACGTGACACCAACATTTGCGTTGTGCTGCAGGTATCCTCTTATTACGTGACATCTCCCTCCACTTTGGTAAGTAGTGGTGGCTATTGGTTTTACGACACGTCGACCGATGATTGATGTAGCGTCGCCAATCTTTCACGCCTATTGGTCGCGGGCGAAGAGTAGCGACAGGTGAAACTCGAACCCACAATCTTTCGATTGTGAGACGGGCAACTTCCCCTAGACTACTCGTCCCCACACTTTGGTGAGTAGAGTTGCAGCGACATGACAAACCATGACCATTAAATTGGTGCACTTAATTTGCTCAATAACATCTCCACTTAATTTATCCAATAATATCCCCACTGAATTTAGCGAAGCTGGAATTTTCTCACCATCGATTAAATTAGTTGTCATTGTTATGGCACCACATCATATGATTAATGACACATCCAGTGACACCAGTGACCCGTTCACAGAGCCGACAGATGAGGTCATTGTTGCCCTACGCTACAAGCACAAAAGACTGTCTTTGGTTTGCTGGAAGAGCCAGAGACAAGCACTTTCATTTCCCTCCCACATATAAAATTTTTGATCCAGGTGAGGATTATCTCTGAAATTCCCAGAGCTTTCAATTTTGTTAGTAGCAGCACATGATTAACATCAAATGCCTTTGAAAAATAACATAAAATTACCTCCACCATATAACCCTCATCTAGCCAGGTAGAGACAGTCTCATATGTTAGCAGTAGTTGATCCTCTACGGAACGTCCACGACGGAAGCCAAATTGTCCTTGGTCCAGCAAGTGATGGACTTCGAACTATTCTGTGAGCTTCTCAACAATTACACATTCCAGAATTTTACATGGGACAGAAGTAAGACTCACAGGGCATGATTTAGTGGATCATGCCTTGAACCATTTTTAAAAATTGGAATAACTTGTGAAGTTTTCCAGCTATCAGGAAGACTTCCAGTAGAAAGAGATGAGTTAAAAAGTATGAAAAATGGTTTTACAAGCTCCTCACTGCAAGATACAATTAACTGAGGGTGGACCCCATCAGAGCCCATGCTGGAGGATCCATCAACCTCACTCAAAATTCTGAGCACATCAGCTTCAGTAATATCAATGCTCTGCAGCACTGCTTTGGTAGTTTGGTGTGCAGCTGGGTTTGGTAGTCTACCTTTGCAGTATACCGAGGAAAATGCCCCTGCAAATAACTCAGCCATTTCCTGGCAGTCACTTGTTAGTCCATCAGTTGGTTTCCCCCTCAATGGCCCCATGGATGTTCTGCCAATTTTCTGGTGTTGTAGGTAAGAATGAAATTCCTTGGAAGATGGTTTGTGAGTTAATGACAATTCATACTTTATCTGGGAGGGAATACTAAAGCTTCTATACTGTCTGCTTAAATCTTGGAATGATCTCAGTGAAAGACCTGCCTGTGTAGACTGTCTCCCAAATTGGTTTCTGTCCTGTTTGTACTTTATCCATGCATCATTTCGCCTGCTTAATGAACTTTGAGGTCTGGTTGGCCATGGAGGATGCACCTTTGGCACAACTCTGGGTATGTATAAATTTGTAAGAGCTGATAATATTTCTAGGAACCGTTTGTACATACCACTAGTGTCTAAATATGGAAACTCAAGGCTCCAGTCATATTCAGACAGTCCTTCCTTAATAGCTGTGTAATTCCCTCTGTACCAACACCTTTCCAGTGATGCATTGCTAGATATGGTTGATTTGCTTGCCTGGAAATAATAGTCAATTAGAACAGGACAGTGCTGGCATTGGGGGAAGGGGGGGGGGGCAAGATCTCTACCAGTCCAACCCTGTCTACTTCAGATGTTAAAATTAAGTCCAGCATGTTTCCAGAATTTACAAAGGTAGGCTGGTGCATCCATTGAGTTAGGTAAAGCATATGAAAACAGTCAACAAAAGATATATCTGTGGGAGTAATACCCACTGTGTCAGCAACACCATCTGGCCAGTGCACTCATGATAAATTAAAATACGCTGGCCGTAACGATCGCACGATGGGTCCGTACTACCGACCGTAACGACAGCACGCACGGTTTGTACCAGCGCACGTAGCGAGCATACATATGAACGGTTTCTACCTACCATTCGGTAGTGGAATGTGCATGCTTTCTGTATGTACGGTCGGTGCCGGCTGGGGTGGAGTGGAGGCCGATTGTGACCTCATTTGACCCTGAATACATTGACCTCGGGTCATGAAATGTATACTGCAGCGAGTTCATTACAGCTGTAATTCCTCCAAATTGTGTGCTTCTAGTTTCAAATCTTAGGTGGCCGAAGCCCCGGTGAACGTTATGTGAGAGGCATTTTGACCGGGGATCTTCTCCACTTCCTACGGTAGCATTGCTTGCACTCAAAATGTAATGGAATGTGGTGCATATGGAACCAGGCTGTTGAAATAAACAACTTGAACTGGATATGGATGCAATGTTTCATGGGCACAAACCCTCACTGTGAGGTAGGTGTATGACCACTTTGGTTCGAAGATACCAAAAGTTGAATGCCTGCAGAAAGTGAGAGGTCTTACCACGGGGCAGCGTGAAGCTGTCATGGAACCATCTCAGTGGCTCCAGTTCATCAGAATCCCTTTCAATTGTTTCTGGGACAGGAGCAGATACAGGAGGCACTGGGGGCATGTGTCCCCAGTGTCCCCTCAGGTCTTCGGCCGGAGTTGCGCATTGAAAGAAGTCTGACCTTCAGTGCACCAGAATGCCCTCTCAAATTTTTCAGCCAGAAGCACCCTCCCAGAGACAAATTCCACAATAACAATTCCAAATGGTCCAATTGGACATTCATTGCATGAGTAGGCTTTAATTGAGTATTTCCCTCTTTACTTTCATGGACAAATATTATTACATCAAGCAACTCATATGATAGTGTAAAGTAATCTAAAGTGGAACATTAAGCAACGACCCTGACTGCTAGACTGCGTGATCGGGTTAAAATGCACCAGCACCGAGATTCGAACCCACCACCGTCCGTGCGGAAAGCGGACGCCCTAACCAACTGCACCAATCGTCGACATGGCTCAAGCTGAATACGTGATGTAGAGCATGCCAACTGAGGAAATGTTTATTTCCTCAACGATCTTTGATGAAGTTTTGCATGCTCTTTACACATCACCATTAAAATATCCTAGAATAATTATCTCTTTACCATCACAAAAATCAGTCAAAAAAGTTACAAGTGCCTGGTGCTGGCAATCAGACTTTGAGGGAGGGCAGTAAACACAAACTATATATAGGCAGAAATCCTTCAGAAAAATAACATGAGCATTAGGAGTAGAGACCCTGATTCATTCAAACTCAATTCCATGTTTCACATATAAACAAACACCATGCTTGGGAATGGGACCAGTTGTATCAGTTCTCACCATCCCATAACCTGCTATATCTACAAATGAGCTAGGAACTGTTGGCAACAACCAAGTTTCATTAACTGCCAGTATGTCAATTTTTACATCTGAGAGAAAGGCAGATGTGTGCAGAACTTTTTACTCACAAAATACCATTGATATTGTAGCACATTTCCTCTGTATCTTGTCTATGACATCACCAATTGTATCAACTCCTGTTGACTTAAAAGTAATAATTTGCTGAGAAAATCCATGGTTGCATTATCTTCACATACAAAAAATATTGTAGGTATTTGAAGGAAAAAAATCAAAAGAATTAAGTTTTACCTTGATCTCCAAATGTACTGCTTCAGCTAGGTTAGATTAGGTTATGTTGCACTTTTACTTTATTTTTAACATTTTTGTATGCTATGTAACATAGCTCAAAGCCACTTTTTGGCATTATTTTGCTCACAACTTGAAAAGTAAGCATTTGCATAGAAGATAAGTGGTCCCATCATCTTAGTCATCTTCATCAACATGGTATTCTGAAGAAAATTCCAATAAATAAAAAAGAAACACCTTTAAAGACAAATTTACCAAGAACTCACCCTAAAATTGACAATGAGACTGAGATGTCATGAACTGAAACTCAAGAAAAGATGATTAACTTACCATGCCAGAGCCAGGATATTTGCTAACACAGTAGTGGCTGAATGCAATAGCTTTGGTCTATATCAGAACATCAAATTCGAGGCTCATACCCTTAAATTCAAAACTGGGAATCAACAGGAACAAGTGTTCAAATCTCCTAAGTTTGGAGACTTAATTCCGTATCAGAACTGGGGTAATTCCAATCTTCTAAGGTTAAAAACATCTAACCATTCAAATTCCCTAGGATGGAAAAGTGTACAAAAACTTAAGAACACGAAGCATCAAAAGAAGCCACGGGCCTTGGAAGCCACCAACTTTCGTCAAATTAGCGACAGATTCACATTGATATTGAGTTTGATATTCGCCGGTAGGGCGGACTCGGGGCCCTCCAATATCGTTTGGCAATCGGTGACGTCACATGGGCTGGACAATTGCTCAGTCCCGTAGGTGCTCCAGCCAAACTTCCGTGTTTTCCACACATTTCCGATCTTAAATACCATCAAAATTGGACAAAATCGGGTTCATTTGAAAGCTTGAAGAATCTTGTCCACGAATATGAGCCTTATTTTCCACTAACACTAAGACGTTTTGCTTGGACCCACGCTGACTACATTCATGTCGAGCGCCGCAGGAATCGCGCGGTGCCACGGGTAGTAGCAGTATGATGAGACAGGCAAACTGAAGATCACGGCTGGAAAGGAGGGGTAGGAGGAAGTAAGAGATAAATGTTGCAACATAATTCCTACCCACTCGGTGCAGGGGCGTAAACAAGGGTGGGGGCACTGGGGGCATGTGCCTCCCATGAGAAGGAAAGTCCCCTCCGGCCAGCGAAAGGCGTCAACATTATATTTAGGCTACCGGCGGAGGTACCGATACTGGTTGGAATGTGACGCCCTTATCACCTTTGTACAGATACGGAACGTGCTGTTGGTTTTCAGGATTGTTTTCCATTTTTCATTCATATGCGTCTATGCCAGGGGTGTTCTTTGATATATTTTTTAAAGGGGAAAATGCCCCTCAGTGTTGGCTCTGTCCCCCAATAATTTAGACTTTTAACATGGGGTACCATGGAAAATGCATACCATCGATGTGGGGCTTCCCAGTTATTTCATGTATTTTGCACCTCCATAATCTACAGTATAATAATCAATAATATATATGTATATATATATATATATATATATATATATATATATATATATATATATATATATACATACATATATATATATATATATATATATATATATATATATATATATATATATATATATATATATATATATACATATATATATGTATATATATACACACACATATATATATATATATATATATATATATATATATATATATATGTATATATGCCAGCCATTTCGGATTATGAAATGGAAATATATGAAAACCCCAATGATATATGAAGAGATGATTTTATGCCCGGCCATTTGATATATGAAAACTTGCCGGCCATTTTGGAGGCATTTGAACAGGAGGGAAAGGGTTGAAATCCACTGACGTCGGAACGATGGTGATAGGTTTGGCACCTTGCAGCGCCAAATTAAGTTGTTCCTACTCATCTTAGCATAAAATAATAATTGGTATTTATGAAAAATACTGGTCCAAATCCGGCGACTATTTGTATGAGTGTTGTTTGAGCCAACTCGAAATCCGTTCGCCCCCACATGCAAATACTAGGTACGCCACTGTCCATGCTACTCTATCTGGGATGTGTGAACTTTGAGCCTTAATCACTGAAAGGGGCTTACACCCCCAATGTAAAATCCAGCCCATGAAATATTGCGTTTTGCGTTTGTTGTTGGGGAAGGGAAGGTGGTGTGAACAGTACGAGCAGTTCCTCCCACAACCTCAAAACACTGCAGCTTAAAGCTGTGGATTCCTTGGTTTTTCAAGCAAACATTTGGAGACATCTGGATAAAAAGCTAGACTTTTCCCACGCACCAGCCTTGAAGGCTTGTCGATAACACTGACCATGAGTGTATCACAGAGTAAGGCCACAAGGTGACCAACCCCCTCCCTGAACTGATGAAACTTCTATTGAAATTGACCTGAAATTGAATATCCGGTGTACTGAAGCTTAAAATACTGGTATGAATACACACAGACATGTTTCAGCCCCTTTTCCATACCATTTTGGAATAAGAGAAGGCCACATATATAATTAATGCTGTTCTCCAACATTACTACCAGGTATTCCTACCAAATGTTGAAATTATTTGCTATCTCAGACAAAAAATGCACCTTACTTGTCATAAAATGAGGTGGCTTAGTGCTTTATTCATCTTTTTTTAGGCATGCATGGCCACAAATCCTCTTCTTAATAGCATCTTTTGCACTGCATCTGGTCCAATTTGTATCTGAAGTGCACTCAGTGCACCTTTTCCTTTAGGGTCATGGGTCTCTGTGAACCAGCTGATGCACACAGTGCACCTCAAGTTACTAAGATTTACAGTCTAGGATGTGTCCATGCAGAAAGAATGCTCCAATGCATATGCACCCCAGTAAGAAAATGGCATTAATTGTGAATGGTAATTCACAAGCAAATTGAGTTGACAAAGGCATCATAGTTGGAAATGAGGATATTTCAATTAAAATGCACTTTAATGCTGCCCTTAAAGCTCTGGAACAATTCCGACATGTATATACTGATACACAGACACAGAAACCAATTTGGGAGACAGTCTTCACAGGCAGATGTTTCACTGAGATCATTCCAAGATTTAAACAGACAGTATATAAATTTTAGTATTCATTCCCAGGTCAAGTATGAATTGTCATTAATTCGCAAACCATCTTCCAAGGAATTTCATTCTTACATTCGACACCAAAAAATCGGCAGAACATCCCTGGGGCCATTGAGAGGGAAACCAACTGATCGGCTAACAAGTGACTGTCAGGAAATGGCTGATATATTTGCAGGGGCATTTTCCTCGGTATACTGTAAGGGTAGGCTAGAAAACCCAGCCCCGCACCAATCTACTGAAACAGTGCTGCAGAGTATCGAAATTACTGAAGCTGAGGTGCTCAGAATTTTTAGTCAGATTGATGGATCCTCCAGCATGGGCTCTGATGGGGTCCACCCTCAGTTAATTGTATCTTGCTGTGAGGAGCTTGTGAAACCATTTTTCATAATTTTTAACTCATCTCTTTCTACTGGAAGTCTTCCTGATAGTTGGAAAACTTCACAAGTTATTCCAATTTTTAAAAAGGGTTCAAGGCATGATCCACCAAATTATCGCCCGGTGAGTCTTACTTCCGTACCATGTAAAATTCTGGAACGTGTAATTGTTGAAAAGCTTACAGAATATTTGGAGGTCCATCATTTGCTGGACAAAGGACAATTTGGCTTCCGTCGGGGACGTTCTGTAGAGGATCAACTACTGCTAACATATGAGACTGTCTCTACATGGCTAGATGAGGGCTAAATGGTGGATGTAATTTTCTTTGATTTTTCAAAGGCATTTGATGTTGTTAATCATGTGATGCTACTAACAAAACTGAGAGCTCTTGGAATTTCAGAGATAATCCTCACCTGGATCAAAAATTTTATCTGTGCGAGGGAAATGATAGTGCTTGTCTCTGGCTCCTCCAGCAAACCAAAGAATGTTCTAAGTGGAGTACCTCAGGGCTCTGTACTAGGTCCTGTGTTATTCTTGATTTATGTGAATTATGTGCCTCATGGTATACACTCCCAGTTCAAGGTTTTTGCAGATGACCTAAAAATATACATGAAACTGAAGTACAAATCTGTCACAGACCTGCTGGCTGGCATTTCACAGGGTCAAAAGGACATTGATACCCTGGTTAGTACTGCCAAGTCATGGGGACTAGCAATGAACTCCAAAAAATGTGCAGTTCTCAAAGCACACCGTGGGTCATATGACTGGAAAAATATTGGACCTTATGCACATTATTACCTAGATGGATTTCAGGTAAGCTTTGTTGAGATGCATACTGACCTAGGTATCACAGTAGATAAAAACTTGCGTTTCCATCAACACATTGCTGGTATAGTACAGAAAGCTGGAAGTCTGGCCAGCAACCTACTAAGTTCTACTTTATGTCGTTCTCCTGAATTTATGAAAACCCTATACATTACTCATGTCAGGCCTCTTTTGGAGTTTGCATCGTGTATGTGGAATACAGGTTACGTAGGTGATTTGAGGCGACTAGAATCAGTACAGAGAAGGTGGACACGAAACATAGAGGGGATGGAAGGTCTGGATTATGGTGCCAGATTACGGAAACTAGGTCTGTACTCGGTGAAAGGTAGATTGATTCGAGCAGACATTATCAAATGTTGGAAGATTTTTCATGGTCATTCTGCCATTAAGATCCCTGACATGTTTGTGCTGGCACCATTGGTGAACACACGTGGACACTCACTGAAATTGGCTCACAGGCGTGCATCAGTGGATTGTAGGAAGATATTTTTTAGCCTCAGATGTTGTGCCACTTGGAACTCATGGCCTGATGATGTTGTAACCTTAACGGACCTGGGTGCATTTAAAGTTGCATTGCACTCAAATCTCTGCACATTGTTGCATGAATATATTGAATAGATTAACCATGATAATATACTAATCAAACATGACGAGTAGCTTAACTTCCCTATATTCAGAATATAGAGATCTCTATATATCTACATTCAATCTCTGTATTAAATCTTTATATTCAATCTCTGTATTTAATCTCTGTATTTAACTATATTTTCTTTTTCAGAAATCTTGACTGACAGCAAAATATTAGCAGAATGTAGTGGCTACTCTAAGCATACAAATTCTGCTTAAGGTACACTTTCCAGTTCCTGTGTCTTGTCCTGACTATCTGATAACAATATTTTCCTTAATCTAGGGGACTGGCGTACCTGCAGATACGGGCTCCCCTCATCGGGCACGGTACTCATCTCTGGGTGAGTGATGCTTGAGTATATGGGGAGCCAACCAGGTGAGAGAACCAGGTGAGAGACATAATTTTTTTTAATCAATTTTGATAACCTGCATCTCAGATAGTTCCCACTTACTCTAAAAAATATTTTACCTTCTGATTACTTCACACAGGGCTAGAGAGCAGATAGTTAGGAACATGTCATGCCAAATATGCTTACTTTATAGTCCCATCTAATGGTTTCCATATGATGGGCAATGGGTATTGAACTACTGTTATATCTGTCATAACATGTATGTTGCTTTCATCTGGTGTTCATGGCACATTCAAGATTATAATATTCCAAGACTTGCTCCTAGCAAAGCTTTTTCTCCAAAGGGAGGTTAGGATAGGTTAGGTTAGGTTATGCTGCATTAAAAAAAAAAAAAATTTTATGCTATGCTACCTAAATGCTATGCTAACTAAATACCTTTTTTTGGTTTTATTTTGCTCACAACCTGAAAAGTAAGCATTTGCACAGAAATTGAGTGATCCCATCATCTTAGTCACCTTCATAAACATTGCATTGGAATTATAAATTCCAAGGATTCTCAAAACACATTAAAGCATAAATTTACCGGTAGGCCTAGGTTCATATTTGGCAAATCCAGCTATGGTTTCAATTTCAATTTGTCAAACTTTAAGGGTTAAGAACGATAACAGGTTGAGGGTTGTTGTATCCTATGAACTGAAGAAATTCGACACCAAACTTAACAGCATGTTCAATAACCTAGGAATCCAAACAATATTCACCAGCCTCATATTTCAATTTCCCATGCCAACAAAACACCATATGCCCAACCACAACAACACTCTGATGTCTTCGCTGCGCCGCAGATGAAGCCAGGTTTTAAAGCGTATTTGGAATGTTTACGTGACGTCACCGTATATACCAAAATCCTGGTAGATTCTACTAGACATCTCGCACATTCCTGCTAACGTCACTAGGGCTAGAACTAGAAAACCTACTAGATTCCGTTGTACACTTTAGTATTAGTACCCAGGGGCGGACTCTTCCGATTTCCTTCAATATTTGTACACGAGTAGAACTCGACGCACTGATCATCATGAGTATAAGAGATAAGAGGGGGGTTCATTAAACAGCTGAGTTATTCAAGATCAAAGGTCAGGGTCATTGAGGTCGGACTCTTCAGAATCCCTTCATAACTAGTACACTGGCAGTACTCTATGCACTGATCAATATGGGCATAAAAGCTAAGAGGGACGTTCATAAACAGCTGATATATTCAAAGTCAAAAGTCGTGGTCATTGTGGTCGGACTATTCAGATTCCCTTAAAAATTGACCCGCAGGTAGCACTTGATGCACTGATCATCATGAGCACAAAAGCTAAGAGGGGTGTTCATAAACAGCTGAATATCTCAACTGTTTATGAACGCCCCTCTTAGCTTTTATGCTCATTATGATCAGTGCATCTAGTACAACCCGTGTACCCATTTCGAAGAAAATCAGAGGAGTCAGATCTCGAAGACCTTTAACCTTTCACCCAGAATATCTCCGTATTGTTTTGTAATACGGCTTCTTGATTGTGTTCCTGATAATTAGGGTGCCGAGCTCTACCAGTATGCTCGTTTTCACGATGTTCCACCGGTAAGAATCGAATATCAACCTAGTTTGACGTGCAGATTGATATTCGTTTCGTGTTTATTTATAATTGCTGCATATTCGTACCGGGAGAAGTTTTGACTCGAATAATCCATCTGTTTACGAACGGCCCTCTTAGCTTTTATGCTCATGATGATCAGTGCTGGGTACTAATACTAAATGTGATCAGTGATCACATCAGATCAGTGCATCGATAACTACCTGCGGCACTGGCGGATCTAGCCCACCGGTTTGGGTGGGGGGGCAACTTTCGGTTTACGGCGTTAGCCTCCCCCTCCCCCTCCCGGGGGGAGGGGGAGGGGAGGCCGACCAAACAATTATAACAAAATACCTTTAAAATTGGAGATTATTTCACCCGGAACGCTATTTTTTACCTCAGCAAAGGTTACTGCATTTTAATTCAGTTTACTTTTGTTGGTTTGGGGGGGGGCCAAAAGACACTATGGCCCCCTTTGAAGCGCTTGGGGGGCGATGGCCGGAATGCCCCCCCCCCGTGGGTCCGCCAGTGACCTGCGGACCAATTTTGAAGGGAATCTGAAAAATACGACCTCAGGGGTTCTGACATTTGACCTTGAATAGCTCAGCTGTTTATGGACGCTCCTCTTAGCTTTTATGCTCATGATAATCAGTACATCTAGTTCTACCCATGTACAAATTTTGAAGGAAATCGGAAGAGTCCACCCTTCCGGCCAATGTCAATATGAATATCAATATGAATCTATCGCTAGTTTGAGGGACGTAGTTTGACGGGTTTGACGAATGGGCCTGTATACCAAATCCATAACCAAATAACCAACCGACGGGTTTGACGAACGTAGTAATTGGTTGGCGGTTCGCCTTGGGTTATCGGGGTTGGTATTACGCCCTTTATGTAAAGGGCCTTGGTAGTTGGACATATTATTACTGTATTACATTACCTGCCTGGGTAGGTGGGTTCTTTCCTGCATTTATTAAATATATTCACGTAGGGGACGAGTGGTCTAGGGGTAAGATGCTCGTCTCACAATCGAAAGATTGTGGGTTCGAGTCTCACCTGTCGCTACTCTTCGCCCGCGACCAACCGGCGTGAGAGATTGGCGACGCTATATGACTCAACAGTCGACGTGTCGAAAAACCAATAAACAACCAAATATATTCACGGTTGTTCTAGTTATTGATTTGGATAAGCCATTAGCATGCGTTGTGTGATGGGATATATTCGTATAATGCAAGGACCAGGAAGTGACTATTAATTGATGTGATATATTGCCGGCCAGCGTAGGAATGGACAAAACTTTGATTGTTTTGCTTTTGTATGGGAAATCCTGTTTTCACTTACCATACGTTGAAGGGCGAATGTTTTTCTTTCAAAAAAAGAGGTCTAGGCCTTTTCAGTGCACATTGACTGCAGATGTTATGGATATTCATGTAGGTATTCAAGCATTATTTGTGCACTCATAAAAGGTTCAGAGAATTGTTAGGTGCATCCTGTCCCCATCCTCCACTGAATACCATTATTTAACTTTTTTGTCCCCCTGGCTTTCTGGGGACAAGTGGTCTAGGGGTAAGATGCTCGTCTCGCAATCGAAAGATTGTGGGTTCGAATCTCACCTGTCGCTACTCTGCCCATGACAAATCAGCGTGAGAGATTGGTGGCGCTATATGACTTAACAGTCGACGTGTCCTAAAACCAATAACCAACCAACCATCCTCTGGCTTTCTGAAAAGGTAAACTTGCAGTTGAAGGGAATTTCTTATTTATTGGAATTTCTTTTTTAATGCAATGCTTATGAATGTGCTGTACCTACATGATGTCACCACTCATTTCTTCTGAAAGTGCATACCTTTCAGCTTGGTGGCAAAATAACACCCAAAAGTGTCTTGGAGTTGGGTAATATAGTATGAAAAGTAATATTCAAAATGAAGAAAAAGATGTAGCATAACAACTTAACCTAGCCCAACCTTCCATGCACAAAAGCATTTTTTTTGCAAGGGAAAACTTTCAAATAATTTTTTAAAATACAAATTATCACAAAACCTATTCTAGCCTAAGCTAGCCTGAACTGTTTTTGAATAAAAAAAATCAATTTTGTTTCCTGAAGAATATTCTCCAAAGAAATTTGAAAATTGTCTAACTTACAACAAAAGCCTAACCTAACATAATTTAGCCAAACCTAACACCTTTGTATGCTTTGTGGAGGTAAAGTGCATGTAAAACTTGTCTTGTGGTTACCTTAAGCTGCAATAATGCCCCTTAAAATCCCTATGCCATGGCAAAACATGGGCAGTATCTGCCAAAATATTTGGGATTTGGGGGAAATGCTGCCCTTTGTGGCTTACCAGTTGTGTGGTTGCCACTTTGGCTCTCTAGCTCTGTGTTCAGCCATACATTCTTCTAAGCACTTCTGGACTCTGTTCTGAGCTTTTTCCACAAATGGAGAATGCACACATGAAGGCATGGGTGGCTGTTTATTAATTAACCTGCACTGCACCAAACAATCACACATCACCTGCATGGAATGGAATGCTATGGAATATGGAACGTTCATTAGAATTAAGGTCATATCAATATGCAGAATGCAAAGTGATCCAGATTTTGGAATCTGCTGTCATCTGTTGTGCATGCTAGCACAGTGATAAATTATTTGCAAAATAGGGTGGAATATACCACTTAATGAACACTGAATCGACATCCTTCCCAAAGAAGTATCACCATCGTGCTTCTTGGTACATGTTTGTGAAGTCTGGATGCCTCATTTCTAACTATCCATTCGCAAGTATCATAATTTTGCTCACCATAACGGATCTGAGATCGTGATGAAGAACATCCCGTAGGGCAATTTCAGGTGAAGAGATTACCTATGATGTACTGTTATATAATGCCAGTTTATAGCATAGGTGTTTGCATCGTTATCGTTGATATCAGTATATCCAGATGAGATGCGTTTCAAAACGCAAAACAGGAACAGTGATATGTGCACAATTATCTCAAAGCTGGGTTTGCAGGACCTACATGATTATAAATAACATTACTTCCATGGGGAGTTCGACATCCTGCCGTACTCGTTTTGACATCTCACACCTAACAAGAAATCATTATTTTAATGCTGTGCTAGCAAGCTGGTATTCTTCCAATCTGGCTGGCATCTAATCTTTGGCTCCACTCCTGCCTCCTCTTGGAATGTTCCTGCAGATGACCTGAAATAACAGATGTGCATTACCCTCAATTATGTTGCAAAGTTTATGTGGCAAGGGACCCAGTATGACTGAACAGGATGATGATTATCAGGACTGAAAGTGGATCTTATTATCAACTACAGATCACAAAATGTTATAAGCCACATAGCATGCTGCTTCCTCTCCATCCAACTTATCAATATTGGATAATAACATCTAGCTGTCTACTGCTAGTTAAGCATGTCTTCATCCAGCAATCATCATTTTTTAGGAGTGTACAATTCTTTGGATGGCAAAAGTTACAAAACAGGTAATTTTTCAACACTATCTTTGGGTGAATTGCTGTGAATTGCTTTATTCTCACATCTCATGGCAAGGGCACTTGCGACGGCATAGTGGGCATAGCGAAGAGTGCCGTAGCTCAAGAGGGCCTCAAACATCTGTTTAACAACCAGATTCTGATGACATATAAGACATACAGACATAAAAGATCAGTGCAACTATGAGCCACAAGGGCCCTTCTTGGCTGCACTCTGGACACTGAACCAGTTGCCCACCAAATCTGTTAATCAGCCTTCCCTGGAATACCGAAAAGCCCAGAGAATCAGCCCTCTATTGTTATAATGATTATCTATGCTGTTTTTAAAGATGTTCAGTGTGCTGCTACTGACAATGGTTTCTGGCAGCTGGTTCCAGTGCTCTACTACCATGTTGGTGAAGACAGACTGTCTTAACCATGTCCTGTTCCTGTAATTTTGAATTGATGACCTCTGATTGCATCATTTCTGTTAAATTCAAACATTTTCCTGAGATATCCCTGTTCCTGACCATGAACAAATTTAAAGACCTCAATGAGATCTCTTCTCAGCCTTCTATATCTAAGTGAAAACATATTCAATTTCTTCAAACTTTCCTCATATGCGAGGTTGCTTAGACCATTAACCATTTGGTGGTGTGTAAAGAACATGCGAAACTTCATCGGAGATCGTCGAGGAAATAAACATCTCCTCAGTCTGTAGTGAACCTGCTGCAGTATACATTTCATGACCCCAGGTCAATGTCTTCAGGGTCAAATGAGGTCACAATCGGCCTCCACTCCACCCCAGCCGGCACTGCCTGTATGTACAGAAAGTATGCACACATCCACTGCCAAACGGTAGGTAGAGACCGTTCATATGTACGCTCGCTACGTACGCTGGTACACACCATGTGTGCTGTCGTTACGTTCGGTAGTACGGACCCATCGTGCGATCGTTACGGCCAGCATATAAAAATTGCATTGTGACTGCCCCAAGGGTCACAATAATCCACAAAGTAGATCACATGACCTTAGGTCACATAACCTTAGGTCACGATGTCACGATTTCAAATAGCCTGTAAACAACAAGTCCAAAATAGCCAAAAGATGCAGTGGATTATTGTAGTTCAATACTTTTGCACAATTCTGATTGTTCTTCGTTGTGTTAAGGACCTCAAAAGACACCCTTGTTAGGTGACATCTCAAAAATGCCTGAGGCTGTAACTCATTGACCATTGACCTGATCTTTCTAAAATTGCACAGCTGGATTCAGCACACCAGATAACCCCACACAACTATTTTCATCAAAATATATAATATTTGGTGTTGTGGTCTTGTCGATTTGTCGTGGAATCGGCCTAAGGCTAAATTTCACAACATTTGTCAGAGTGTTACCTCCCATCCCCTGTATTCGTGCTGCCTCTGAAGAGGAAGTGGAAGGTATAAAAGATGAAGTGCGTGCATGCAGAGGATAAGGGTGAGCAGGGACCACAAGGACAGTGATAAAAATAGGTTCATATGTCATACAGTCATAAAGAGTTCAGACTTAATAAGAGCCACAAGGGCCCAACCAGTTAAATCTGTAAATGGAAGATACCATAAGCCCAGTAAAAAGACCCACCCCAACCATCACCACATCCTAAAGAAACCATCCACCAACATCCCACACACCTATCAATGTCTATCTACCCTAGCTATCCAGCTCTATTCCCCTGATCCCCCTCAACACATGTGGATTGAATGCGCTACCAACAACTTTCAAACCACATACATGCCCGCTTAAAGGGGTCTGTGCAGTGCACACCCATCTAGCACAAATCTCACCCCATCCACCACAAATCAGAACTAAAAAACAAGGTTTTCCTGTCTAGAAAAATTGTCCACCCTACTTTTAAATACATTCAATGAGGAACTCCCCACAATATCAGCAGGCAGCCTATTCCACTGATCAACAACCCTTTGACTGAAGACCTGTTGCTGCTTAACAAGTTGAGGTGTAGGAACACCTCAACTTGTCTAACATGAATTGATGACCCCTATGTCATACTCTAAACTGAAGAGTGTCATTCAAATTGACCTGATATAGTCCTATAACAATTTTGTACATTTCAATCATGTCCCCCCTCCCCCCTTAATCTCCTATACTTGAGTGAGTACATGTCTAATGCCACAAGCCTTTCTCCAGATTCTAAGTTACCTATTCCACTGATGAGTAGTTGCTTTGTGCTGCACTCTTTCTAACATATCTATATCTTTTTCTAGGTAGAGCTGCATGCTTGTACAAAATATTCCAAGTGGGGTCGCACATATGCTAAGTACAGTTTTTTTTCATGACTTCCTTGCTCTTATATCTCACACTTCTATTAAGGAGTCCCAGCATTCTGAGTGCCCTGTTCCTGGCTGAGATACATTGTTCTTCTGCTTTAAGGTCTTTTGAAACCAACACACCTAAGTCTCTTTCCTTTTCTATAACATCCAGTTCCCTCCATCCCATTGTATATCTTAAAGTCTTACCTCCAGACCCCAGATGCATAACCTTACACTTATCATAGTTGAAATACATCTGCCATTGATCAGCCCACTTGTTTAGGTCCTCCAAGTCTATTTGAATATTACTAGAGTGATCACTACTGTTTGCCACTCCTACCAGCTTGATGTCATCATCAAATTTGAAAACTATTCCTCAGCCCTACCTCAATGTTATTCACAAAGATGATAAAGAGAAGTGGCCCTAGAACAGAGCCCTGTGGTACTCCACTCAGAACATCCTTCTGATCAGATTTACATCCATTTAACACTACCCTTTGTTTCCTTCCCCTCGACCATGCTTCAATCCAACCTGGAACTTTTCTAACAATCCCATGTTGCTGTAGTTGATGAATTAGCCTCCCATGTGGAACTTTATCAAAAGCTTTGCTTAAGTCCAAGTACCCAACATCCATCCTGCTTTGTTGTCTACTTCTTTAGTAACACCATGAACTCCAATAGGTTGGTTAAACAAGACCTTCGAGATCGAAATCCATGTTGAGTATCCCTTAAAAG
>JAOTOM010004497.1:0-62500 GCA_034440615.1 Ashinkailepas kermadecensis | reverse complement strand
CCGTCGCTGTTTGTCCTGTTGTCTTGTTTGGGTGGTATGTGCTGCACGTTCCGACTGGTGCAGCCGTGCTTCCCAGTGGAGCATGCAGTAGCGTGCGCCGCGCAGCCATGCCCGACCAGACGCTGAAGGAGCTGGACAGGATGGTATGGAGGGCGGTACATGGAGAGATGGGCTTCACTCTCGACCAAGTGGTGGACACCGTAGCTGAAATACTTATCGACGAGTCGACGCTCGCCGTCTGCTTCGATGTGAGTGTTGAGCAGCGGTGGTTGTACGCTGTGTGTCAGGTGTTTTGCTCTGCCGCTATGCATTCGCTACGTCAGCAATGGTGATGGTACTGTGCTATTGCAGTTCTGGGTGGAAGTGTATTGCATCATATTTAGCTTTTTTTTTAGGACGATTGGGTTTAGCGCCTCACGAGAATGCGAGGTGGCGGTGTGGTGTGCGATGTGACACAGTGACAAATGCATGCATTCATGGTAATGTAGCCACAGCTTACATTCACCTTGTCAGAAGTCAGATGGCTTTCGGCTGCGTGATTCAGTTTATGTTGGATGCATGACTTTAACTGTGGCATCTGTAGCGACCAAAACAACCAAAAATACAATAGGTGGGGAAAGGTTATTAGATACGTGACGATTGTGTACGCAATTACGGCAAAGTCAGTTCAAATGTGGAGCTTTCCTTTTTTCTGTTGGAAAATTATCTAGGCTAAGTATGCTGCATTGTATTCAAAATAATTTTCACGCACTCAATCTTTATGGGCAAGGTATTGTAGAGATATAGAATACTATAAAATATTCGGTACGAATGCTATACATGAAAAAGCCAACTTCGCATTCTAAGCTGTGGCATATAATGTGCAACCAAAACACGCCATGTGCATGGTGATATGCACCCCATATTCAAAGCACTTATTTTTCAACGGAACATATATATCGTGATGCCAACAAAATATTGCATTATAAAATTGTAAGAATTGTTTACCTACAATTTTCAGATGCACAGGAGGCACCAAGCAGCCCACTGGTCCCTTGCCATCTGATCCGTTTCGATGACGAGTCGGTGTGGAGCTAACAGCTCGTCTTACCGTTCGATGTCGCCAGGTGCACAAGGCGGCCAAGACCGGCGCCATGGAGGCAGAGGGACTGGACGTGGACGACCCGGCCGAATTCCGCATCGTCGAGACGGCCGGTCTCGACGTGCTTGGCCAGCCGGAGGTGATGAAGAGGCCGCCAGACGCCAAGTGTCCCATCTGCGCGCGCAGCATCGCCTGCACCCGGTTCGCACCGCACCTGGAGAAATGTGTGGGCCTGGGTCGCAACTCGTCGCGACTGGCCAGCAAGCGGATCGCTATCAACCAGCGCGAGACCAACTACGGTCTGACGGACGACGAGGACGAGGACGAGTGGACTGGAGAGCGCAAGAAGAAAAAGCGTGACAAGCTGTCGCCGCGTCGGAACAAGGTGTGCTGTCGGTCCTGTTGCCAGGCTTATTTCTTGCCACTCTGGATTGTACCAGATGTCGACCTTGTGTGTAACAATAGGGTACAACGGACCTTTGTATTTTGTAGCGGCGGCTCAGCGACGTCAGGAAATCCCCAATTTATGACACCAAAGATAATATACCTTTGGTATGATTTCAACTCTTAGTAGCGATTTACCACCTCTAGATGTAGGCGCCCTAAACAGCTGTTTATATCACGTTGAGGAAATGGTTTCTTACATTAAGACAAGCTGAAATTGTACTGGCGTTACCAACGAATACTTAGGCGTGATGGTGTTGATTGTGTCCCCAAAATGGGCACTTCAACCCTAAGAAGTCCAGTATTTTGAGAATGGAGAGAATGAATGCAATTTTAGTCCAGCTATATTATTGCATGTCATCTGAGTTATCAATTGGTTTGCATAATGGAGCACCTGTGAATGTGAGTGGGTGCCAACAGGAGCTCGCTTTGTATGCTGAGGCAAGGGCAATTATTTCTCAACACCAATTCTCCATTGGCCGATATATACACACACACACACACACACATTATATATATATATATATATATGTGTGTGTGTGTGTCAGAATAATTCCACCGAAAAGATGCCTATGGTCCAGCATGGTTTATGTCCCTATAAGTGATGATTGATCATGAGCATAGACCTGCACCCATCTGTACTTCTTTCTCCCTCGTCAGTCGACGCGGCCGGTTCCCCGCAATACTGTGTCTGGCTGGCGATTTATCTGGACCTTGTGTTCCCAGGTGGCGAGAAAGAATGGCGGTGGCGACAAGGACTCTGACACGAAGTCGGTGCCGTCGAACCCGTCCTCGTCACCGTCGACGCCCGAGCAGGCCATACAGTTCGAGCAGCTGACTGAGGAGGAGCGGAAGGCGCTCTTCAGCCAGGTGCGGACACCGGCGACGCCGTGCATGCGTCTGATTGCCGGGCTACATTACCTGTCCGAGTGTGACCTGTCAGTTGTGTTCCGTACGGCTGACTGTGATCAGTTTGTCTCACAGTGTGCTGTCTACGGCCACTCCTGCCGGCCACCCGAAATTCTCTACCGTGCGACTGTTGCGGTAACTAATGACTATCCAGGTCTTGTACTTTCTTATTTTGCCACTGATGTGATCGGAATATTCCCTTGTGTTTTCGTTGGATAGGTAGACATGCTACCTGAAGAAGTTACTGCCCAGGAGTTTACTGTTATTAGCACTGCTGCTCTCCTGGCGTGTTTAGTCCTGCTGCTACTGGTAGCACTACCACTCCATCTGATTCGAGTTCCATGATGGCCAGTAACAACACTTCCCTCAAGCATGCAGGTATGCTGTTCCTTACAATACAACCCCTCTCCTCATGTGTGTAAGTTCACAGGACCAAGTAACAGTGCCTCTCTCCCTATATGCGGAGTTCACTCTTCCCAGTAGCATTGCTCTTCCAGGGTGTGTAGCTCCCCTGCTCCCGACAACGGTGCTCCTCTCAAGTGCGGGGTCCACGATGTCTCGTAGCCCCCCCCCCCCAAGTGCGGAGGTCCACAGTGTCCAGCCCACTCTCCCGAAGTGCGGAGGTGCACAGTATCCAGTACCAGCCCCTCTACCTAAGTGTGGAGGTCCACGATGCCCAGTACCAGCCCATCGCCCTAAGTGCGGAGGTTCGCGGTGTCCAGTACCAGCCCATTGCCCTAGGTGCTGAGGTTCACGGTGTCCAGGACGGAGACGAGTGGTCTAGGGGTAAGATGCTCGTCTCACAATCGAAAGATTGTGGGTTCGAGTCTCACCTGTCGCTACTCTTCGCCCGCGACCAATCGGCGTGAGAGATTGGCGACGCTATAAGACTCAACGGTCGACGTGTCGTAAAACCAATAACCAACCAACGGTGTCCAGGACCAGCCCATCGCCCTAAGTGCGTAGGTCCACGGTGTTCAGTACCAGCCCATCGCCCTAGGTGTTGAAGTTCACGGTGTCCAGGACCAGCCCATCGCCCTAAGTGCGTAGGTCCACGGTGTTCAGTACCAGCCCATCGCCCTAGGTGTTGAAGTTCACGGTGTCCAGCACCAGCCCATCGCCCTAAGTGCGGAGGTGCACAGTATCCAGTACCAGCCCCTCTACCTACGTGTGGAGGTCCACGATGCCCAGTACCAGCCCATCGTCCGCCAGGTGTGCGGTGTTATCTCTGAGCAACGCGCCACATGTGCACCAGGTCGGTGTCCAGTACCAGCGCCTTCTCCGCTAGGTGTGCGGAGTTATCTCTGAGCAGACGCGCCTGTCACCAGGTCGGTGTCCAGTACCAGCCCTTCTCCGCCAGGTGTGCGGTGTTATCTCTGAGCAGACGCGCCACATGTGCACCAGGTCGGTGTCCAGTACCAGCGCCTTCTCCGCCAGGTGTGCGGTGTTATCTCTGAGCAGACGCGCCACATGTGCACCAGGTCGGTGTCCAGTACCAGCGCCTCACTTACAGCCCTCTGCCAGGTGAGGTGCGGTGTAGTACAGCCCTTCTCCGCCAGGTGTGCGGTGTTATCTCTGAGCAGACGCGCCACATGTGCACCAGGTCGGTGTCCAGTACCAGCGCCTTCTCCGCCAGGTGTGCGGTGTTATCTCTGAGCAGACGCGCCACATGTGCACCAGGTCGGTGTCCAGTACCAGCGCCTTCTCCGCCAGGTGTGCGGTGTTATCTCTGAGCAGACGCGCCACATGTGCACCAGGTCGGTGTCCAGTACCAGCGCCTTCTCCGCCAGGTGTGCGGTGTTATATCTGAGCAGACGCGCCACATGTGCACCAGGTCGGTGTCCAGTACCAGCGCCTTCTCCGCCAGGTGTGCGGTGTTATCTCGGAGCAGACGCGCCACATGTGCACCAGGTCGGTGCGCTGTCAGCAGCATTCAGACACGCAGCGACGCACCGTCCGCACGGCGCTGTTCGGCGACGCGTGCCACCTAGCGGCCGCCGCCTCGGAGCCACTCGAGCACGCCGCCCTCAAGGACAGCCTCAGCAAACTATGGGAGAAGGCGTCTCGGGCTTCGTCGCCGGCCGACTCGACGTCCACCGTGGCGTCGGTCGGCTCTACCAAGCGGAGCAAGGGCAAGCGTGGCAAGGGCAAGAAGGTGAAGGTGCAGGTGCTGCAGCCAAGCAGCGTGTGAGAAGGTTCAGGCGCTGCAGTCGTGTAGTGTGTGAAAAGGTGAAGATGCAGGTGCAGGTGCTGCAACCAGGCAGCATGCGAGCGGCTGCGGCGGTGGTTTGCGGCCGCGGCGGCGGGTTGGTGTGTGACGGCGGCGGCCGACCAGTGTTGTGACTGTGGTTTGTGGTGTGTGCATCTCCGCGCCATCAGGTGGTGACCATGAAGCGCCAGACAGGGTCCAGAGCTGCACACAGGCGCTCCATTCGCCACTCTGCATTCTACCCTGTAGCTGTGAGCTGGGAGTTCCGGCTCGCAGCTGCGTCGCTCTCCAGCCCGGAGCGCTTGAGTGGAAGTTGGCCAAGTGGTCCATGTCGATTGGAAGACACGGTGGATCGGTCGGCGGGGTCGGATAGGCCAAAGTCAAAGCCACCGGTCTGGATATGATGGCGCGGTGATGTGCCGCAGGCTGGTCTGGGTGACAGTCCTCCTCCCCCCCCCCCCCACACACACCGGTCCCAGTGGGACCGGGTCGGTCGGGATGAGACGGTCGGTCAGAGTGGGACTGAATCGGTTCCGGAGGGATTGGAATGGACAGGGTCGGTCTGGACCGTTCCCGGTTGGAAAAGAATATGTCCCGGTGGTACAGGTTCCCCGTGAAAGACCCCCGGGTAAAGCAAGGCCAGTCCGAGTAGGGTGGTATCCGGAGGGATATGATGGCACTGTATTGGTTCCGGATGGATAGGGATGGACAGGTCGACATGGTTCGTTCCCGGGTGGGACAGGATCGTCCCCGGTGGTGCACGTTCCCTTGTGGGATATGGTGAAGTACGGCTGGTCTGAGTGGGCCTGAGTGGTTCCCGGGTGAGACAAGGTATGTATGGGTGGTATAAGGTTTGGTGCGGGCCGAATTCGGTTAGTGTGGATGGGACAAGGTCGATCCGGATGGGGCAGGATCGGTTCCGGAGGGATATTGTGGGACAGAGTCGGTCCGGGTGGGAGTTCTGTTCTGTAGATCTGCGTCGATGATGAGCGACCAGCGTCGATAGCTGAATCGCTCTTGGTCAGGTGACCGCTGCGTGCCCCACATGATAGATGTGGACTGCCAGAGTCGTGATATGGAAACTGTCAAGCAGCACAGTATTGGTATGATAGGAAGAGCTCTTAGTCAAGTCTCCTCCGCGTTAATCACACTTCGTTGTTATTTCAATTTGTTCAATGTGATGGGTCGCTCTTGTCTTGCTATTGCGTTCATTGTTGCATGACTACTTGAGCCAACCTGAGAACTTGTCAAAAAAGTAATGATGGTTTTCGATGTAGCTCGATAGCATGACCCGGCTGTCATCGAGCCGCGGTTCTTCGTTGTCCTCTGTTTGGCTGATCTCCGTTTTAACCGGTCGAGCCGTCTTGGTTCGCAGCACTCCAGGTTTTTGTATGTGGTATGCTCCTTCGTTTGCTTTTGACGCTATAATTCTGTATTTCTTTACTGTTTTGCAACCGCATTCGAGTCGAGTAATAAGCGTCAGATGTCATGTGGTGGATTGTGCTGTACTGTGTTTCGGCTGTGTCATTCAGTCAGGTATCCAGCTCTTGTTTTGCTATAGGAGAGGACGAAGTGGCCGTCCGTGGTCCTTGAATCTGCTGTGTCAGAGTTGGACAGCACTGTTTGTTTTCTTCGTACGAATTGTGCTACATGCTCTGAGGTTCGTCTTATTCCTAGCAGTGATTCATACATGTTCTGTTTGTTTCCTCATTTTAGTCTGCTGATGATGTGATGCTAAGAGTTCAGGGAGGGGACGAGTGGTCTAGGGGTAAGATGCTCGTCTCACAATCGAAAGGTTGTGGGTTCTAGTCTCACCTGTCGCTACTCTTCGCCCGCGACCAATCGGCGTGAGAGATTGGCGACGCTACATGATTCAACGGTCGACGTGTCGTAAAACCAATAATCAACCAAGAGTTCAGGGATATGGCTGGTGCTTAGAGTTCAGGGATATGGATGGTGCTGAGAGGTCGGGGAATAGGGGTGTTAGGAGGCTGGAAGAGAAAGAGAAAGCGAGAGAGAGAGAGAAAGAGAGTGCTGGTGCTGGAGTGCTGTGGAAGAGGGTTGGTGCTTAAAGGTAAGGGGAGAGAGCTGGTGCTGATGGGTCAGGGGAGAGCGATTTTTAGAGGCGTGCCGGTCAATGAAGGCCATTTATGCCTCCTTTAAAGTGAGTGTATTTTGCAAGCAAAGCGCAGGCAAGTGTGCATTTACGTTAAGGGAGTTTTACGTTATAGTATGTGATGTTTTAGGTGCTGAAGGCGGGGACTGGGTGGGGGACATCTCCCGGATGTCTAAATGTTTTTTGTTTTACTTTGCTTCGCAATATATCGTAGCTGGGGGTAGGGTGGGGGGGATTTGAGAGTGACGAGAAAGTTGATTTTGCCAGGGCGCCGGCATTAGCCTACTCTTGTCGAAGAGCACTGAAGGGTCTGCCGTGCGAACAAGTATGCAATTGTCCACACCGCCTATCACGCCGGCCGCCGCGTGTTAGCTGTTAGTAGTGGGTAAGTCTAGGCATGTCATGCAGGGTTGTCAGTGGGGTTAGTACGGTGTTTTGCAATTCGGCTCTATGTCCGCTGTACCTCTGGGTAGCCGTTTTACGTTATGAGTTGCAAGGTAAATCGGCTCATCTACGTCCGATGGCTCCTCTGGGTAGTCGGTTTTCGTTATGTTATTTTTTATACTTGTTTTCTTTCCGGAGGCAAGTCGGCCCGTCCACGTCCGACGACACCGCAAGGTAACTATTACTAATTGGAAAGCAAATCGGCTCATGAACTATTCGGCTCGCGACCATTGGTTGGTTGAGTGTCCAGAAAAGCCTAGTGGGCGATCGATCTGCAGCAATTGGCATTGTGAGGTTAAGATATGGGAGAGCATGGCAATTTGAATACTATGTGGTGGAAGTTTGCGCCCAAATCAACTCCTGTTGTATCTGTCAAGCGTAAAGCAGCACTGTACCGGATTATTTTTAATGGATTCGATTTTAATGTGGTAACGGCACAGCTATTGTGTACTGGAGTGGAGTGGAGGCGTGTTTAAGTCCACTAGAAGACTGATTATCGGTCTGGCGTTGAGGTCACCTGTGGCTGCTCTGATGCAGTTGTTTTGAATGATTTTTCCTTTTTCTCTGGCTTTCCGAAATGGTGGCAAGGGTGATGCTGTTGTATTATAGAATATGTCGTATGATTGATTTGTACAGTCGTAACAGTGTTTTCCTGTCTCCGCCCCAGTCGGCGCCTGCAGGTGCACGGAATACGTTGACTTGCATCGCTTCGAGAAGAAGGTGGTGTGTGTGTGTGTGTGTGTGTGTGTGTGTGTGTGTGCGTGCGTGCGTGCGTGCGTGCGTGCGTGCGTGCGTGCGTGCGTGCGTGCGCTGAATAAGTTTTCCGTATATATGTACTCTTGAAGAACTTGAAGCTGTTCACCCATTCGATGGCTCTGCCATCGATTTTAAGTAGAGTTGTGGGTATGGGGCGGAGACGACTATGTGTGACAGTGACGATTTTTTTTTAGGACAGGATGAAGCTGCAGGTTTTGGACCACTGCGATGTGGTCTAGGCCTGCTTGAATGGGTTTTTCAGCTTGTAGGAAGCATTTTGTTGTCCAAATGGCTATGTCGTCCGCGAAATATGAATATTGAACTGAAGTGTCGGTATGATCAGCAAGTACGTCGTTGATCATGATGAAGAGGCTCGATGAGAGCACGCTCCCCTGAGCCAGGCCCTGCTCCTGAGTTGTGGTGTTTGATGTGACACTGCCGCATCAGACCTTAAGGGTCCTGTCTCTCTGTAAGTTTAGAATGAAGTGTGTCATGTGTTCGCGTAGGCCAATCTTGTGGAGTTTGTGTGTCAGTGCGGACTTGTGTACTCGATCGAATGCGGCGGTGATGTCTAAGTAGGCAGCTATTGTTGTGCGTTTCATGCGTAGACCACTTTAGATGTCATGCACTAGTCTAATGAGATTGTCTGTAGTTGATTTTTGACGCTGGAGGCCGCACTGAAATTTGTCGAGCACGTCATTGTTTTCTAGAAAATGTCTCAATCGTGTGTTGACCATGCACTCGACCAGCTTACTAGCGCAGCTAGTACGGGAGATTGATCTTTTGGTGTGGAGTGATGTTTGTGCGGCTTTGGTAATTAAGTGACTATGCTTTCCCGCTAGGAGGCGAGAAAGGTGACCGCTTTGGTACAGATCGTTAATGACCGTTAGTAGGTACGTTAGACAATTTTGGCTGAGATGGTTCAAAAAGTGGTGACGGGATGTTGTCTGGCCCAATCGACGTGTTTCCACACTTGCTGAGGGCAAGGTGTAATTCGTGTATAGTGATTGATTGGTTGTAGACTTCTGTGTTAAAGTTAAAATTTGCTTTGGCGGCAAGGGCGTCCATTGCGCTTACTATGGTGGTGGCGTAGGTGTTGTTGCCAGATACGCTGGTGTAGTGTAGTTTAGGGTGTACGGTGTTCAGGTGTACGACTTGTGGGTCAGTAATGTGTTGTCCTTTCACCGTCTGCTAGGGAAATGGGTCTGGCGGTGTGCGTTTCAGATTTTAATGCTTCGTCAGGTCCCGGATTCTGCCGGTAGGGCTGAACCTATTTAATTGAGAGTCAACATACTGCCAACAGTTTTGGCGAGTTGTTCGAATTGTGTACCGGCAGTGTTTTCTAGATTGTCTGTATACTGATAGGTGTGCTTCGCACACGCATCTTTTGTACTGTTTATGGGCACGGCGCCGTGCGGCGATTGCCCTTGACAATCCGAGGTCCACCATGGCGTAGATGCCATTTTCCTAGGTTGATTACTTTTTGGGACTGAGTCTGGTGCTGCTGAACTGATGACGCTGAGTATGGTCTCGATTTTGGTGGTCTCTGAAGTTACTAGGTTGAGGGCCACTTGACCCTCGAATTTTGCCCAATCCGCTCTTTTCAAGTTCTAAAATGGTGTGAATAGCTTGGTGTGGTGGATGGCGTCCGCGCTGAGCCAAATTGTAAATGGATAGTGGTCGCTCAGCCCGGGAACGTCTGAAACTGACCAGTCGAATAGTGAGTTTAATCGTTGGGAGCAGCACGCGAAATCGTTGCAACCGTCTGATCCTCCTGAGGTCGGATGGCGGCCACGGTGTTTAGAAGTACTAAGTTGTGGTCGGAAATATACGGGTGAATTTCGCAAATTTCGAATTTGTCGGAGTCTGTGCCCGAGGTGCCGGGTGCGCGGTTGAGAGGGTGTGGGAGGATGTCGGGTCCGCGGTGGGGTGGGGTGGCGTGGAAAGGAGTGGTGTGCGATGGGGCGAAGGCGAGGATCGGTGGGGCGTTGAGGAGGGAGGTGTGCCGAGCCCCGGAGCCGGCTGATGGTGGGATGGTAGGGCGGGTGGGAGCTGGTGTTGGAGTGGGTGTGGGTTTCGGTGTTGAGGAAGGCGCCGCTGCGTAGCTGCGTCCTGCGGTAGGTGCAGTGTGGGAGGGTGCGGTTGTGGAGGTGAGGATGTCGGTGGTGGGCGAGGTGTTGCGTAAGTGTTGTGCTGCTGTGTGGCACGCTGTGGGCTGCTCGGGGGAGAGGGCTGTGGTTTAGACAGCTACGGTTTCGTTAGTTTCGGCTTACTGGCTAGAGTATTGGACTCTGGTTACCTTGGTCCCGGGTTCAACTCTCACACCATTCGGAACACTTCCCAATTATGAGGCCTACTGTCGAAACAATGTGGGCGACACCATTGGTCGTGATGGTGCGTAAAAGTATTCGTGAACCACCCAATAAACAAACAAAAAACAATTTGCAGGGGCCGGAAAAAGTATGCACGACTGGGTAGGAAAGTCAAAGGGCTGGGTGGAAGATTACCACCAAGCCCTTCGGGAAATTTCCACCCAGTCAACATGTTATAAAAATATCCTGGTCCCAACAGCTCTGCGGTTCTCTGCGGCGTGAATAATTTTGACAAGTTGCCCTGGCGGTCGACTAGCGGTTCACGTGTAATGATCGTTGTCGCTAGATGTCGACAGTAGCCGATCAGGACTAAATTCCTTTTTTTATATGTACCTGCAGAACGGTCAATGGCAGGCTTCGACCGTAACCAGTCCCTTGTGAGTCCCAGTTACTGGCACTTTAGCACAACACAGTTCTGCTCCAATGCGTTACATATTGATAACGTCGCTGACGGTGACCGACAGCAGCATCATTTATTCATGACCACCTGTGGCTTACAAAGCGGCGCCGGCACGGCAACCACACAAGCGCAAACCACTTCGTCCCGACAACCACCTCCACAGGCACGCTGCCTTTGGTTAGAGTGGCAAGCGTTTGTACATTTCGTGTGCGGCGACTGGACGCTGGCTTCACTCTCGGTACTCCACCAGGATGGTGAATGGCATTTTAAGGTGGAGACTGTTTTTTTCAGCAAGTTCTTAAGTACAGAAACTTCGATACAAGGTATACAAGGGATATGTTCACCCATTAAGCATTTAAAAAATGAACTTTACTTGACGTGTTCGCTGGGGAGACTGATAATGTCAAGGTCTATGCCCAGCGAAGTTTGTCGCACGGACTCTGTATCTGCCACCACTCAATCTGGAAATCTGATTCAAAGCTAACCATAAAAATGAAGTCTCATTTAAAGAAGCGACAGGTGCTACATGACGAATTAAGTCGATGCGCCCTAAAGTTCAACAAACTAAATAACTACCGCAACGCCAGTTCTTCAATGCAAGTACGTGGTCACCAAAAGCAACTAAATAAAAAACAACAACAAACAGCGACAGAGGAGACCAAAGTAGACTATGCTGTAGATATGCTCAGTAGGCATATATGTTGTTTTATGAAAATCATTGGGGGGAGGGGCAAAGTGCTACAGGATTGATGAAGGTATATGATGTGATTGTTTAGCACGCGCACCGACGGGGGGGGGGCGTAATCCGCCCTCTTCTGTTTTTGGCGTTATCTCATAAACGGGCGGTGATATTGTAATGCAATTTTGTGACTGTTGAAAATCGATAAGCCCGTCCTATGTAACAGAAGTCGAAATCCGTTAGTTAGGAACTGCGGGGTGCCAAAGTGACCGATCGGGCGGCGGACGTCGAGCGTTCAAGGTCACAACGGCTTCTTCGGTGCGATAGCGATGGAGCGGTGTGGCGGCAGAGTTAAAATAATGACTTTTCGTTAGGTGTGAGATGTCGGAATGAGCACTGTAGGATGTCGAAATTTCCCATGGAATTAGTGTCATTTAAAATGCTTTTGATGTCTTTCAGACTCAAATTTGAGCCAATGGTGTAGGCACTTATGACTGTACCTTTATCATTTGTTTTGAGATCCATAATTTAAGAAGAGCTATATTCAGGATAGGGAGAATAAGAACTGTACTATAAAATGCCAGTGTATGTCATATCACATTATCTAATCCCTTTACAGGTAATCCCTTTACCTGAAATTGCATTGCGAAATGTTCGCGTATCACCATTCCTTGTCAAGAGCATACACATGCACATGCTAACGAGATACTGTTAGAAAGGATTCACAAACACTTCATAAGAATGCATCAAGGAGCAGGATGTGAGTACTTCTTGGAGAAGGATGTCGATTGAGTGTTCAGAAAGTGGTATATTCCACCCTAATTCACGAATAATTTATCACTGTGTGGCGGCCGATCTCGACCTCATTTAACCCTGAAGGCGTCATTTAACCTGAACCTCATTTTACATGACCATAATCTGGGGTCATGAACTTTGTACTGAAGTGAGTTCACAGCATCCGTAGTTTACTGTCTAATTTGTGTGCGTGTAGCTTTAGTAGTTTACGAAATCTTAGGGTCAGGGGCCGAATCCCCCCCCTCCTATGCGCGGTATGTGAGAGGCCCTACAGTGCGCATGTTATTCGGCCCTGTCCTCAATCATGTTTGCATGCTAGATTTAAGCCACTTAATCTGCTGATAGGAAGAATTTGCAATTGATATGATACTCAATATGGAGATAAAAACACAACCATACGTCTAGAACATCAGGTTATCACTTAAGGAGTAGGAAATTGTCCGACTCAATTGAAAGCCCGACAAAAGAACAGCGAATGCAATTATCGATATGTTCCGTTATGTCTGTGCGCAAGAGTTCACCAGTCACGTTTCCTCCGTTGTTCATATACCAACGAGGAAAGCTACCTTCCGATCTACTAGCCCACCCACACACATGCGTGACGGCCAACTATTCATGTATGATTAATAATAGTAGGTGTGGGCAAGACATACAAAAACACCCAGTTTGGGAATCAGGGCTCAGGTCATATTAACATGCACTACACAGTCTGAGACAATAAAGCGGACTGCGTTCGGACATTCAATTTTAAACGTTGAGGGAGTAAATGCAGCTTTTTAATCGATTTGAGGTCATATTTATGTACTCTTTCCTGATGGTGAAAATACGATATGACAATATGACAATAATAAATCCTTATCAAGTGCAGTTGCCAGTTAAATCTACCTAATGCACCGTTTTCACGTCAGTTCATCTCGTACCAATATCACCTGAAAGGGGGCGAGCTCCAGATATCTTCAAAATTCAAGCAAGGAAGGCGAAGTGGGTTTTGTCATTTGTATCACTGCGTTCGCTCGCAATTCTCGCTCACTCTGTTTTGAATAGCCAGTGTAAACACGTAAGATGAACGTGGCCTGATAAACGTCTATGGAAGAATACATGCTAAGTATGGCTATAGCTGGCAATCTAAATCAAATCAGGCCCTTTCTGATCTTCACATTATAGTGACTTGTCATGAGAATATGAAGGTGTAATGGCTGTTGCAAATCCTGATGAAGATTTCCTGATGAAGAAAATAATGCAACGCATCTGCCTTCAATAATCTCAGGGCACATAACACACAACTCGGAAGTATTTAGGAACGCCGCCGTCATTTGCAACCAGCCGCGGTCTCCCACCAACAGCCAGACTACAGCACCAAGGTGTACTGCAACCTGCCGCGGTCTCCCACCAACAGCCAGACTACAGCACCAAGGTGTACTGCAACCTGCCGCGGTCTCCCACCAACAGCCAGACTACAGCACCAAGGTGTACTGCAACCTGCCGCGGTCTCCCACCAACAGCCAGACTACAGCACCAAGGTGTACTGCAACCTGCCGCGGTCTCCCACCAACAGCCAGATTACAGCACCAAGGTGTACTGCAACCTGCCGCGATCTCCCACCAACAGCCAGACTACAGCACCAAGGTGTACTGCAACCTGCCGCGGTCTCCCACCAACAGCCAGACTACAGCACCAAGGTGTACTGCAACCTGCCGCGGTCTCCCACCAACAGCCAGACTACAGCACCAAGGTGTACTGCAACCTGCCGCGGTCTCCCACCAACAGCCAGATTACAGCACCAAGGTGTACTGCAACCTGCCGCGATCTCCCACCAACAGCCAGACTACAGCACCAAGGTGTACTGCAACCTGCCGCGGTCTTCCACCAACAGCCAGACTACAGCACCAAGGTATACTGCAACCTGCCGCGGTCTCCCACCAACAGCCAGACTACAGCACCAAGGTGTACTGCAACCTGCCGCGGTCTTCCACCAACAGCCAGACTACAGCACCAAGGTGTACTGCAACCTGCCGCGGTCTTCCACCAACAGCCATACTACAGCACCAAGGTGTACTGCAACCTGCCGCGGTCTTCCACCAACAGCCAGACTACAGCACCAAGGTGTACTGCAACCTGCCGCGGTCTCCCACCAACAGCCTGACTACAGCACCAAGGTGTACTGCAACCTGCCGCGGTCTCCCACCAACAGCCAGACTACAGCACCAAGGTGTACAAATGCATGTGCGTGACTATGTCACACCCTTTAACTGGTTCCTATTTCTGTGTTTGCTTGCCCTTCCGTTTGTCTGTCTGTCTATATCCGTCCGCCTTCCTTTCTGCATATGTCCGCCTGTGTTTGTCTGCCTGTATGTCTGCCTGTCCGTCTGTATGTCTATATGTCAGCCTCTCTGTCTGTGTGTGTGCAAGCGGCTATCTATTTATGCCCTTCATTTATCTCCGTTAGTTTATACCTATGCTCGCGTTCTATGCTTTCGCGCTTGACATCGCTCGCCCGCCTCCATTTTCCCATCGTTTTTTTTCTCTTTGTGATTCTTCACGTTCCATACATATATCTTCTCCGTCTGTCGTCAAAAGGATGCAATGATTTCGTAGTGACGCATTTCCTGATTGTAAATTTATTCGGTATGCGGAGGTAAATTTATGCTAAGCTCAGGGTGTTTGGTTGGGCGCCAGGGCGCCGAGTGGCGCGTGGTGGTGGAGAAGGTGGTGCGAGTGGTCTTCCTCAGCTCTGCAGCACAGTACAGACCAACTCCTCTGGTGAGGCAGAGCTGGGGAGGAAGTGACGATTGTGGTGCCGAGCGAATCAACTTGAGTGTTGGCTTAGGTTGGGATGTTTCAGGCATTGGCATGCCCAGGCGTGGCGAAGAGGGACATGGCTCCTCCCGAAATAAGTTTTTGTTGTTGTCTTTGTTATGGAATTGGGCATGAAGGTCGACCTTTCATTGCTACACTGGGTACGTTGCAAGTTTGCAAGTTGTTCGAGGTCTTCGCAATGTCCAGTTTTCTTTGCGAACATTGGCCTCTGGCAATATTATTTTTTGAATACGCCACTGGTATTAGGTTTGAACGAACACTAGTCAAGCGGCCGTCCAAGACAAATTACTCTGTAGCTTATCAGGAACGGCTCATCGGGCGTGTTCGAACGTCACTGCTCGGCATACTATTCAGGAGTGTTGTTTTATATACTATTGAGGGGGAAATTTCCCCCTCAATGTTGGCTTTGCCCACGCCCAATCATTTCAACTTTTAACATTGGACCCTACGGAGTCCCCCCAATCCATTCGGGCCCTCATGTATTGTGCCTCCCCAAACATGCTTCAGAACTCAACGATCCTGATTATATATATATATATATATATATATAATCGATTGATCGATGCCATCGTAAACGCCCTTGCCATGAGATGTGAAAAAAGCAACTCAAAGGATATCCCACAATCTGTCAGATGGTGACACCCAGTGACGAAGTCATGTTAATTCGTATACTGCCGTCTGTGTAATAAATATTTTTTGAGGTCAGGTACTACGGTCATAATTTCTGGGATAAGTCGTTGCAGGAACGCATGCACCATGTCGGTGTTGTGCTTTGTGGCATAAGAGATACGGCAGTAGGTCTGATGGCACAGTACCTCGTCCTCACGCCAGTACACTTCAAACGGGTTCACAGTACATTGGGACGAATCCCAATGGAAGCCTTGAGCTGCATCCTGCACCACAAATAAATAATTTTCGGCGAAATCGTACTAGACAAACACTTCGCCTCCATGGCCTTTGCGTAAGTGAAGTGCTGACCTTGTTTGTCAGCCACAAAGTGGTGTCTGGTCAGCTTCACGGTTTGCTCGCTCAAATATCGCATGCTTTCCTCTTCGGTCCAGACTATTTCTGCGAGTGTACAGCGATGCGTGCTCATCCACTGTTTGTACCTAGTATTATTATCCATGTCATTATCTGGGGCTAAATCACCTTCACTCTCTTCTGATTTAACCGCGAGGGTAATCCTCAGAAAGTTCATCACCCCGTCTTCACCAGGGCAGTCCTCACAGTTGTGCATCATGCAATCACATGCATGCATATGATGCGTGCATGCAATCACATGATGCAATGTTTTCCGTGTCACATACAGCATGATCGAAGAGGTTACAGTATTTGAGACTGGGAAGGCCGAAAGCGGATATGAGCAGTTTTTGGTTTTGATGATAAGTGCACATGCACACCGAGTACGTCCCACTGCTGCCTGCCAAGACGCAATGCTTCAGACGAAGGGCAGCAAAGGTTGAGAAGCCCATGCGATGGTTTTCAGTGTTCTGCTTGTATGGATCATATATATCCCACTAATTTCCCAAGGAAAGCCTCTCCCGAACTCTACTTTTCGTCCTATCAGCCTGTCGCACCGTGACACGGTCGGTCTTGCCAAGACACATCGGGCTGATCTGGTCCGACTCATAAAATAGCTTTACTTTCACCTTGACTGCGTCCGACACCCTCAAAAATGTTCTCATTTCACAGGCAGCACGTTCAGCGAGAGTGAGCACTGGGCACCCAAACACGGTGCCACCGCATGTTTGTGCCCTTCCTGATATTTCTCTACATTCGCAGGTTTTATTTTCGCGAGGCAATGAATGGTTGGGCTAATGGTTTCTCGGTTATCGGAATGTGATTGCTATATTGTGGATGCTTCCCTCTTCTTGTAATACATGGTGAGGTATAACTCATAAA
This sequence comes from Ashinkailepas kermadecensis, assembly GCA_034440615.1. Classification (NCBI taxonomy): domain Eukaryota; kingdom Metazoa; phylum Arthropoda; class Thecostraca; family Neolepadidae; genus Ashinkailepas; species Ashinkailepas kermadecensis. The sequence goes on along the minus strand of JAOTOM010004497.1, from coordinate 45,576 downwards.
TCATCTTCTAGCACAATTTGGAGACGTTTATGCCATTTTGTTTAACCCTTGACCTCACCAGTTACAACACTTGTGCAAAACAACATTCAAGATCTGATGACTAACTTGTCATCCCTCCACGTTCCTCGAACGTCAAAAGCCTGGTATTTCAGTAATATACTGTTCTAAATACATATTTATACGGGCCAAGATAAACTGGCGCAAAAACTACCATGCACGCCTAATTTTGAACGGATATGTCGTTTTAGGAGCAAAACCATATTTTTCGTTTTTTGCTTCGAAAGATAAGATATCGAATTTCATTTCTGCACCTTTTCAAATTGCATTGTGACCGTCCTGAAAGGTAAAATAGGTCATGTGAACTTAGGTCACAACGTCAAGATTTAAAATATCCCGGAAACGAAAAGTTGGAAAGAGCCAAAAGATGTAGTGGATCATTGTGAGTTCATCGATATATACTTTTGCACAATTCAAATTGTTCTTCATTGAGCTAAAGACCTCAAAAGACACCCTTGTTAGGTGACGTCTCAAAAATGACGGATGCTATAACTCCTTGAGCGTTGATCAGATCCCTATAAAGAAAAATAGCACAGCTGGATTCGCCACATCAGATAACCCCGCACCAATATTTTCATCAAAGTATAAAATATTGGGTGATATTTCGGCCCTTTCACTGGGTTGGTGGTATTTCGTGTGTTCGACGATCACAAAATTCATATAATCAGGGGCGTCGATTTATATCCTTTTGTGGGGGCCATGGCCTCACCAATGTTGATATTGCCCCCCCATGTTGATTCCCCCCCCCCCCAAATAACCTATGCTATTTTATGCTCATAAGAAAGCTAAAGGGAAAAAATGAAAAACACCATGCTAAATTGAAACATTGATGTTAACGAGCACATTTTGTACTGAAAAAAAAAGATTTGGATTAGATAGTGGACTGATTCACCACCTTTTGCTGCAAAATTGAAAATTGTGTGCAAAACAAAATAGCTGGATTTCCCTCCACTGTGGAAGTACAGCTTACATCATAACATGTTGAGATTAGCTCATGCTGATGTATTTTAAACCAGATTGTCTTGTGAAAAATCTGCTAAGCCACTAAACAACAATTGCATGGTCATACTGATGTTTATACACACCACCAATGGCAAAACCACATGCATATGGAGCTTGAACATGATACATTCCATAATCAATTTCCTGTCATTGTCACACTTGCATGCAATCCAGTCCAGTGAACAACAATCATGGTTACCATTGAGATTGTGGATATACAAACTAGAATTATCATCAGCAGCCTACCCATCACACCATAAGCTTAATATTTACCTAGGTACCTACCTACCTACATGCCCAATGGCAATGTGCATGCATTCAATATTGATATGGGGCAATCCAGTCTCAAACTGAACCAACGAGAGCCACGTGTGAGCCAATCTGCCAGCTTGTGAAACCATGAGAGAAAAAGTCAGCATGAAGCCGCATAGACACCCCATTATAATTGATATTCCTCAAGAAAGCAATAGGTACTAAGCTATGGCCCACATGAGGGGGGGATAGTAATTTTTTAGGCGTGCCGGACCATAAAGGTCATTTGCGTCGCCTTTAAAGCGAGTACGTTGCATGTCTGTCTATAAAGCGAGCGTTTGCGATCAAGGTGAAGGCAAGTGGACATTTACGTTAAGGGAATTTTACGTCCTAGTTTGTGTGATATTTTAGGTGCTGAAGGCGGGGTCAAATAGGCTGGGGACATCTGCCTAATGTCTAAATGGTTTTACTTTTACTTTACTCCTCCACAAAATAATTTGTAGTTTGGGTAGGGGTGGGGGTGTTTTGAGTAGCTGGAAGTTGATTTTGCCAGGGTGCCAGCTTTAGCCTACTCTTAACGAAGAGCACCGAGGGATCTTTAACGTGCGAACAAGGAGGTAATTGTTCACACCGCCTATAGCGCCGGCCGCCGCGTGTTAGTTGCTCGTAGCGGGTTAGTCTAAGCATACTATGCAGGGTTGTCAGTTGGGTTATTGTAGTGTTTTGCAATTCGGCTCTTCTACGTCCGCTGTACCTCTGGGTAGCCGCTTACGTTATGAGTTGTAAGGCAAATCGGCTCATCTACGTCCGAATGCTCCTCTGGGTAGTCGTTTTACGTTATGCTAATTTTTATTTTTATTTTTGCTTATGTTTTCCTAAAGTAAGTCGGCTCATCTACTTCCGACGGCACCGCTAGGTAGCCATTTATTTCTAATTGAGAAGCAAATCGGCTCATGTACGTCCGACGCCATGCGGGGATGGCTATTTGCGTGTTTCCTACGAGTGTTTCGCGGTCATGCATTGCGAGTTGATGTGAGTGTTGGTGGTGTGGTGCCTACAGTGCTCCTGCTAATTTTGTGGCATACAGATATTCAAATAGCAATTCAAATGGCGATAGGCCCTCTCTTTGGCAGAATGTCTTGAGTGGTTGTCTTTGAGAGCTAAAGCTACTACAGTCTAGCAGGACGTGGCCTATGCTTAACGTGGTATTGCAGGTGCAGCAGTGAGGGGTTGTATATTGGTCACCCTCTAATTGAGACTGTGTTAGTTTTGTTCAACCAGTTTTAAGTCTAGTGAGGATGACCTCTTTTTATCGGTGAGATTGATTTGAATGTGTTCCATGTGCCTACCGTTGGTTTGATTGCGTGGGTGTGGTTGGAATTGTGTTGTGTTGAGTTGTGTTGTGTCCATGTGTTCTATTGATTTTGGCGAATATGGCGTTGTAGGAGTTCTTTGCAAACGTCTACCGAATATTCCACGCTGGGGTAAGTGTTCAATGCTTAGGCTTGCTTTGCGAGCCGGTCTGCTTCTTCGTTACCTGGGATGTTGGCGTGGCCCGGAATCCAGAGGAAGAAAAAGTTCATGTTTACGTTATGGGCCACGAGTTGTTGGATTCCATCAATGAAGTGATCTGGACAGTCGTGGGTGTTGCTAATTGAGTGGATGACGGATTTGGAGTCTGAGCAAATTACTACGTTTCTAGCTTTACGCCTCATGAGAATGGAGATAGCGGCCAGAATGGCCATTGCTTCAGCGGAGTAGATGGAGAAGTTATCCGGCTACTCTGCTGAAGCAATGACCATTCTGGCCGCTATCTCCATTCTCATGAGGCGTAAAGCTAGAAACGTAGTAATTTGCTCAGACTCAAAATTCGTCCTCCAGTCAATTAGCAACACCCACGACTGTCCACATCACTTCATTGATAGAATCCAGCAACTCGTGGCCACATGACTTCCTAAACAAACTTTATAGAGCCATACAAGACCAATGTCTGGTAGTGCGCATGAAATGCCACCCACGATACTATTACCTTAGAAGGTACACCAAAGTTCGCCTTCAATCCTTGGTGACGTCACAGTTTTTCCTCTTATATTGCATAAATTGGTAGCATCAGGCATGTTTCAATTTCACTGCGCATGAGACAGTTAAAGCATTTTGTTGTCTGAACATTTTCTCAAAGCTTAAAGAACCTAACCCAGCCAAACCTAACCTATCATAAGTTGCTGTTGAAGAACAAATATTGGTAAATTTGCAGTTTAAGGTTGTTTTTTTGTTGTTGATTTTTGTAAAAATTTTCCTTCAGAATACCATGTTCATGAGGTGACCAAGATGATGGGATTACTTATTTTCTGTGCAAATTATTTTTATTGGAAGCAAATTTTAACAAATTTTCCAACTTAAGAAACCTAAACCTACCTACCCTAACCAAATCTAACCCATTTGTTTGCTTTATGATGGCAAATATGAGTAAAAACTTTTCTTGGTTGGTTGGTTGCTTATTTGGGCTTACCGCCGCATTGACTGCGTAGGTCATACAGCGCCCATAAAACTTTTCTTGTTCGCACCTTAGAGCACAAAAATACTCAAATGTTTCCCCAAAATTTTATAAATATTTTCACAAAAAAGGATTTTTTGTCTTCAAAAGCGGCTTATGTTAGGTTAGGCTGGGTTAGGTTTCTTTTTTAACGTTGAGAAATTTCAGAAAATAAATTGCTTGACATTTTTAAACATTTTTTGCTCCCAATAGGTAGGTTAGAATAGGTTCGGTTAGGTTTTGTTGCATTTTTAAAAAAACATTTATTTGTATGCTATGTTACCGAACTCAAAGCCCTTTTTGGCATTATTTTGCTCACAACCTGAAAAGTAAGATTTTGCACAGAGAATAAGTGGTCCCATCATGTTAGTCACCTTCATAAGCATGGTATTCTACAGAAAAATTCCAAAAGATATTTTTTTAAAACACCTTAACCCTCCCCGTGTTTCCGGTCATATCCTCACACCCCGTATCGGGGGGGGGTCATACAACCCCTCCCCCTCTAATCTCCAAACCATGCATCACACGAAAACGAAAGAGGTGTCATCGGAAAGCGCTCGACGAGTAGGGCCTTACACCCCCCCCCCCCCAATTTGAATCCCCACAAAAGTGACGTCACTTGGGGGCTTAGGTTTTTGCGACTTACATCATGTTTTTGGCTCTGGGGAGTTCATTTTGGGGGGATAAAAAAAATATCTGGGATCAGATAAGGAAGGCGAAATCGACCATGGCCCTAAAATTTTGTCCTACCCAAAAAAACGTTTTTATTTCAAAATTTTGAGTTTTAATTTTCTCTAATTTTGCTTTTTTCTAATGGAGAGCGAACCGAAAAACGTTGTTCGAAGTCATCTTGCCCTGATAAAAAATGCTTACTTTAGCCAGAATCTTCGATTTAACTCTAATGGGACAATATGCAAACCTAATAAAGAATCAAAAACGGGAGAAAAAAATGAATACCTCTGGTGCGTTTTGTTTCCTCCCTAAAGATAAGCAAACGCTGAAAGTTGCATTAAAATATCTTTATCCGTTAAAGCGTGACGACTAGTTGAACGTTTTTGGAGGTGACCTCACTCGACCTTGACTAATTCGTTGACCCTAGATGACCTGACCTCAAAACTTTGACACAAAATGCTAAATTGATGTGGGAACAGGTATGCCAAATTTCGGCGCGCTGCCGCGCGCCGTTCGTTCACTATCCGCGGAAAACCTTAGGGGGGGCGCATATGACCCCCGAGACGGCGCAGGTTAAACTGCAAATTTACCAAAAAATTGGCAATTTTTGGGGAAACTTTATCGGGAATTTTTTTAATGTTATCCAACTTTGAAAGCCTAAACTAACCGAACTGAACCAAACCTAACCCGTTTGTTTGCTATATGGAGGCAAATGTGTGTAAAAACTTGTCTTGTTACCACCTTAAAGCACAATAATACCGGTTTGGCTAGGTTCGGCTAGTTTAGTTTTTTAAGTTGACAAATTTTTGCACAAATTTTCAAAATTAAAAATGTTGGGAATTTTCCTGCAAAAGCAGCTGACGTTAGGTTCGGTTAGGCTGGGTTCGGTTTTTAAATTTATAATGTTTTTTTTCTCAGAATATATATATTGCTTAAATTTCTTTTTATAATTTTTCTTAATCTCCAAAGGGAAGTTATGATATGCTAGATTAGGTTATGTTGGTTATGGTTATTAGGTTATGGTATGGATTCACTAATGAGTAAATCCATACCATTCCCACTGAAGTCTAAAAGCTACGTAATAACCTTACTTCTATAACGTATATCACAAGAACCCATCTCGATTATACTGCTCACTCAGGACACCATAGAAGGTATGCATTGCAGCAAGCAAAAGTGTATGTTTATGTGACTTCACCTGTTACTGGACGATTTTGCCCGTTGGCGAGGATGCTGAATAAATATAAACATACACATCGTGAAATACAAAATCAGAATGATTGAGGTCTGAAAACATAGGGGGCGAAATCCGAAGAGTTTTTGGTTGGGGGGGGTCTAGTACGTTGACACTTCGGCCCCCCCCGCCCCCCCCGATGTTTTAAAAAATCGACACCCCTGCATATAATAACCAACTAATTAATATGTAGTGTGCATCCTTGTCCGCACGAGAGTGTGAGTGTGTGAGACGAGCCTTCGGCAAAAGAGCTCTCAAAAACTCGCTTCGACCAACCTCGACACTAGAACAATGCAGTTAACATGAATCCTTATCACCAACGGCTACGCTTATCGCAAAGGTTGAAATAAAACTTCACACTGCTGTGACAAACATCGTGATTCCGAACAACACAGGAAGCAGGAAACGAACTCACTCGTTACCAGCAAAATAGTAGAAATGCTGGGCACAAATTAGAAGGAAGTTCTGAAGGCCGTAACTTCAAACAACTCACTCATCATGCAAAGCCAATGAGAATATCATGAAATTCAACATTCGCTGTGAAAGCAGGAGTGTGTTGTGCCCCGCCATGGAAGAAAAGTCATCGGACCAATACACCTATAAAAACCAACCGAGTCCATTACTTGGACTGCCCATACCAAGGTCGTACACTTCGAAATTGACCCCACGTTGGTGGAACCAGTTGACCCATACTACTGACAATGCACTCATAGGAACATGCCTCCTATGACTGTTTAACACGGTAACACAAAATTGACCTCACATATGAAATGCTTGTGCAAATGTAGAGCCGTTCGCGTATTCCTGGAAAAGAAACATCAGCAATGTCCTCTTAATCACAGAAACAATCCGCTCCCATGACCAGGGGGCACTCATGAACCGAGAGCAGAATCGTGCGTATATCATGCTGCTGAGTCAACTATGGGCTGAAGTCCAAAACACGTGCATGGCTTTTCGGCTGGTAAAGGACATGCAAAGTCACAGAACTTGCGCGTGTTTGCGCGCCAGTCCGTTTGTCCGCAACAATGTATGTAACCAATTATCTATGGTTAATGATTTCATTCTACAATGGCAATACTTTTCCAAATAAAAGATGTCATTACCTGGAATCAAACATATGTTCACTCCGTGTGGGGAAGCACAAGAAATTTACAGATGCGTATAAATTACGGTGGATTTACTTGAGTTAAATTGATTAAGTGTAATTGGCTTGAAATGGAACGGCAGGTATATATGGATGATTCGGCTACGTTTTGGAATTTCTGGGTTCCGGCACTGAAATGTTTTCATGTCCCTATAGGTCATTTACGTTTCAGGTCTTTCAACTTCTTTATTGTACCCAAAACCAAAAGCCTAAAACGGGCTGCAGTCATTCTAGCCAATATGCAGTCTAACCTCCCAATAATTATCGTCTTCTTTTCATATAAGCAGCGTCGTTTTGGTAGCGCACAACTACGCCGATTCAGTCGCGCCAATTGTTCTCCGCTCGCACGGAGTTTGAGGCGACATCTGAGTTTAGATGACCACTCAGTTGGTCCCACGTTGTGCAGTCCATGTGGTCCTCCCTTCGTAAAGTTTCTCTTTTCGGACATTCATCTCTGTCGGAGCCACGTGTCGGGCTCACCACGGAGCGAGCCCACTAGATAACCGGTGACGCGCGCGGGCCGCTGCAGGCGCGCCACATCAAAATCGACTCAGCACATTGCCCGAGAAACCGGCAAAATGGATCCCGGACGGCGGCAAACAATAAGAGCCGACGTCAGACATGTTTCACCGCCGACTTTTCTTCCGGAACCGGAGCGAGCGATTGAAGTCGGTGCAAAGTGGCTTCCGCCTCGTCCGCCATTAATCATCTCTAGGAGCGGCCTGTGCCGGTGGTCTTATTCTGTGCCTGCGCGACAAGGGGTCTCCGTACGGCGCCCGTGTCGGCTGCTGAAGCTCCTCTGTGCCGGCGGCCCTTCCCTGTGTGTGGGCGACAAGGGGTCTCCGTACGGCACCATGTCAGCTGCTGAAGCTCCCCTGTGCCGGCGGCCTTTCCCTGTGTGTGGGCGACAAGGGGTCTCCGTACGGCACCATGTCAGCTGCTGAAGCTCCCCTGTGCCGGCGGCCTTTCCCTGTGTGTGGGCGACAAGGGGTCTCCGTACGGCACCATGTCAGCTGCTGAAGCTCCCCTGTGCCGGCGGCCTTTCCCTGTGTGTGGGCGACAAGGGGTCTCCGTACGGCACCATGTCAGCTGCTGAAGCTCCCCTGTGCCGACCGACACAGTGATGGCATCGATAATCTAACTAAACCGGCGGCCGCTCGGCGCGGCGCACATTATGCAAAGTATCTTGATTCAGTTGGCACTCGCGGCGCTAGGGCGCGACCAGCGTGCATCCTCTGATTGTGCTCGAATTATAAGATTTCCAATCGGCGCGGGCCGTCAGAGCTGCCATAGATTTGGGACACGGTGGCTGCACGATATATTTGGAAACGGCGGCGCTCCGGCAATTGGCGCCAAATTGCTGAGTCTCGGGTGGGCAGACAGCGCGGGAGAGCGTGCAGCTGACGAAAATCGTCGCCGAGATTTGGGTTGAATCCAACGCCGAACAATGACCATAAAATAATGGGCAAAACGTGTACAACTTTGGTGGCCAACAAATGGGGGAGTGTGACAGGAACCGCTGTATGTAATATGAGTGCTGTAACTAGAGGGTAGGCGTGCCTTCGAGTCGCCTTCACCTGGAAGTAAAACAGTGCAAACTCTCTTTTTGCAGTCGAATTGTCAGCATCAACTACGCTTTCAGAAATTTCGCCAGAAGGGTCGGAGCAGGTTAACCACCAACGAGCACTTTTCGGCCTGTGTCCGACAGACTGACATGACAATAGCCGCAATATTTCAAACTGGGCTGTCCATATGTGGAGTATCAGCGGCCTTCTTCCAAGGATCCTGCGCCTTACGTTACTGCTTGGATGGTCATCGTAGAATGAATCGGTAGACCGCCTGTCAGCAACCCGAGGATCAGTCGCTCCAGTTTCACACATGAATGAAGATGGACCATATCGGCAGGGATGCTCTGACTAGAACATCACCTTAGTAGTCATCGGGCTCTGAGTGATCCGATGATGATGATTATTGGTTTTACGACACGTCGACCGTTGAGTCATGTAGCGTCGCCAATCTCTCACGCCGATTGGTCGCGGGCGAAGAGTAGCGACAGATGAGACTCGAACCCACAATCTTTCGATCGTGAGACGGGAAACTTACCCCGAGACTACTCGTCCCCGCTCTGAGTGATCCAAGCCCTGCTCGTGCTGAAAGATCCTCCTTGCCTTCGGCCTCCGGACCGAGGGCGAGTATAGAAGCTGACCAATGTATTGAAGCTTTCTCCAAAGTCAGAACCGCAATCTTTTATAATGGTAAGTTGACCAAAAGCCCCCTGTTCTGTCAATTGTGTTCATCTTTTTCAGTATAGTTCCAGATTGAAGTTGTGTAAAACTTTTGATGTCAACGCGTGCATGAAATACCCAACGCCTGGACAAGCTGATGGCGGCACGCTACAATAATATCCTGGTACCGTTCGAGTAGCATTGCAAAACAAACCAACAATAATTCATATTCCATGACTTCCCGCGACGATTGGCTTATCATGATCACTGGTGCCTGGCGACCCTAACCTGAGACAATGCTTCACGCTTGCGTTATTCCATGCTACTGATGAGCCTCATCTGGTCGCAATTTCTATGAAAAGTGCTCGAATGAGATTGCATAAGGATAGCTACGGTGGGCCTCGGGCACAAAACATTGCTGCTTCTTTGTTTTGGGATGCCATCTTAGTTTACTGCCCAAATGGCCTGCAGGCAAAATGGATGAATGCCTTTATCACCCATAAAAAGGTATTCACGGTCCCCATTGATGAACCGTTACCATAAAATCGGACCCAGATAAAATAATCAATTGCGTTTTCGTCAATTTTACGATCCACACACGAAGCGTAGCATTGTTGTGCTTAAAATATAGCCTGGTTTACGAGACTTTTTATCGCACCGGAAGACTGGACTGGTGAGTGCGGAGCCGGCAAAAACTGGCTGCCGTCCATCGGCAGCGGCGGCGACGATCGCCGCTAATGCTCAATCTAGGCAGCGCACTCGCCGCCATCGGCCGCCTTTTTACCTCTGCTGACCAGCGGTTGTACCAACAGGGCCCGAACCGTCCACAGCTGCACGACGCGAAACAAATGTTCCTCTTGCCGACACCGTCGACGGCGTGATACGCCACCGTCGACGGCGTGATACGCCACCGTCGACGGCGTGATACGCCACCGTCGACGGCGTGATACTCAACCGCCGACGGCGTGATACGCCACCGTCGACGGCGTGATACGCCACCGTCGACGGCGTGATACTCAACCGCCGACGGCGTGATACGCCACCGTCGACGGCGTGATACGCAACCGTCGACGGCGTGATACGCAACCGCCGACCACCTCAGTAGACTTAAAATGCACCCCTGAGTAGTAAAGAAGCAACAAACTGATAAAAGAATCATATCAATTAATAACCATGTCGTCGTCTCATCCCAGACTATCCCTTTGATCTATGCTTCATCTGGTATGCCGAACACCGGACGTTCCAGGAGAACCATACACCTCTACGACTGACGTAATGATGAACATGAATAAATAGGTGTTTGAATATGCACCGAGAACTCTCGGAATTTTCCCAGTTCAAAAATGGGTTAGCCCTATTAAGCTTACAACACTCAAAAGCTGCGGTGCCCTGGATAACATTAAATCATGGCAATTGAGTTTAACGGATGATGAATCTGAGTGATGAATGAAAAGGAACAGGTGACCATCTAAAATTGCTGAGGTGACACGTAAAAGGAATCTAATGCCCTCCGTCCTTGTCAAGGGACTCACCAAGACGTCGTCTAAATAAATTGTCAGGAGAAATGAGGCGTTAGCGACTGTGGTATCCATCGTCCGGGCCAGCCAAACTCCGCATCCCACAGTGATGCTCAAGCAATGCGGAAAGGCGATTGACCGGGGACGCTCGGCGTTGTCAGCTAACATGCCAGAGGACGCCCTGTGATCTGCCATCTACATGCATGCGTCACATGGAGAGCCAGTCCACCCACTTCCGCTATGTAAAGCGCCGGCCCATCCTCCTGTGTGGGCGACTTGCCCAGCTGTGTGAGTGCTGAACATGTCCTGTGTAGAGATATTATCCACACAACTCCGTCTCGCAGAGGGTTGGCTCATCAACGAGATGTGCAAACCTTATCTACGAGACGAGCTGTGCATTGTAGACGGGGCCTGTTCGGAGAACAGTTCGTGAGGAATCTGCAGATCAACCGGTCTGACGAGAACTGTGAGCTATATCTATAACTATATCTAAATGTATGTGTATATGTATATGTATATGCATATATATATATATATATATATATATATATATATATATATATATATATATGCATATATATATATATACATATATATATATATGCATATATATATATATATATATATATATATATATATATATATATATATATATATATATATATATATATATAAATATATATATATATATATATATATATATAAAAATATCTACTATGTAACTTTGGCAAAATATTCGGCGGGCGAACAGATCACGAATTTTTGGTTCGAGAGGCTAGAGATTCGAGAGGATAGGTTCGAGAGGCTACGTTCACTAGTCAGAGGTCACCTACGGTCGCTGTTTCGAGTGACAGCCTCAGTGACCGGGAAAGTCGACATTGAGGGAGGGGGTCTCACTTCGGCAATCAGCCGCACCGTCCCGATTACGTGGCTGCTCGTGGGCATCGAAAGCCTCTCATCTTGCGGGGACCAACTTTACGAGTCTTCGGCCGGCCGTTTCGTTCCAAATCAACGATATAGCGCAGTTTCTCCCGTCCGGCCACAAGGGAGAAAAGCCAGAATTAAGCCGGGTTTGCCAGATAAAAGACAACGAGAAGAAATGCCAATCACCAGTAATTGTTATGGACCAAAAGAATGGAGGCCATTAGTGGAATGGCGCATAGAAAAAAGGCACGAAGACAACCAAATCAAAAGGAACAAAAAAGCAACTACTCGAAGAGTGTCGTCGACTTCACTTCGACGAGAGTAAGTTTGGGTGAGCTTTTTATTACATAGACACGCAATGGTGCAAGGAAAGATAACCTTTGGTGTGACAAAGTTCTTGTAGCTAAAGGAATAAGCACAAATATATTTCGAAAATGTTCGATTGCATTTCTAAAGATCGTGGCGGAAATACCATGCTTTTCATTGGAGCACGCTTTAGAAATAAGCATTGTAACAAAGGGTGGTGAGAGACAACACTGGTGTATTGTAACAAAGGGACGGGGTGGTGATGAGAGACAACACTGATGCATTTTCCCTCAGCTAGCCACCACGGCGTGTCTACCATTTTCCCTGAGCTAGCCACCACGGCGTGTCTACCATTTTAAAAGTCAGATCACCTTCATATGTGTATATTAGGGTGGCTCATATCTAACAATCTCAGAAAGTTATGAGCCCTCACCCCCTGAAATGATCCCATTGGACTCTGAAGCACACTGACGAATTTCGAAGATCAATTAATATTTTGAGGCTTTCCAAAGACCTTGAACTTTGATAGACATGAAATGTTCTGGTGTTGAACTATCCATACGAAAAATATTTTCGATAAGAAAACAACTTGACCTGAGGCTTAATTGGCCTGTTGGTAGTTTGAAAGCAGATGCAAGTAGTCCAGAATCAATTTTATTTTCCCTAGGACGTCAGGGTACCAGAGGTGGATCCACGTATTTTGATCTGGGTGGCACTTGCTCTGGACTGGGACGGTATTTTCGCTTCAGAGCATTTTCTACTTCGAAGGGTGCCATCGGCTGAAATCTCTTTCAGCAGAGTTTGGTGCACTCGAGAGTCCTGGAGGGACGCCACATCTTTGTTTGGGGGATGAGGGGGAGTGGGGGGGGGACATGCCCCCGGCTACCGTCTGGATCGGCCAGAGCAGGGTACTAGGTCAGCGCAGGGTACTACCTAGTACCTTACTAAGTTGTTTGATTTCAGCTCATTGATAGCTGGACCGTCTTCAGCCGCGTAATCCTGAGAGAGAGAGAGAGACAGAGAGAGAGGGAGGGGGGTGGGCGGACTGAATTTGCCGGCCAAACGCTCAGCGGTCTTGAGCAAGCAGGTTTACAAGTGGTGCGTTCCAAGACATATCAACCCAAAATTTCAAGTTTTACACCCACTGAATTTGTATTTGGACCAAAATTGGTGCACTGGGTAGTCTTGTGCTTTGAACACGCCTGAACAAGTTCTAGCCCGATCTGACTAACGGCTTCGGAGTTGTAGCCTACGGAAGCAATTTGAGGTCACACAACAAGGGTACGCTTTGGCTGCCTGGATGAGATGCCTATCACGCTTTGGCGATAGGCATCTCATCGACAATGAAGAGAAAGTGTGACATATTACGCATCTTTGAGAAGAAAAATGATGAAAGAAAACATCCGGTAAAAATATCAACATTTCTCACCTTTGACCTCGTGACATTCTGTAACTCCTAGCCAATTGAAATGGATAAATTTGATGGCAGAAATACAAACGAGCATGGTTTGGCTGCCACATCCAAAAAAATGCTTCTAAATATCCTATACAGGCGTCCGTTCTCCATGTTTTCCATGATTTTCCGATTTTCGGAACGGTCTGATTTCGAGTAAGTTGTCTCCCATCGGAAAACAACGGGGGATCGAACAATGAAATAAAAAGGGGTGATGTAAGACGTTTGCTTAAAGAAAACATTGATGTAAGTCTTATAGTTCGCCTTAATAAACTTCACAAAGTTCAAGGTTACCGATAGGTTGGGCATTGGAGTTTAAGGGTACATCGACTGCATCGGTTATGCAGCGTACATATCATTGACAGTCAAACAACGGCATATGCACGAAGGTCAGACGACGAGACACCTGCATGTGAATGGGTCGATGTACGTGTGACATCATGCCGAGCTATGATCCTCATTTTGCCAGGTGTAAAGGCATGTTAATGATGGCCATAAATCACAGAAAACTGGATTTTTGGTAGGAAGTGAAAAAGCCGCGCCGATTGAACGATTGAACTCGTCCCCTAATACTTATCTAAGGGAGAGAGAGGTGCGTCCAAAGTGGTGCCTTCTCTCATGGGTTAGTCGGCTGCAGGCAATCAGTACGTGCCGCACTGACAGTACAGCATGGCGCCTTGGACACAGCGGACTGCCACCACCGATATTACCGATAGGTCATCCATAGGCTTATCTACGTGTGACGACGTAATTTTACTTCAGAATATCTGGTTGTCTGGTAATGGAAACATCTGATCATACTAGCCTCACAACACGAAGTACAATTATGCCTCATTCTACATGTAGGCATCATTTGCCTGGACGTACAGTGGAATCCCTATCGTAATGCAAACACAGGCGTTTTTGCCACGGCATACATAGCGTGTCTGGGGAAACAGGAACATTTTCACAAGCGTCCTGTGGTTTCATTGTTCACGTTTTGGGCACTCCCTGCATATTGCACACTATAGCACATTACTGCACTGCACTAAGCAGTGCACAATCGAACAACGATGGGATAGAACAAGGAAATAAACATCAGATAATTAGAACTTGTTTTTCCAACTTACAGACTTGTAGCTCTCCAACGTAGCTCCTGTAGCTTCCTTAGCAAGGGTTGAACATTTTATGATCAACATAGTGTCGTAGATTATTTCCTTGTGACGGCGTAATTTTACTTCAGAACATTGGTGGTTACTTACAACACGTACTGAATGCCATCAAGTACGACAACGATGCAGTCTGACCATATTCGATCATGATAACATCAGAACAAGATGTACAATTATGCTTTACTTCCACCTGCAGAGCATTATTTATATGGACGTGCAGTCGAACACCTATTGCAAGCCACTCTTTGCTGTCACAATGCACGTAGGCTGTGACCGGAAGCATCATTTTGACAACCTTTATGTTACTTAATTATTCACGTTCTTGGGACACTGCGCATGTGGACATTCCGCATGGAACTTTGTGCTGCACAATGGTACATATGTTAGGAAAATGAAAGCAGATGAAATGGCGTCGAATTGGCTTTGATAACCAAATAGTTACAAACGGCATCGATTTGGAAGTTCGCCGAAACCGAATTGTGGGGGTGAACATGGAATTTGGGGCCGTGGGAATCTTAGGGATTGTCAAAATATTATCGAAAATTCGGAAAAAAACAAATTTTTAACGTTGTGTTTTTGCGCGATTGGTGAAATAGGACGTTTTCAGTGGATTTCTGTGATTTCTGGTCACTTCAACGCCTGGTAGGGCATTCAATCTGATAATAAGGGCGAGGCGAATAGCTTGGGTGTCCGGAAATGGCCTTTTGAGAGAGTAAATATCAATTGACAGATAATTAAACAACTCGTCCTTACGCATCGTTTTGGTATGGGATGTTTTTTTAAAGCTGTAAAAGTTTTTCGTAACGGGTTAATTTTGAAATTGCATGTACATTAAAAAAAAATTGTAGAGCTTTGAATATGGCATATTTCAGGGACTTCTCAACAGGTACAAATAACCAGCAGCCAACGGAACATATTTTCGTTGACGGAAAGTCAATTTTGAATTCAATCATTTCCGCAAAATGAACTTTACATATGTGTTGATTTTGGCATGTTTTGTTCTTCGAATCCTGTCAGAGTTCTGAATTTTGTTGGTATCAAGTTTCCCTTCGGTGTATCTTTTTCATTTTTTTTTTCATTTCTGCGCTGATTGTGAAAAGTCTTTAAAAATCGGAGATATTAAAAAACTTGTTTGAAAAATTTCAAATTGGAAATTTCACACCCAAGCCACACCTCTGGTAATGTGAGGATGCTCACGTTTTCAATGGGGCTTACCGATACTTCAGCAACTTTTATTTGTTATTCGCTTTGTATGGCGACGACAAGAATCAAAACAGTGACCATCACAATTGCTTGTAGCGTTTATGTACGTCGAAAAAAATCACCACATCCTATTTCCACCAGGCGTTTTCGAAAACTAATTCGTACACTGCTCCGGCTCTGCCAAGCCTTTTATCCTTTCCTTCCCGATGTCAACCCCTCTGTTGCTCGCCGGCATCAACGCCGGCGCCTTTATCTCCCTCGGAACCGCCACCAGGCTGGAGAGTATTGAGCTATGTACAGATGGGAGTACGGGTATATGTACGAAATACGGATGGGGTGGGAGAGAAGACATAAGCGAGACAAATACCTCGGCTTTTATTTGCCTTTAACACATAGTCGTCAGGAGCCCACAGAGACGCAATGCCTTTTCTTCAGCAGAAAATGATAAACCTGCCTAACACTTGATCACTGACACAAAGTAACCCTCATGTTTGTTATAGGTACACTCGTATGCAGTGGAATGTTCTTGGGTGCCTTCACTATGGCTGGCCACTAGGAAGGTAGGCAGTGCCGCTTCACACCAATCATTACTGTTAGGCTGCGCCGCTTCACAATTATGCGTTGCGTGATAGCTTCACATAAATAGGAAACTTCATAAATAGGAATGTATCATACAAAAGTGAGGAAGTCATCAGGAAGCTTTACTGTGCATATGTCAGGCCACATTTGGAATACTGTGTCCAAGCTTGGTCCCCTAGTTATGAAAAAGATTGTTGGCTTTTAGAGAGAGTACAAAAGAGGGCAACGAAAATGGTGAATGGCATAGGCAACCTGGCATATGAGGAAAGATTGAAGAAACTGAATATGTTTTCACTTAGATATAGAAGGCTGAGAGGAGATCTCATCGAGGTCTTTAAATTTGTTCATGGTCAGGAACAGGGTTATCTCAGGGAACTGTTTGAATTTAACAGAAATGATGCAATTAGAGGTCATCAATTCAAAATTAAAGTTAATCACAGCAGGACAAGGTTAAGACAGTCTTTCTTCACCAACAGGGTAGTAGAACACTGGAACCAGCTGCCAGAAACTATTGTCAGTAGCAACACATTGAACATCTTTAAAAACAGCATAGACAATCATTATAAGAATAGGGGGCTTGTTTTTCTGTATTCCAGGGAGAGTTGATTGGCGCATTTGGTGGAAAACTGGTTCAGTGTACAGAGTGCAACCAAGAAGGGCCCTTGTGGCTCATAGTTGCACTGATCTTTTATGTCTTTATGTCTTTATGTCTTCACCACCGGCCAGTGTCCAAGCCATACGTGACAATTCGCCCTGCAGCCATGAAGTGAGAAACACGGGTGGGTCTACGCTGTTCCCGCCTTGCTTTCCTCAGTCGGCCAAACAACATTGGCAGTTCAATGAGCAGGCTACCACTGGACTCCTGTCGACAAACAACAATTGATAGCTGCGAATTTCTGACTCCGGCAACACAAATTGAGCTGGAAAGGTTAGAAGAAGCTCGGTTGCAAAGATGTAGTGAAAGGAGATGGGAGGTGTATGGTGTCAATGAAGCATTATTTGTTTTATTAAAATAGGCACTTCGGGCCTCCTCAGGCCATTTCGTGCCGTGAAGAAGAAGAAAAACAAACAATTATGATGTAAAAGTCAAATTATTATTCCTGGAACAAGTTTGTTTGTCGGAGAAAGATGAAAAGTAGTTTTATTAGAAAAGGGTGTTGATCTCCCAGCAGTGTGGGCAAAGAAAAGGCGATGTTGTGTGTCCGGCAGTAATTAGTAAGTGTTCTTCGAGGTCCATGGTATTGTTGACAGTGTAGAAGTATATGTGTGACTGTAAGATGGGTGTTGCATGATGGGCATGAGGGTCGAGGCGAAGCAGTGTAAATATATCTATGGGTGAGAAAAGTATGGCCAATGCATAAACGTGATGGGACTTTTTCTTCGTGTCCGTTTTTTTGAAAAGATGATGTCCATGGTTCAACAGTAGGCTTGATGAGTCGTAATTGTGATGGTTTGTGTTTTGTGTCCAGTTTTGTGTCCAAAAATGTATAATTCTCTGTTGTATTGATGATTTAATGCCGTCAAAATGTGGTGGAATTTCTGTAATGTTTGAGAGTTGTAATGATTCTTTTGCTAATTTGTCGGCCTCTTCGTTTCCTGGGATGCCACAGTGGCTGGGCAGCCACAGGAAACGGACCCTCACGCCCATCATGCAAAGTGTTCGAAGTGTGTCATGGATGGAAATATAGCAATGGTGCGAAAAAGAAAGTGAAGAAAGCGATCGAAGAACAGATTTTGAGTCAGAACAAACAACGACGCTGCGCATGGGGTGACAAAGGAAACGATTAGAATATAACGAAGGGCAATCAGAATGGCGTGTAATTCGGCAATGAAAATGGAAGTTCCGTTTGGTAGGCGATGTTGTGCTGTGTGTGTACCCGAAACAATGGCGTTTCCTGTGGTGTTAGCATCCTTAGATCCGTCAGTAAAGATGAAGGGAACATGGCGATATCGAGACCGAAACTGGTGGAATTTTTTTTTGCATATTCTGGACAAAATTGTGATTTTGGGGTGGTTGTTAGATAAAATACGTGCCGTTCGGTCATCTGCCAGGGTGGTGTAGTAGGTTGAGGAAGAAAAGTAATTGGTGGAATATTATACTGAAGTTGTGTAGAAATTCTTTTGACGCGTGAAGCTATGGTAAGACCGGTTCGCTTTTCGGCTGGACCTAAATAGTTGTGGTGTAAGTTTGGGAGAATTGGCAAAGATGCGTGTGTGGGGTGGTGTTCTTTAAACTGAATTTTTGTGGCATACCTATTTGTGAATTTGTGTGGCAAACCTGAATTTGTGTGTTTGTTCCATTCTTCGTAGAGCTAATGGTGGAATCCCTGAATCGGTTTGTAGAGAAATGATGGGAGATGTCATTGTACCGAGTGCTATGCGGATGAATTTATTTTGTATGTTGTCGAAAAGTTTCAAAGCGGAGGTGCTGCCACCAGCATAAACTACCGATCCATATTCTATGATGGGAAGAACTAATGATTTATAGAGATGTAAAAACGTATGGCGGTCGGCTCCGAAGCAGGAAGAAGTAATACAGCGAAATAAATTAAGTCGGTGAAAACATTTCGTCTGGACGTGTTTGAAGGGTTTATGCATAGATAGCCTTCCATCAAAAATAATACCCAGAAATTTGAATGAATTTACAAAAGGTATGTGATTGTTTCCGAGGTGAAGCGGTGTGTCTAGGTTTGGGCAGGGTGTCGATTTACCGAATATCAGTGTAGCAGATTTTGGGGCCGAAAAAATGAAACAATACTTCAAGGACCATTCGTGTATTCTGTCCAGTGTGTTTTGTAAGCGAATTAAACAATGTTCATAATTTTTTCCGGAGCACCAAATTGCGCTGTCGTCTGCAAATAGTGAATATGATATATTGGTAGGCATGTCATCGAAAAGATCATTAATGATAATGTTAAATAATACTGGTGAAAGACAGCTTCCCACTTTGGTAGGCCGTTCTGAAGACAATGTGGATCGGAAATGGCTGACCGGCACTTGACGTGGAATCGACGAGAACCATATAAAAAACCTACTAAATAATGTGCTAAATGTCCTTTTATACCGAGTTGTTGAATTTTGGAGAGTAGTGCGGGTTTGAAGACCATATCGTACGCTTTGCTGATGTCTAAAAATACTGCGACAGTGTGTTCATGTTTTTTTGTAACCTAAGCGGATGTCCGTTTCTAACCGAATGAGATGATCTATTGTGCTGCGTCCTCGCCGAAAACCACATTGAAAGGGAGATAGAAGGGAATTTGTTTCCAGGTGCCAGGTCAGTCTTTTGATAGCTATACGTTCAAAAAGTTTTCTAAACAACTGGTGAGTACAATGGGTCGAAAATTTGTGGGGTTACTATGGTCCTTGCCAGGTTTTGGGATGGGTATAATGAAATATTCTTTCCAAGTTTCGGGGAAGGCATCAGTTGTCCATAGTGAATTAAATGTGTGCAAAATGCAATGTTTGGTGTGATCCGGTAAATGTCTGAAAAAAAATAATGTAAGTTGTCGGGCCCTACTGAAGTATTGCCGGCGGAGGAAATGGCTGCATCGAGTTCTGAAATTTGAAAAGGGGAATTATATATTTATGTGTTATCAGAAACAAATTGTGCGCGATCGACGTAAAAGGTGCGTTGAGCATTTTCTATGAAGCCAGGTCTGTAGTTTTCGTCGGAGCTATGGTGAGCAATGGTATCCGCTATGGTGTTTACTATTTCTTGGGGTTCTATAATTATGTGATTATGAAGTTTGAGGGCTGGTAATGATCTAAATGGGGATCGTCCGCTCAAACGGCGGATTAATCCCCATATTTTGCTTAATGGTGTGTCGAAAGTAAGTTGCTGTAGGCAATTTGCCCATGACCGGCGCTTAGCGTTACGTATAATGCAGCGTGTTCTTGCTCGTTCATGGATCCGGTTGATTAAATTTTGTTGGTCGGGATGGCGTAAATATTTTCTAAATGCTCGTTTTCTAGTGGCTATTGCTTGGGAAACTTCTATGGACATCCATGGGACTGGGGTACGTTTTGTGATAGGCTTTGTGAGTGGAATTGTTGCAGACACTGCTTGTAAAAGTGTGTTGGTAATGAAATGAATGTTTTGTACTGGAGAAATGTCCGGATTGTACTGTAATGACGAAAGCTCCTCAAATTTGGTCCAGTCGGCCTTCGAAAGTTTCCAGCGAGGAATGAAACTTGGTGTGGTATCGGCAGTTGTTGAAATGGTCGGTACTAAATTAATGGGGTAGTGATTGCTATCATGTATGTCTGTGTCTATTGTCCAATCAAATTCGTTGGCCAGGGCTGGAGAACAAATTGTTAAATCAATGGCAGTTTCTGTATTGTGACCGAGGTGGAAAAATGTTGGCTCACCGGTGTTAAGTAATACTAAATTGTGTCTGTCTAAGATGTGTTCAACTATGCGTCCGCGAGTGTCTGGAAGTGTGCGTGTTCTATCCCACGCTGGGCTATGGGCGTTAAAATCGCGAAGTAAAATGAAAGGGTTTTTGAATTGGGCTATGAGGTTTTCTAATTCTGTCAAAATGTTTGTGTGGTCTGTAGATGGTGGAATATATAATGAACATACATCTATGTTCCTACCATGAAAACGCATAGTACAGGCTACGGCTTGTAATGTTGAATTGAGTGTAATTTGTGTATGTGTGTAATCATTGTTGATGTAAAGTGCGGTACCGCCACTGCGGTGTGTTTCACGTACATCGTCGTGGCGGTACAGCGAGTAATTACATATATTGAAATTATATGTATCGGTGGGTAAGAACCAGGTTTCCTGAAGTGCGATGAGAATGGGAGTGAGTAAACTAAAGAATGCTTTCATTCCTGCCCATTTGGAGATTAAACTACGGCAGTTCTATTGGAGAAATATGGACATTGGTGATAATTATTATTTGTCGGCACCTTTCGGTGCCTGGCGCAGCCACGATTGCAGCTCGGGCGGGTATGTGGGTTGGGTGCGTCCGGCGGCGGTTGATCCGCCTGAACCGTCCAACCGACCGGTGACCTTGGAGGCCGGCTCTCGTCGGCCGGCCACTGCCGCGGGGATGCCCGCCGGCTGGGAGTTGGTGGGGTCACGTGGTTGCCGGCCGGCGCTGGACAAGCCGGGCCGGACCGCCGGCCCGCCGACGGGAACGAGAATTTCTCCCGCAGCGGAGTGACTGCGGCGCCTATCACTGCTCCCTGGAGTGGTCCGTTTGTTTGGAGCCGGAGTGGTCTGAGTGTTGGGAGCCAGTGTGGTTTGTGTCCGAGTGGTCTGAGTGTTGGGAGCCAGGGTGGTTTGTGTCGGTGTGGTCAGTGGAGTAAGTTTTTTTAGTGGAGCTAAACCGGGAATCATGTCGGTTTGAATCGAGGCAGAAATAGTGTTGACGCGACGTGTGGGGGGAGCAACGGTGGCCGCCTGAGCATACGTTTTCGTTGACGGGGAGGTGGATTCGACAGACCGTCTGGCCTGGGGGTATGACACCCCGGTCGTGGCCTTCACAGCGCAGACCTCCTTTTCCTTGCGCCAAACTGGGCAGAGGGGTGATGTGGTCAGGTGGTCGGAGTGTTGCAGTTGAGACAGTGGACAGGTTTGGAGCAGGTGGAATCAGGATGGGGTGATTCACCACACTTTGGGCAGCGTGCTGTTTGGCTGCTGGCATGCCCAAAGCGCTGACAATTGAAACAGCGGAGAGGATTGGGAATAAAGACACGGACTTGGAATCGGATGTAGCCGGTGAGGAGGGTCTTGGGAAGAGTTGTAGAGTTGAAGGTAAGGACTAGGAGACTCGTGTCACGTTTCCGGCCATCTTTGAAGGATGTGATGCGGCGGACGTGGGTCACCCCCTCCGGCCTGAGCTCCGCTTGAATATCTTCCTCAGACATGAAACGGAGCTCCGGCGCGGAGACAGTGCCCTTGGTGGAATTGCGGTTGGAGTGGAGTGAAATGGTCACGGATTTACCACAAAATCTGGTGGTACGGAGGAGGGCTTTGGTCTGGGGTCTGGGTTTGGGTTTTGATGACGAGGGTTCCGTTGGCTGGGGCTTCAATGTCAGGATTGGCTAAGGAGCAAATGGCGAGGAGCTGCTTGGTTGGCCAGAAAACGTTGACACGACGAAAGGAGACGGACTCCTCCACAGGCTTTACTACGATGTATGATCCAGCACTGTCGAGGTAGGGTTCAATGGGTTCAGGTTGGGATGAAGTGGTCTGGTTCGAGCGTGGGTCAGCGGCGTGGAGAGTGATGGTCTGGTCTGGATTGCGAGGCGAGGTCGTGGTCTTGGGACGAGCAGGGGTCGGCGAGGCGCAAAGGGTTTCCATGGCGTCATCGAGGGGAATAGTTCGGCGCGGGTCATCAACATTTCCATCAATCGAAGGAGCATCAGGGGCCAGGTCTGTGTTCGTGCGATGGTCGTCGGGTGTGGTCAGAGGAGGAAAATCCGAGTCCGAGTCCGTTGGCGAGCATGGGTCCGTGTCTTTTTTACGCTTTTTTCCCATCACGGGGAAAAAATCCTACCTCATGTAATATAAACAAAGATAACGGACACACAGAAACTCAGAGAACGGAAATACGACGACGACGAAAAACGGGTGGGGTGACGGGTGTCACCCCACTAGAAAAGAAATGCGAAAAGAGCGACGGGTGTCACCCCACGAAAATGAAAAATAAACTGCTATAACCAGCAGTCAGTCTGGCCAAAACTGGCACGGCGGAGTAATCAGCATGCTATGGCAATACGGACCTGATAGCACTGGATACTCCGGACGAAGCATTATCTGGCCCCAATATAATATTAGAATGTCCAACATTTATACGTTTTAGAAATGTAGTTCGAATTCTTGCTGGGGTGGCTTTATGGACCAGAATCCAATTGTTAAGCAGAGCTAGTTGCGTGAACCCTGGCCTCACCACCCGATCCATGAATTGCAGTTTTACAGTACAAATTTGGCAAAACGCTTCACTTCAATACACCGACCCGGCCACACCGGTAGCTCGCTCTCGACCTTATCGTGCCAATTGCCAAACTGACCCTTCCATCCGGGGGCTAAAAGCGAGCGCACGAGGCGGCTCGAACCCAGTCTCGCCAGGACAGGGAAGACCGGTGCGGGATAGCGCTCCAACCAACTGAGCTATGGGGGGGGGTGTCCCCGGGTGGTACTTGCTGCCTTAATTCAGATTCATTGACAAGTCGATTAGTCACTTGACTAAATTACACCATTTCATTGAGAATCACAAGTTGTTGGACGTAAGGCGTATGTTGTATGATATATTATTATGTATTGTATATATTGTGCACTGTATTGCAAGCGACATACTCAGATTTCCGTGAGGATACAAATTATTCACCGGATACCATCCAAGTATTTTACCATAAAAGTGTTTACTTATATTGCTTCAGCACGACATGTATCCAGGCCATCCGTCATTCTTGGTGTGAAACCACCGTGAATTATTTGAATGCCAAGCATGATTTAATGCCATAGTTATGTGTTGAATTGCAGCATGGGGAGCATCAATAACGCCCAATGGGGCCAGTGCAATACGCTTTCCAGCACCAAGGCGTGTTTTTGACAAATGTCGGGAACAAGGACAAACTAATTTACAGCAATCTGGATCGTTTACCAGATTAAATGGCTTCAACGGTGGTATGTGTATGTGGTGTGTGTGTGTGTGTGGGGGGGGGTGTATGTGTGTGTGTGTGTGGTGTGGTGTGGTGTGGTGTGGTGTGGTGTGGTGTGGTGTGGTGTGGTGTGGTGTGGTGTGGTGTGGTGTGGTGTGGCGTGTGTGTGTGTGTGTGTGTGTGTGTGTGTGTACACTTGTACTTCGTGCATACCGAGGCCATTTTCTTTTTGCACACCTGGGAACCGAGGACGTGAAGTGAATACCGAGTACATTTTTGACGTCCTCGGTTTTCAAACTCCGTCTGGAGCATTGTCAGATGCTTACCAGTCCCTTGACGAATTTTCTCGACATCCTCAGTTTTCACCATATATGTGACCGTGTGTGTCCAGCAGGAGTGTATGTGTGTACTGTGCAGATAAAGTGTGAGCAAGCCGAAAGTTGCAGCGCAGATGTGACGCGCTCATGTTTGCAACTTGACACCACCCAGGTTTGCAACTTTGTGCAAGGTCGGCAGGGTGCCGGAGTGAGGCGTCCGCGCCACTTGGCCACGGCCGACTCGGCTTGCGGCGGGCTGCCGGCACACGCGTTCGGGAAAATATGTTCTTGCAAAGGGATTGGCGCTTCGGTTAGACATATTTCTACCATTCTAATGAGATGGGATAGGACTTCGGCTTGGAGGTTAGGAGTTAAGACAGCTAGTATGGGCCACACTTTGTAACTAGGCATTAGAGGGTCAGAGAACTAGGTAACCGAGGGTGAGAACATCTGGCGCCCTACATACATATTTAGGCGAAGTACGTTTTAAACAATCTTTGTGTTTGCATCTTAACCCGCGCAGTATCGGGGGATCTTTTTACACCCCCATTAGGTTTTCCGCGGATAGTTAAAAAAAACAGCGCGCAACAGCGGGCCGAATATTGGCATACCTGTTCCTACATCAATTTGACATGCTTCGTGAAAATTTTAAGGTCAGGTCGTTCACAGTCTCGAGTTAATTAAGGTCAAGTGAGGTCACCTTCAAAAATGTTCAACCAGTCGTCACGCTTTAACGGTTGAAGATGTTTGAATGAAACTTTCAGCGATTGCTTACTTTTAGACATGCAACAAAGTGCCCCAGAGGAATTTTTGGAATCTTGCGTTTTTGATGACTTACTTGTTTTGCATATTTGCTATTAGGGATAAATATCGAAGATTCTTGCTAAGTTAAGCAATTTATATGGGCTTATCCTACTTAAAACAAAGTTTCTCGGTGTGTTCTATCAATTAGACACAAACAAAGTAAATAAAGTCGAAAACTCAACATTTTGGAAATAAAAAAGTTGTATTTTGGAATGCGCGAAAATGTTGGGACCACGGTCCATTTCGTCGTCCTTTTCTGATTCCAAGCAAGTTTTGTTTTTAAAATATACCAAATAAACTCCCCAGAGCATACAACTTGACGTCAATCGTGACCACAAATACCCCCTGTTGACGTCACACTTTGAGATGATAAAATGCTGCGGGTGGTTTCTAGTCATATTCGTAGAGCGCTTTCCGATGACACATCTTCCGGTTTCGTGCGACGCTTAGTTTGTAGATTAGATGGTAATATAATGAGCCCCCACCCCTCCCCCGTGACGGTGTGTGAGGATCTTGCCGGAATGACGGGAAGGGTTAATGTATTACCTCTAAGTTAATGTTCCACCGTTTAATACCCGGGGAATACGTCGCGCTGACAACGAAGGACTTTGTTCAGATTCCTGAACAAAAATTATCATCATCATACTAGGTTGTTGCAGGACACCCACTCCAATTTGAAGACGATAAAGTTTGGGACTATTGATGGGATGAGACATCCTTCATTCATGGTGGAAGCAAACCAGATTCTAGTGTAGTGACAATACTTCCTCGCTTGCTGAAACTAATCAGCTGAGCTAATGTGCATACATAGGTTTGCTTTCCAAAGTGATTAAAGGTGGATTAAAGGATACGGGGCCGAGCTGTACCTCGGATGATCTTTTTCAGCTTCTGAGGTCTTCGGGTTTTAGGCCGAGATAGATAGACTGATGGTTTCGGGGCTTTCGGACTTTGGGAGTTTCGCACTGCATGAGTTCAATACTGAACTCCATCATAACCCTATTGCAACACGTGACGGTCACCACATTATCTGTCTTTAACTTTGATGAAGTGGGAGGCGCAGTTGCATCTGTTCATCCAGTTTCATCAACTTTAACGACGAAGATACGCTCCTGAGCGTGCGAGGGTTACAGTTAAGCGAACCAAAAGTGTGGTAAGTCTTGAACGATTTTGAATGATGCTTCCCCATCACCCCCCCCCCCCCCCAAGGAGGAATTAATCCGCCGCCTTTGCCGGATCCTGGCTAGCGAAGAAGTGTACTAAATCAGCACGTAGTTATGTAGATTGTTTCAGCAAAATATTATCCACACCTGTGGCAAGCTTGCTTCATGTCAGACTAAGCCTAGCCCAACCCTGGGCAATAGCAATCAGCTGCTGGGGTGTCGTTTAGCCACATATATGACGTATGTGGCGATTGTGATCGATATCAGTTTTTATGTGTTCGCGCGCGAACTTCACCAATTACAGTGCAGAATTGTGGTGACAATGGAAAGAATAGCTTTCGTGAAACGCAACTCTATGCAACACAGATGAATTGATATTCACAAATCAAATCCTTCCCACAGGAGCTTACGTTTATTTTTGGCTGGCCATTTTGTCAGCCTAACCTAAAAATAATTGAATAATTGAACTTCAGATTAGATTGAACAAATGTCCGTCTAAGCAGGAAAGCGGACACAAATACCTGGCTTTCAATATGCTGTAATGCATGATGCAACAAATAACTATGGCTGAACACGTACGCAATTCTTGATTGTTGAATTAATTGAAAAGAGCTACGTCACCGCCAGGTATACCTAGCAGTTCTGGGATGTTTTTCACGCCAAACGTCCAAGAATATCAGTTCACTTCAAATGTGATGCACCTTTTTGATAGTCGAATTTGGTCGGTAATCAGATGCTTCAGCGTCTAAATACAATAGTCGTGAGAGTAAATCTCCACACAAGTCATAGTGTAGCAATCACAGCCAAGTCAATTTTGGAATTATACTGTATACATATGCGAAGGGACCTGGATTATGGTGACTTAACAATATCCTTCTCAATGATGACTTTTCATTTACAGTGTGCGTGCAGAGATTAAAAGTGAATAATACTAACGACAGCGTATACGGGACAATGTTTACGGTTTCGATTTGAAGCTAGAAGTGATCACGCGTGCCATTCGAGCGAGTGGCATCAGAAGCAGTAAAGCAGAGGTCAGGGAGAGGAGAAAAGAAAACATTATATTAAATGACTAAAACAATATGGGACTGACTGCTTTTGTCTCCAGTTCTATATGAGTCTACATGTCATACAGGTAATAGCTATCGGCGAATCGAGGACAATCTGACCTCTATAGATTTCCCCAAATTAACCAAAATGGAAAGAACTCCTGCAATGGTCGTACTACAAGTGAAGACTGTCTACATGTGCTTAAGGGTAAGATGAATAGCAAAGCTATTTCGGCTTCTGGATTTTCCAAGTAATTTTCCCCTTTTCTTCTCGTCGGGCCTGGGGAACATGATCGTAGATTACATAAATGAAGCAAAAGGAAGAGGAGTGTTTTCATAGCGCATCGTCGTGGAGTAGTAACATTGATAGCAAACATAGTTTCTAAAATAGTGGCTAAGGTCTTGTCAAATATAATGAGGAGTGTCGTGGAAAGCACGTGTATAATGGCCTTTGAAATTAAACGGGTTCAGTTAGAGGAAGACTTGTTGGTTCTAGCTTGCGAACTCTACCGGATGTTTTTAATTACTGCGAACGTAATGACTTGGACAAATAGGAGAAGCCGGTTTTGGTCCGAACAGCTAAGCTTTTCGTTTTTTTCTAGAACACTACACGAGGTATTCCAGCCGTTGATGCGTTGATTAGTACCAGTTTTTGCCATATCAGTTTTTGTAAGATATAATGGTGTATGGGGTACGCCCGCCAAAGGGCGTACCCCATCGCCCATGGGTTTCACTATCGCCCATGCATTTAGTGAAGTTCCCTTTACCCATTTAAAGTCATGTAATTTTCCCAGAGGCTCATTTGATACCAAAATGACACGATTATCTCCGAATTACGAGTCGTTTTAGGTAAAATGTGGCATATTTAACAGCGTGAAGCACGGAAGAGGTCGTACAATTAGTAGATGGTACGAATTGGTTTTTCTAGGAAGCGTAGAAAACCATTAGGTCTATCTTTTGCTTGTGCTTGCAGTGGAATTATGGTATTACGCTCATGTAGTACTCTCTCCGGCCCAGGGTGAGGCTCTCTCGAGATCCCCGCCCCACGTCCTCAGGTTTTTCCGGGATAGCTGCCGAATGAGTAGACACAGATACGAAACTGTAGTACCTTCATATACATCTGCTTTGCATATCTTGAACAAATTTCGGGCCACGATCGTTGGTCATTGACTCAAGACGGGTCAAATAGAGAAATATTCCCAAACCTTTAAAGAGCCATCATTCGGAGTAATTACAAAATATCAACGCCACGCCCAGACCATGCTCTTCTTTCATCAACGCGTACAACTGTGTGTAGTTAGGGGCGTTTGGAATCGTTTGGAGGGGCACCATTTCCTCGGATAGGAACAACTCTCAAAGTCCATGGGGGGGGGCACCTTAGACTGACAATTTGTTGAGCCGGGGAGGTTGAATGGGTACACCGGTACATATCAAAAGGGCATCTATTCCTCTCAGGAGGCTCTTTTCTTCTAAAGACGTACCTATTCCTCTGATAGAGACATCTTTTGCTTTAAAAAATATGCTAAGCGGGTGGGGGACATAGTGCATTGCAGCCTATCGTGGGTGCTTTTTCCCGGTCAGAGAGTCGCCACACTTCCATGGATGGGGGTACATGCCCAAGTGTCCTTCCCTCTATATCGCGCCTCTGGTGCGGAGTAGCCCCGTGAAGGCGGGCAGCGTCATCTCGATCTCTCCAATATACTTTGAGAATGTGACGATTTTGCAGTGGGCATATTGGCGTCAAAATTTTGCTTGCTCTTATTTCTAGACCTGATAATGTTGCTCATAAACACGTTGAGCTTCGTAAGCTGACATTCACATTGAGACTCACAGACATTGATAAGCGTGGTGTGTTCTTATATCAGCATACCAAACTATGGATAATGCAATATTATCCATAGAAATCCAGCTCAAACCAGAAGTTTACATTTTCTGTGCGTTTCGCGTGCGACTTTGTACAAAAAAAAACAGTCAGCTGAGCTTCTTCCTTTGCTTAAACGCGAAATTCCTGAAGGCAGTCAGGTGCTGCGCTTTTTTTAAAGATTTCGCGTGGCAATGGTACATCTGCTATAAATCGTATGAAAACATGGGAAGATTCTTCTGATTCAATTTGAAATTATACGAAGAAACGACGTGAAATACGCAGAAACCGGCGTGTTTACGGAAAATCTAAATGTATACGTGCACAATTACGTGTCCTATTGGAAGGCCCGAAAAAAACAAACGAGAATAGAAGACAAAAACAATAACAACCGAAACAAACAAACAACCGAAAATTAAATCGCTCGGGTTACATCTTGTTTCGATCATCATTAGCGGGACACATTTTCGCACACAATTACAGGTCGATCCGACAAAATTTAGAGGTCGTTGCAAATGTCGCTTTATGTCACCCCAACTTACGAGGTGTATATCTATGGATCGTGGCCCACTGCAACGTTCTAAATAAGATAGCTAGAAAAATGACCTCAACACATTATGTACACTCAAGTTTCGTCTTTTTTTTGTATGCCTACAAAAGTTGTACGAGTTACGATTACTAAGTTATCCGCTTGTACTTGCACCCCGGCGCGATGTCGTGAGCACGTTCACAAAGCATGCCCCCAAAGTCGGCACATGAAGTGAGGTTTCCCCGGGGCCAAACCGGCTGCCGATATCCATTGTGCCCAACAAGAAGCGGCCCTGGGGAAGCTGTCCGACTTTATCCATGACCGTTATGCACACTTTTTGCCATGCGCAGCGTACGTTGTCACTACCTAGAACGGGGGTCTGAAACCCAGCGGATAACTTAGCAATTGAAGTCATACAACATTCACAGGTTCACCAAAAACCGACGAAACTTCGATGCACATAATGTGCTAATGTCGTTTGCTCAGCTCTCTTGTTGTAAAAAAGCTGCTACGGGACCATGAACCTTTTGTTTAAAACCCGTAAGCTACGATAGCAAAAAGACTGCTTTTGTCGCCACCTCTAAATTTTGTCGGATCGACGTGCAATTGTACATGCATTCTTGCGTTGCCAAGGCTAATTGAAGTGAAATGCATCCCGAAGGATTTGTTTTGCTTGATTGTTAGGGGCACACCCTAGTGCACAAAGGACGGGATCTAAAGTTGTTCATGTTCAATTATTGCTACTGTCGTCAAGTATTCATCATTTTCAATTATTTCTGTAGTTTTTCATGTCTTCCATTTCCAAGTTTAAAATGTGCAGTGCTATAAATCAGAGGAGAAATGAGGCCCTATGCATGTGTTGAGTTTCCTACATTTTTGGTGTAGTCTCAGTCCGACCACCTTTACCTCCGTCCCACCAACACTTTGTTCTCTCAACATGGGACCATGTGAGGAGGGCCCTATCAACCAAATTGGCAACATACATTGCCTCCATGCATGGGGCCCCACCAATATTTTTTTCTTCTAACTTCTCCATCCATGATTTTGGGTGTAGGTTGCAGTGAAAATGGGGCGGTTTGGCCCCTGTCAATTGGTCAGCTGTATCCTCCAGTGAACTGGACCCACCCAAGAGTTGTCGAAAGGTTTCCACCGCTGTTATCAAATACCGCATTTTCCCGAAGTTGATCAGACCACACCAAATAATAACAGGTGGAGCCCGGATCCAAAATACACCAGCGGTGGCGACGTCTATGATAAAAGCTAACAATGGTGATAAATTGCACGACTAAATTATAAAACGGCAAGTTCGTTACGAATTCAAATCAAATCCTTATCGAGCAAAGTACATTTTCTACGCTCCTGACCAAAGCTACTTCTATGTTTTGAGACAGGTGTTTGACATTTAACTTTCACCGGACCCATAGCCCTTGCGGCTCGCGGAATTCCCAGAGCTGAAACCTGGCTACGCCATTGTGAATGCAGTTCTCTCGGAAAATGACAGAAGCGAGCATGGACTGTGCTGAGAAGAGGGGCATGTAGGCTAGTACTTCGATATTTTTACCGGTTATTTTCAGTTAAAAAGTACAGTTATGGTCGTAGCGATAGTATTCACTGTACTGTAGGCCCTAACTTTTCTTCCTCTTCAGTGGTATAAGTATTACGGCAGCTGCGGCGGATATGACCCCCCCCCCAAAATATCCGCAGTTGGACCTGGACAATTTTCGCCCAAAAGCGACTTGAATGCAATGACTTTTCAGACGGATGGAGGCACAGCGCCCAAAAGCGACTGTGCCTCGCAATCACTTGTTCCACCACAACTTTGCGACACCCCTCCCACCCCCCTCACGGCAAGGGGAAACTTCCCCGCCTCTCCCCCGCGGTGGCTGAGTCAGGAAGCGCATTGGACTGCCTCCAGTTTTCAGCTTTGGCCTACAATCAGAAATCTGTGAAGGCACGGCCCTTCCACGCCGTGGGCACGTAGCGATGATGGGCCCATATTTCGAAGGCTCATAGGCCACCTCCGCAAAGGTGTGTGGGACGATATACATTGTGTTTCACTCACTCCGAAAAGTGGGTTGAACCGGTGTCCAACTTCCTCCCCCTCCCCTATGGCAGAACCCTCTACTGCAACTAACCTCCTTCGCTGCAAGAGATTCTGTGATTGTAGCAGATCAAAATAAACGGATAAATGTGAAACATTTGTGAGAAAAGATATCAATCTCCATGGAACATCCGCTTTTATAATTTGCCTTATAAATGCTCGCTAACTATACACAAGTTATGAGCTCATACAGTGGCATAACCAGGACATCTCCCTGAAGGAGTGGGACAAATCTTATCAGAGGGCCACCGAACCAATGGAATCCCACATGCTCGACAGCAAGACTTGAACATTTGTTGAAGTGCGAATATAGAGAATATGGAGAAAGGCTTACGGCATTATATATGTATTTATTCAAGTATAGGATATTTCCAGGTTTTTCAGTCAAAGGATGGTTGATCATTGGAACAGGCTGACTGCTGATGTTTTGGGGAGTCTCGGATTGAATGTACCTAAAAATATTGTGGAGAAATACGTTAGGTTGGAGAATCTTGTATTTTTTATTATAATTAGTGGTGGATGGTATGAGATTTGTGATATTAGGTGTACATGGTACAGGCACCTCTAAGCAGCCATGGATGGAGCTGAAAACAATTGATGGGGTACTCGATCCACGCGTGTGTTATGCGGGATTGAGTGAACAGGGAACAGAGTGAACAGTGAACAATTGAGTCACCTAGCC
The DNA here is from genome assembly GCA_034440615.1 of Ashinkailepas kermadecensis. NCBI lineage: Eukaryota > Metazoa > Arthropoda > Thecostraca > Neolepadidae > Ashinkailepas > Ashinkailepas kermadecensis. The sequence goes on along the minus strand of JAOTOM010004497.1, from coordinate 13,207 downwards.
ATAAGTATTGGTAGGTGTATAGGATGGTGGTGGATAGTTTCTTTGGAATATAGAATGTGGTATTGGTTGGGGCGCTGACAATCTTTTGTCCATGCCTGTAGCATCGTCCCTTTACGGGCTCAACCCGGTTGGATCCCTGGGGTTCTTATAAAGTCTGTTATTATCTATTAAGTATATTATCTCGGCCACCTAGCCATCAACAGGAACCACTGTTGACAATCTGTGACCTTCAGTGTTTTTAATGGACCTCCTTTCCGTCTGATGGGGCCTCCTGTAGATCGTATGGTGCAGCCTATCGATTATCGGTGCCTGATATATCCCTGATGGGGTTCCTATGTGTCTGGTTGAGCCTCCTATCGTTAAGCAGGGTCTTCTATTGACCATCGGGGACCTACTGTGCTTCTGATGGAGGCCTATTTGACTGCTAGAGCATTTCTTGGCCTTTTTAGGCCTTGCCTTGATCTGCCGGAGCTTTCGTCTTGGTCTGATGGGACCTTCTTTTAGTCTGGTAGCGACAGACAGTGCCTACTGTTGGTCATCTTGGGCTTCACGTGGTTCTGATGCAGTCCCTTCTTGGTCTGGTTGGGCTTCTTCTTGGTATGATGGGGTCTTGTGTCCGTCAACTATGGCCTCCTATGGAAAACGGGCATCCCGTATCTATTATGGGGCTTCCATTTGGTCCGGTGTGACCTTCTATCAACCAAAATGGGCGTCTTATCGACGGCCAAGTGTCTCCAAATGGGTCAGATGGAGTATCTTGCGTGCTTGAGGGGTCCTGCAGTGGATTTGATGGGATATTTTAACATGGGTTACTTGGAGCATCCTGTGGCCTTTTTAAATGCCAGAATGTGATTGGAGGAGGATACGTTTGCCCTCCTGGTTAACGCCAGAGGACGGCTGCAACCGATGACGCCGGTACTGTGCAACAAATCCTGGGGCTTACGCAAGCTCCAGGGGGATGTCCCCATTACTCCCTCCCTTAGCTACGCCACGGGCCTTATTCTTGCTAAAGGTTGCAGCTTGGGCTAATCCCAACGTCACCAGGGAGTCCCATGAAGTCCTGAATGACGTCATTTGATGATGAATATTGTTTGCGTCACATATAGGATACCACGCCAATAAGATACATATGTCTTTAAGTAGCTTCCATTTTGCGAAACATTTACAATTCTGCTGCTTCCCTCTAGTAGCATATATTGATATTGCTCAAGGACTTTGTTTTCGCTGAGGAGAACTTCTGAAATCTGGACTAATCTATCGTGAAATAATGCAAGGAAGCTTCGCTTCGATATGAAAAAAACATGCGCTTCCCAGGGAAAACTGGGGTTGGGAAAGGAAGAAATGCTGCTTATGGGGGAACGCCGGATAGATTCAGAGCTGGATGGCAGCTGTCCCTCCTGCCCCCACCCCCATCGGTCCGCGGATCTCTGCTCCTTTCATGTCTTGGGGACTCCTTACCAAATTGAGTGTCTCCTCATGCAACCTGGGGCCAGTTTCATATTCCATGTTTCTCTTCTCCCGTCTCAGGTGTCTTGTCTTCCATGCTGGGAGTCTCCTCTATTGCGTGGTCCTCCCCTTCCAAATTTATGGTCTTCTGTCACGTCGCAGGGCTTCGTCTTCTAACCTAAATGTTTCTTACCCATATTGGAGGCTTCCCCTTGTGGCTTGGAGGACATCATATCTAATCATACTGGCTTCATCTCTCGTCTTATAAACCTCCTCAGTGCCTGGGGCCTCCTTACCTGTCTTGGGGCCTTTTCTATCTTGGGGGCTTGCTTGCCCGTCTTTGAGGCTCCTCCGGGGTCTCATTTCTCCTTCGAGAGGCTACTTCCTCTATCCTTAGGGCCTCTTTTCCAATCTTGATGGAGTACTGATTAATTACTTTTTTTCCCTAGAAACGTCAGTTTCTAGATTTGCAGCCATCTGTCCTGCCTCAGAGGACTTTTTATTTCCTAGGAGGAGCTTTCTGATCCGCTTTGTGGGCTGCTTGTCGCATCCGGCAGCCATCCCTCCTATCTTATCGCCCTCTTATCTCGTCTTTGGGGCATCCTTTCATCCGGGGGCAGTCTCCTTTCCATTCTTCCCCTTCCTCTTCCAAAGTGAAGCTCTGCCACGCTTGGGAGGCCCTCTTCTCCCCTTGAGGAATTCTCTCAATTTAAGGGCTTCCTTTCAGTGGTATCTCAGTGGCATTTTCTCAACTCCTGTGGGGGACTTCCATGCCAGTACTGGGGTCTCCTCTTCAATTATATGGCCTCCTTTCCTATCTCGGGGCCTCTCCTTCCAAATTAGGGATATCCTGTCACACCTCAGGAGCCTCCTAGTCTAAGCTGGGTGGCTCCATACTCGTCTCGGTGGCATCCGTTTCATCCTGGGGCCCTACTTCTACCATCTCTGTCGCCCGTATTTTACGAACCTGATCTGATTGTTTTAGGTGGTGGGAGGATCCTTGCCAGTTTTCGGGGACCTGCTCTTCTAAGCTATATGACCATTGCAGTCGATGCGCCCTTTATCCCCAAATAACTAACTAACTAACTAACTCTTCTAAGCTGGGTGCCTACCAACCGTCTCAGGAAATCATCTTGCGCAATGCGATCGCATCTCGTCTTCCAGTGGCTTCCTCTTGCAAATTAGGGGCCTCTCTCACGTCTTCGAGGGCTTCGTCTCAATTCCTGGAGATTCATTGCTCGTTTTAGATGTCTCCTTGCGCGTAATGTGGCCGTCTCTCATATTCCATGGTCCTCCCTGATCTTCTGGGCCTCCCCTTACGTCCTGGGGGCCAGTTACACTATTGTGGGCTTCTTCTCACAAACCCTGTCTCCTCTAAATTAGAGGCCTCCCGCCACGCCTCGGAGACCAGATTTATTATGGATAAGCTCTACCCGTCAGAGTCGCAGCCAAGGGGACGGAGGCTTGGCCCCCTGTCCCTTAGTAAACAAAAATAAACTAGATTAAGCAAGACATTTGTATATTTTCACTAAGCAAAATCAAAAATGTTCGGCGCCTTCGCGCGCCCACATTAATCTACGTTTCCTGTTAGTACAGTTTTGGTCGGTCCCGTTTAAGAAAATCTTGGCTGTGTCGTTGCTTGGGGGTCTAGGATCTTGGAACTCCATCTCCTATCGCTCTGTCTACTTCTCTGTCTCAAGGGCCTTCTCTAATTTATTTGGGGCCTCTTGCCAGTTTTCGAGGCATTCTCTTCTGTTCAGGGGGCCTCCGAGCCCGTGTTCAGGACCCTCTTTAGTCCGTTGGACTTTTTTCTCCTTGGGACCTCCGTTTCAAAAATAAAATGCCTCCTCTCTCGTATTTGGGACTCCTCCGTGTTTCGGACCTTTACCCACCTGAAGGGTCACCTCGTGTGTCCTGGTGGACTCCTGCTCTCTCCCAGGGACACCGTTTCTCATCTCTTCTGTCCTTTCCTGTCCTATCTCTGGAGCTTTGTGGGACTTTCTGCAGAAAAGAGCTCTGATTTGTATATAATATTAATTGTCTGGATGGTAGCGATCCTCAGTGTGAAGCCTTTCTTCTAGAGAGCACTTCAACTTTTCTGTACGCTTCTGGGACGGTGCCTCCTCAAATGTCAGGGGAAAAACGCCGTCTTCCACAGAGCATGGGGCGACTGTCCTCGCTGCCTCCTCCGGTGGCGACGCCCCTGGCCCAGTGTGTCCAAATTCGCTCAGCTACCCATCAGGATGTAACGATAAATTATTTCTGAATAGTTTATTATAGCCAATTCAAGTGGAACCGGAAGTAGCTGGTCCATTCACGATATTTCTGTTTGGGAGATATTTTAATTCGAAATGCATTAACATAGTTTCCTCCACACTTAGCTTCGCGAATCTTGAACCGTTACTTCCCACAGCACAATCAGCTCAGATAAAGTCTCGTCTATATGTTATTGAAGTGGACATAACAATAGGGAGAGGTCACTGGACATAGCTCACAACAGACGACTGACTGGCAACAGTAGCGTCGACAGAGCTGACAATGGCCGCGGGGCGAGGACCAGCACATCCCACACCAGGCGTAATTACATGCCGGCATATCCTACTAAAATGTCCAAACAACTGTACGACTATCCACTAACATTGGGCGTGTGCTACAGATCGAAGTCAAATCCTTATCGAGCAAAGCACACATTCTACGCATATGAAAAAAAGTAATTTGGGACATGCTTTTCTCGTTTCATTGTCCACGGACAGATGGCCGTTTTGGCTGGTGGCATACCCAGGATGGTATCCTGACAACGCCTCAGTTAATGAACGCCTCTCTGAAAGTCACATGAGGGAGTGTGGACATTGAGACTGAGATGAGTGCAACTTGCGTACATGGGAATTAGTCCTCCGATGCTTTTCGGCGCTTTTCGGATAAAAAGTACACTTGTGGTCTAAACGATAGATAGATCTAAACGAGCGATATATCTAGGCCTTCTCCAGTGGTGTAAATACCCGACAATTTTCGGTCAACTGTGATAAGAATCCAACAGCTTTTCAATTGGGTAAATTTCCTCGCTTTCATTTCCCCTCTCCATCCCCTTCACCATTTTGAACATTAGGCTGCGAATCCATGATGACTCGAAATAGGAATTATCACTGACACATAAGACCGCACAGATACACTTATTAGGATCAACAGCACACATACTGTTTTCACATTTCAAAGGATGTTGCCGTTGGTGACCCTCAGGCCACGGTCCTCGGTGTACACGATGAGCATGTATGGACACACATTGTCCTCGGTATTCACGACAAACATGTATGTCGACACACATTGTCCTCGGAAATCACGATAAACATGCATGGACACACATTGTCCTCGGTATTCACGATAAACATGTATGGACACACACCGTCCTCGGTTTTGCCGATGTCCTCGGTAATTCAATCCACACTGGGAGCCAACAATTTGATGCTTCTTCCCAAATTGACCCTCCACCTTACTCAGCAGATCATGCCCTATCACCGAGAACAAATCGATGCTTCTCAGGTGGTAACTAAGGGGTGTCCTCGTTAGTAACCGCCAGGACATAGTCCTCGGTAGTCACGGCAAACACGTATGTGTGTGTGTGTGTGTGTGTGTGCACGTATACATTTATATTTTCCGTAGACACGCCGGTTTCTGCGTATTTCACGTGGTTTCATCGTGTAATTTCAAATGGAATCAGAGGAATCTTCCCATGCTTTCATACGATTTATAGCAGATGTACCATTGCCACGCGAAGTCTTTAAAAAGCGTAGCACCTAACTGCCTTCAGGAATTTCGCGTTTAAGCAAAGGAAGAAGCTCAGCTGACTGTTTTTTTTTACAAAGTCGCACGCGAAACACACAGGAAATGTAAACTTCTGGTTTGAGCTGGATTTCTATGTATAATATTGCATTATCCATAGTTTGGTATGCTGATATAAGAACACACCACGCTTACCAATGTCTGTGAGTCTCAAGAATGTCAGCTTACGAAGCTCAACGCGTTTATGAGCACTATTATCAGGTATAGAATCAAGAGCAAGCAAAATTTGACGCCAATATGCCAACTGCAAAATCGTCATATTCGCAAAAGTATATTGGAGAGATCGAGATGACGCTGCCCGCCTTCACGGGGCTACTCCGCACCAGAGGCGCGATATAGAGGGAAGGACACTTTGGCGTGTACCCCCATCCATGGAAGTGTGGCGACTCTCTGACCGGGAAAAAGCAACCACGATAGGCTGCAATGCACCCGCCGCTTAGCATATTTTTTTAAAGCAAAAGATGTCTATCACCGGAATAGGCACGTCTTTAGAAGAGAAGAGCCTCGTGAGAGGAATAGATGCCCTTTTGATATGCACCGGTTTCGCCGTTCAACCTCCCCAGCTCAACAAATTGTCAGTCTAAGGTGCCCCCCTAAGGACTTTGAGAGTTGTTCATATCCGAGGAAATGGTGCCTCTCCAAATGATTCCAAACGCCCCTAACTACACACAGTTGTACGCGTTGATGAAAGAAGAGCATGGTCTGGGCGTAGCGCTGATATTTTGTAATTACTCCGAATGATGGCTCTTTAAAGGTTTGGGAATATTTCTCTATTTGGCCCGTCTTGAGTCAATGACCAACGATCGTGGCCCGAAATTTGTTCAAGATATGCAAAGTAGATGTATATGAAGGTACTACAGTTTCTTATCTCTGTGTCCACTCATTCGGCAGCTATCCCGGAAAAACCTGAGGACGTGGGGCGGGGCTCTCGAGAGAGCCTCACCCAGGGGCGGAGAGAGTATTACATTATGGTATTACATGAGCGTAATACCATAATTCCACTGCAAGCACAAGCAAAAGATAAACCTTATGGTTTTCTACGCTTCCTAGAAAAACTAATTCGTACCATCTACGAATCGTACAACCTCTTCCGTGCTTCAGGGTGTTAAATTTGCCACATTTTACCTAAAACGACTCGTAATTCGGAGATAATCGTGGCATTTTGGTATCAAATGAGCCTCTGGGAAAATTACATGACTTTAAATGGGCAAAGGGAACTTCACTAAATGCATGGGCGATATTACCCCTTTGGCGGGCGTACCCCATACACCATTATGTCTTACAAAAACTGATATGGCAAAAACTGGTACTAATCAACGCATCAACGGCTGGAATACCTCGTGTAGTGTTCTAGAAAAAAACGAAAAGCTTAGCTGTTCTGACCAAAACCGGCTTCTTCTATTTCTCCAAGTCACTACGTTCGCAGTAATTAAAAACATCCGGTAGAGTTCGCAAGCTAGAACCAACAAGTCTTCCTCTAACTGAACCCGTTTAATTTCAAAGGCCATTATACACGTGCTTTCCAGGACACTCCTCATTATATTTGACAAGACCTTAGCCACTATTTTAGAAACTATATAGTAGGCAAATCGATATATTCTTAATACACTTTCCATCACCCTGTTTGCTATCAATGTTACCACTCCACGACGATGCGATATGAAAACACTCCTCTTCCTTTTGCTTCATTTATGTAATCTACGATCATGTTCCCAAGGCCCGACCAGAAGAAAAGGGGAAAACTACTTGGAAAATCCAGAAACCGAAATAGTTTTGCTATTCATCTTACCCTTAAGCACATGTAGACAGTCTTCCCTTGTAGTACGACCATTGCAGGAATTCTTTCCACTTTGGTTAATTTAGGGAAATCTATAGAAGTCAGATTGTCCTCGATTCGCCGATAGCTATTACCTGTATGACATGTAGACTCATATAGAACTGGAGATAAAAGCAGTCAGTCCCATATTGTTTTAGTCATTTAATATACATTTTTCTTTTCTCCTCTCCCTGACCTCTTATTTACTGCTTCTGATGCCACTCGCTCGAATGGCACGCGTGATCACTTCTAGCTTCAAATCGAAACCGTAAACATTGTCCCGTATACGCTGTCGTTAGTATTATTCACTTTTAATCTCTGCACGCACACTGCAAATGAAAAGTCATCATTGAGAAGGGTATTGTTAAGTCACCATAATCCAGGTCCCTTCGTATATGTATACAGCAGTATAATTCCAAAATTGACTTGGCTGTGATTGCTACACTATGACTTGTGTGAAGATTTACTCTCACGACTATTGCATTTAGACGCTGAAGCATGTGATTACCGACCAAATTCGACTATCAAAAAGGTGCATCACGTTTTAAATGAACTGATATTCTAGGACGTTTGGCGTGAAAAACATCCCAGAACTGCTAGGTATACCTGGCGGTGACCTAGCTCTTTTCAATTAATTCAACAATCAAGAATCGCGCACGTGTTCAGCCATAGTTACTTGTTGCATTTTGCATTACAGCATATTGAAAGCCAGGTATTTGTGTCCGCTTTCCTGCTTAGACGGACATTTGTTCAATCTAATCTGAAGTTCAATTATTCAATTATTTTTAGGTTAGGCTGACTAAATGGCCAGCCAAAAATAAACGTAGTGTATTTTGATGGGAAAAGTTTAGATACGAGATTATACCGATCATCAGAGCATGCTAGCCGAAGTCATGCGTAGACTGACACGACTAATTACAAGATTCATGATCGGATGCCGGTACCACTGTGTAATCAACCTTCTCCGTGTATTTTTTTCTCGGATGTGACCGTTTATTCACTCCATGTGACAGTAACATATTCGTTTTTCTTCTTCAAGCTGACATTATTGAAGCGCGTGGTATTAGGCCGACCTACTTAAGCGAATATTTTATATCGTGCAATTAACTCGTCACTCCAGGCCAGGCAAAGGCCTATCGAGTCAGGTTGGACAATAACGTCAGCTGCTGGGGTGTCGTTTACCTACATATATGACGCGTGTGACGATTGTGATCGATATCAGTTTTTCATCTGTGCGCGCACCAATTGAACCAGTTACACTGCAGCATTTTTGTGACAACAGCCAAATAGCTTTTGCAAAAACGCCCTCGAAAACCATCGATCAATCGGCGAGCTTGCGTAAGGCAAATTCACCGGTTGAAAATAATATACGGCGCACGTGCTGCCACGCCAGCGAACCTCCTGTGGGAAGGATTTGATTTGTGAATATCAATTCATCTGTGTTGCATAGAGTTGCGTTTCACGAAAGCTATTCTTTCCACTGTCACCACAATTCTGCACTGTAATTAGTGAACTTCGCGCGCGGACACATAAAAACTGATATCGATCACAATCGCCACATACGTCATATATGTGGCCAAACGACACCCCAGCAGCCGATTGCCATTGCCCAGGGTTGGGCTAGGCTTAGGATTAATTCCTCCTGGGGGGGGTGATGGGGAAGCATCATTCAAAATCGTTCAAGACTTACCAAACTTTTGGTTCGCTTAATTGTAACCCTCGCACGCTCAGGAGCGTATCTTCATCGTTAAAGTTGATGAAACTGGATGAACAGATGCAGCTGCGCCTCCAACTTCATCAAGGTTAAAGACAGATAATGTGGTGACCGTCACGTGTTGCAATAGGGTTATGATGGAGTTCAGTATTGAACTCATGCAGTGCGAAACTCCAAAAGTCCGAAGGCCACGAAACCATCAGTCTATCTATCTCGGCCTAAAACCCGAAGACCTCAGAAGCTGAAAAAGATCACCCGAGGTACAGCTCGGCCCCGTATCCTTTAATCCACCTTTAATCACTTTGGAAAGCAAACCTATGTATGCACATTAGCTCAGCTGATTAGTTTCAGCAAGCGAGGAAGTATTGTCACTACACTAAAATCTGGTTTGCTTCCACCATGAATGAAGGATGTCTCATCCCATCAATAGTCCCAAACTTTATCGTCTTCAAATTGGAGTGGGTGTCCTGCAACAACCTAGTATGATGATGATAACTTTTGTTCAGGAATCTGAACAAAGTCCTTCGTTGTCAGCGCGACGTATTCCCCGGGTATTACACGGTGGAACATTAACTTAGAGGTAATACATTAACCCTTCCCGTCATTCCGGCAAGATTGACTGCATTTCATATAACTGTATATTGGGAACACATATAGCACTTACACCAGGATATCTAAATGGATCTCTGCCTGCATTTACCATATCGATGTATGCAAGCACGCTCACGCACACACACACACACACATATATATATATATATATATATATATATATATATATATATATATATATATGTATATATATTATATATATATATATATGTATATATATATATATATATATATATATATATATATATATATATATAGATATAGATATATATATATATATACGTATATTTATATATTTTAGCGGTGCTTGCTTATTTATGCTGAAGGCACGTGAGGACTGAGATGAGCAGAATCATTGTTCTGATTGGACGTCCCTGGACACAGAACTCGTGGGACAAAAACAAATTCTGGCAAGTAAGGGCAAGTAGGGCCAACACAGACATTGACCAAGAAACCAAACGACACATGGACAAGCACTTCACTAAGCAGCAGACAGAGCAAAACTACGGCACGGAAACCGGCAACTACTACACAAATCAATTGATATATGCATACAAAACTGACTAGAAAAAGAGACATCATTAGAAGACAAGTAACCCCCTACAGATAACAAGAGTGACATACAACTCATCACATGCTATCAACATAGGAAAACATCAAGTCTTCTCACGAAAGAAACAGCCCGCACGGTTCACTTGACAACCTAAAATCCACCAATGTAGTGTATCAGTTCACATGCCACCGCAAAGGTTGTACAATGTACACTTTTCCCGGCACACTACATTGGTGTAACACAGGCGACTCAGTGGACCCTTGACTGTACACTTGCGCGACGGAACACCACACCAGCACATTCTCCAACAACACGACAAAAAGTGACTATAAAATAATTGCCTGACAATACCTACGACACGTACTGACATCCGACGGCGTCAGATTGCGCTGTCTACTCAGAAACACGCCCCGGAAATGAAAAACAGATGAAATAGTGTGCTATATTGGAGCTGATTGTACAGTAGCTTGCCTGTCCGTCGCATTATATTTGCCCGACAACTGTGACGGCATTGATTGAGACACAGCGCAATATAAAGCATTGTACGACTGCTATATGATATGAGTTCCGCGCACTGCAACTGTCAACGGGATCAAGCTCGCACAATAGGCCTGTTTAGGATTGACACAGATTAAATAGTTTTGTTATGGGCGCTGTATAACCAATGCAGTTGATGCGCCCTAAAACCCAAATAACTAACTAACTAACACTGCAACTGTCATATGTGATTAGTGAATGTTCTTTTTGTTATGCGATTGGAATTTCAAGACTGATCCGACACTTCAAGCAATTTTTCTGATGATGACCAATATATATATATATATATATATATATATATATATATATGTATATGCATGTGTATGTGTATGTGTATGTATGCGTGTGCGTGCGTGCGTGCGTGCGTGCGTGCGTGTAAGCGTGCGTGCATGTGTGTGTGTGTGTGAATATGAGGCATCAGTAGAGTAACTGTATTCAGCTTTCAATACCTCCTCCAATGTCAATAAAATTGAGTATACTTCCTGGGCTCTGATTTGTACTTTGGAATTTATAGGGTGATAGGTCATATAGGTCGGATGGGCGAACAGGCCACAAACGTGATCTGGTAATGGAACATCAATGTCACCCTATAATTCCCAGGATTAAATGAAGTGTAATGTATGATGCAGCATATAAAGCTCCATGCACTTCGCATTATCACATGTTTGGGATAGGTGGGTGGGGGAGGGGAGGGCGTTTTAGGTCGTTTTTCCCATTCAACGTCATGGGCGTGCTGCTAAGGTTAACGAATTTTGGGAGCTGTACGTCCTCTCAACGTCCCCCGCTGTGGCGACACACATGCCCCCCCCACGTCCCCCACTGTCATGATGCCTATGCCCTTCTCACGTCCCCCACTGTGGCGACACCCATGCCCTCCCCACGTTCCCAACTGTGGGGACACCCATGCCCTCTCCACGTCCCCCCTGTGGTGACGCCTATGCCCTTCTCACGTTCCCCACTGTGGCGACACCCATGCCCCCTCCACATCCCCCACTGTGGCGACACCCATGCCCTCCCCACGTTCCCAACTATGGCGACACCCATGCCCTCCCCCACGTTCCCAACTGTGGCGACACATGCCCTCCCCACGTTCCAAACTGAGGCGACGCCTATGCCCTCCCCACGTCCCACACAATGGTGACACCTATGCCCTCTCCACGTCCTCCACTGTGGCGATGCCTATGCACAAGCAGCTTAATGCAAATTAATTTGCCATGATCAGATCAATGCACGATCTCATGACCTTTCATTGATGTTCTGGCCCCTCAAAGTGTCCAATTATAATGCATAGTTTATTCTTACTGACACCTACCCAATCAAATACCAAACTAGCGCCGAAAGCATTAAATTCGCAGTTCGGACTCTATAAAGAGTTTAAAGATCAAATGTCACAACTGACCTGACACCAAATAGGAGATTTTGAATGAGATTAGGAGCATGCTCGATATCGGAATTATTCAAAATCGTAGATGGGATTTAGAGTGACTATGTCGCGATAAATCTCTATCGGAGATTTAATACATGGCGGTCGGTTCTCTAAAGTTGTCGAGAAATGTTTGTCTGTCTGTCTGTGTGGCTGTGTGTCTGTGTGTCTGTGTGTATGTGCCGCTTGACTCATGCTGTGCGAAAACGGCCGGGCGGATTTTGCTCAAATTTCACACGTGATCGCCGGTACGGGGACAGATTATGGCGGTGGTAGTGATAACGCTGCCAGAAATCGGAAGCTCCTTGTCACCTACTGCAGCCCCACACCTCATGGTGCTCCCTGCCACATCAGTCAATATCAATTATGTGGTTAAAGTTGATGGAGCTGGATGAACAGATGTGGCTGCGCCTCCCACTTCATCAAAATTAAAGACAGTTAATGTGGTGACCGTCACGTGTTGCCATAGGGTTATGATGGAGTTCAGTATTGAACTCATGCAGTGCGGAACTCCGAAGCCCTGAAACCATCAGTCTATCTATCTCGGCCTAAAACCCGAAAAACTCGGAAAATGTAAAAGATCATCCGAGGTTCAGCTTGGCCCGAATCCTTTAATCCACCTTTAATCACTTTGGAAAGCAAACATATGTATGCACATTAGCTCAGCTGATAAGTTTCAGCAAGCGAGAAATATTCCCAAACTTTATTGTGTTCAATGTTGGAGTAGGTTTCCTGCAACAACCTAGCATATGATGATTATAATTCTTATTATTCAGGAATCTGAACAAAGTCCTTCGTTGTCAGCGCTACATATTCCCCAGGTATTAAACGTTAGAACATTTAATTTAGAGGTAATACCGCCATACCGTTCCCCACCATTCCGGTAAGATCCTCGCACCCCGTCACGGGGGAGGGATGGGGCTCATTATATTACCATCTAATCTCCAAACTGAGCGTCACACGAAACCGGAAGATTTGTCATCGAAAAGCGCTCTACGAATATGACCAGAAACCACCCGCAGCATTTTATCATCTCAAGTGTGACGTCAACAGGGGTATTTGTGGTCACGATTGACGTCAAGTTGTATGCTCTGGGTAGTTTATTTGGTATATTTGGAAAACAAAACTTGCTTGGGAATCAGAAAAGGACGACGAAATGGACCGTGGTCCCAACATTTCCGCGCATTCAAAAATACAGCTTTTAGTTTCCAAAATGTTGAGTTTTCGGCTTAATTTACTTTGTTAGAGTCTAATTGATAGAACACACCG